>JBBMJM010000021.1:1256520-1267036 GCA_037832705.1 Centriscus cristatus | reverse complement strand
CACACACACACACACACACACACACACACACACACACACACACACACACACACACACACACACACACACGTTTCATACAACTCTCCTTCACTCACCAGGTTTAATACGCGCCAATAGAAGAACCGAGCACAACCCCAACGTATTTTGTTCAATAATTCCTGAAGGCATTATACACTGGAAGCGGAGCATAGCACACTATTGTACATCACAACAGAAACCTCTGCAGAGCTGTCAATGTAAAGAAAACAACAACAACAACAAACCACTTATGAGTTCATCTTCATAAGACCAGGTCTTCTGCTATCAGTACAGAAGTAGCAGCCATTACAGCCATAGTGGACACAAATGGCTGGTCACATGGTCAAGAACGTCGCAGAGCAGAGCAGAGCAGACCAACTCCGTTGTTCACTTAAGGACACGTCGACGAACAGGGATGTTAGCAATCGAAGCAGTTGGTGATAAAGTAACACGACAACGTGCACTCAAAGGCCCGTGGGTTTCTGTGCTGAGAAGGCTAACGGAAGCTAGCTTGGCCGCACTAGCATCTCGTTCAGACTTTGACTCAACTCTTGTTTTTGTAGACATCTTCCAGGTGAAGAGGGTGCAAACGCCTACATTGGTGAAGTACACATAAACACTCGATGACTGACAAAAAGCGTAATCATCTGCTTTTTCCAGTGTGTTAGCGTTTACCTTTTTCACACGTGCAAGGTCGCACACACAAAACAGAGTTCTAGTCGATCAGGTGACCACTTTTCCAGACACGGCGAATATGAGCCGTGAAATGTTTTGGACTGGGACGGACATTTGAACTTGTAAACCCACTACCAGAGCTCTCTGAGGGCCTCAAGTGTCCTTTTGTCTCAAAGCGACATATAGGCATACACCTGCTATGCATGTATGGCGCTACTTGTCACACGACCTTGTGATCCGATGTATTGTCGCGCACACAGCATGGGGGGAGAAAGCAGGCGCGGAGGGAGGATTGAAAGAATGAAGCCGAGGCTAGGAGAGGTGTTTGGAGGAGCAGAGACAGGAGAGGGGTCAGATGGGGGAGGAGCAGGGCAGGGGTGGAGATAGCGGAGAGTGGGTGTTGAGGGCGGGACAGGTCTGAAATAGATCACTTAAGGGAACAAAGTGTAATTAATGGGTCGCCACAGATAAGAGGGCCCTGGCCCTATCTGGGAATGTGCTAATGGAGTTGACACACACTCAACAAGATCAGTGGACGACCCCTAGTTTCTGTGTGTGTGTGTGTGTGTGCCTGAACATGTGCGTATGTACGTGCATGTGTGTGTGTGTGTGTTAAGGACATACAATAGATAAACAGTGGGAGGAGAGGGCCGCGAAGGTGACAGGTTAACATGGCTTCCTCCATGACGAAGATCTGGAGGAAGTGCGCAGACCCACGCGTGCGTGCAGGTGCACACACACACACACACACACCTACATGAGTCCGGCTCCCCAAATCACGTAGATGTCGAGCCGCAAATCAAAACATGACTGATGTTATTACTCTTGGCGAGCCGGCATGCCTTCAGTCGCGGGGATGTGGTTGTTTACGGAGAGATGGAGGGGGAGGAAGCCGCGTGGTCAAGAGAGGGTCAGACCTGAAGTGTTCTAAGAGAAGCAAACTGACACCAACCTCCCCTCACACTTCCTGTCTGCGTGTGTCCCTGCGTCAAGGGAACCCGGCTGGAGCCAAAGTGGCCGGCGCGAGATACACGTGTTTGTGTATGTGTGGCGGTTAAAACTCAGGGGTTTGGAGCCAGGCCCAAGGGAGGGGAGTGGTGTGTGTGTGTGTGTGTGTGTGTGTGTGTGGGGGGGGGGGGTTGCAGGCGCCCACGTGCCTTGGAACAGTGAGATGGTCTGTGATGGACAGTCAAGACAAGGAGGATTTCCCCTGTTTGTCCGAGAGAGGGGGGCCGCCATGTCACACACATACACACACACACACAGATGAAGAAGTCTGTCTCCTGGAGCGATTCTGTCCGTGTGTGTGTTACTGTGTGTTTGTGCGTGTGTGTGTGTGTATGTGTGTCTTTCTCAAGGTCAAAAACCCTGGGGCCATCTTCTTTAGTCTCCCTTCGTGAGACAGGCCAAGGCTGCATCAACGCACCACATGACTTAGTAATAGAGACCCCTGGCTTGTGGCACAATTATAAGACTCAGAGAGGTGAATGATAAAAAAGATGTCTTACATCTATGCAAAGGGACTCTTTAATATCATTACAGTCACCTTGACAAATCAATAGAATGATGTGAATTAAGTAACAGTCCATAAACACAAGGGCGTGACCTCGACAACAGCCAGCAGTCAATCTTAAATTGCACTTTGTGTTGTTATGTGTGTCCACAGCAGGTGTGTGTGTGTGTGTGTGTGAGACGTGGCATCAGGGGGGTTATACAGGGAGGGACCGGACCCCTGTCAGGCCTCGGGAAGGACAGTCCGTGTCTCACACACACAACGCACACACAAACACACACTGACGGACAGTCCATCGCTTACCTCCATATCTCTACTTTGTCCTTGGACTGTCTGAATACCACTGGAGGCAGGCATGATTTGAGAGAGCAAGTGGGAACAAGAGCGAGGGAGCCGGAGAGAGGTGAAGAAAGAGGAAAATGATAGAAGGAAGGAGAGGGAGAGAAAAGAGGCGCCCCTCAATGACATCTGAAGAGATAACTCACTCTCCAGAGCTTCTTTTCTCTTGCTATCACTTTCCCAGGCAGAGCTCCTTCTACATTCGGCCTCAAGTGTGAGTGTGGCTTTTCACTTGGCGTGTGCGCATACATGTGCCAGCGCCAGAAATGGGAAACAGGAATACACTGGACGTGAAGGTGAAAAAGAGATTTCACAACCTCGGTGAGATGATGGAAAGAGCTACCGAGTCCCAATAATCTGCATGGTGCATGTAGGGCTGTGTTTACCAGCGAAGAAAATCTTCTGTTTGGTCGTCATGAATGGGAGAGATTAGCATTATAATCAACAAAATAAAGATGAAAAGCGGTTTGTATGTTTGCTTGCATGTGTATTTGCCATTTTGCAGAGAAGATCTGCGCTCAGATGGTGCTCGATGCTGCTCGATGCTGCTCGATGCTGCTTGAGAAACGATGTACGGAACGCAACACAAACAACAGCTGGCTCGTCTCTTGATTGAAAGTTAACTTCGGGGAAACGATGCGTGAGGCCACTGCAGGGGTCAAAACAATGTTGAAAACAGCAGAACAGAACAGCAGGAAAAAGACAAAGAGGTCTGTTGCCGCCACCGCTGCCGGAAACGCTCCTTTACGTGGGCACAGACAAGTGTGGGGAGGAGTTAACCTGTTGATAAGTTGACTCGAGCCGCATTTCTCATCGATATGGGTGAGTCAGAGAGAGAAAAACTCTCTACTCCCGGTCTGTGGAGAGGTGATGAGGTTGAAGCCCCAATCATGGTCTTCACAAACCAAATAAGTCCTGACTGCTCCTTTGACCACGAGTCAGAGCCATAGATCGTCTCGCCAACTTATCAACTCAATCAAATCCATCATTTTATGACACACCTCCAAGCCAGTGGCTCTGCTGTAATGGAAATTCCCAAACTGAGACCAGCCAAGTCTGTATGTATGGAAAAACACTGGCACGAGTAAGAAAGGCATTGTCTTGGGCAGCCGAAAAGGTCCACTGTTCCCACTAGCGTGTGCCATGACGCACTCGGCTTGATCTCGTGTACCTTGTATGTAATGAAACAGCACATAATTGGAGCTGTAATAGATTTGTAAAATTGAAAAAGGACTATAAAACTCTTTTAGGATGCTCGGAGAGCTGAGACCGACAGCAAGTAGCTCATTTCCACCCAATATTTGATTTACTCTCTTAAATCCATTGATCATCAAAACATGACTTTGTCACTAAGAGTCAAATAGTTATTGGGAAAAAAAATCATTAGACACCTTTGACACAAATCATGACCTCTGAGCTCTGTTTTTTTTCCCTTTTTATTTTAATACAAACAAAAAACAACCCCCTGTCCCTGAGTGATCTACAACCCACGACCTTTGTGTTAACAGACAGACCCACTAACCACTGGTCCACAGAGACAGTCCACTGCTGCTATTGTGGAGTTCTAGACACAGATGATGAAAATGAGGAAGACTCCTCCAAGATTCCTGGATCCAGATGTTTCCAGAACACGACCAACATTTAATCATCTGGTCCTGGTCCATCAGCAGTATTTACTGAACATTTCATTCAAATCTGTTCCAAACTATGTTAGTTTGTTGACAAAAAAGCCCCATCCCGATCCCTAACTCTGCTCCCACCCTGGGACACAAAAAGCAGAGCACCCACCACAACAGAATGTAAGACCTTTATCTGACAGCATCAGCTAACACCAGATACACACTCTCAGTCCTGCTCTGACCTTGCGGCACTTCAAGATTAATCAAAATTGTAGCTGAGATCAGAGGTGTTGGTACAACTGGCAGAGAGAGACGTGTTCGTTTTGTGCTGGCGTGTTTCTCAATATATGTGTGTTTATGTGTGTGCGTGTGTGTGTGCTGGGGCGAATGAGACAGGAGTAAGAGATTGAGGGAACGGAGGTCAGGGGAGGTGCTCACCCTCTCAATCCTCAGCTATCGACTTTGAGCAGCGAAACAGTGCTGAGCGGTCAAAAGCAAATAGAATAAACTGATCAATAACCTCACACTTGTCAGGAGGGAGAAAGGCGACTTATAAAATAATCAAAAATCGCAGCGGGCCAAGTTGAACTACGCAGGGAAGAGACATTGATCAAATCAGGCACAGCTCTGTCAGCCCACTCACCCATTTTGTCCTTCCTCCAAGTGGTGTGTGGAAAGTTAGTTTTCAATAACAATGTGAGAGAGGGCTGCAGTGGGGTGGGGGTGGGGCACAAGTTCATTCTTATTATTTACCATAAAGAATAAAATCCTGAACAACTGAGGTCCGTAAACAGAATCAAATTCTGAGTGATGTCCAGCTGCATCAGAGGGTGCCCCCACCCACTCCCCCCGTCTAAATGTCACATGTTGGCTGCGGTCAGTCATCGCGTCACTCGCACCGACTGGCAGCAGCGATGGAGGAGGGTCAGCCAGCCGACACTGATGTCATACCCTGAGTGACTTTGGTCTGTCACTTCATTATTTCTAAAAAAAATAATTTAAAAACAAAATCAGGAAGGAACGTAACAATAGCAGTGTGTTTTATTGCCATTATGCCCGTTTGTCGTTTTGTGCTCCACCGACATCGACAGTCATCTGCTCTCCATCGGTTTTCTACCGAGTCATCAGATTGTGACCCACAGCCTCAGGTGACACCAGCTCGTGACCTAATCATTAAGGTACTGCAATCAAGCAAATGTTGCTGGACAAAGGAGAGAAAAGGGGGTTGATAGAAAAATGAAAGTGAAAAGTGGCAGGAACAGAGGTGAAGGGAAGGAACAAAAAGGGAAAGTAGCCTCAGTCATAATTTAAACAATCTGTAGTCTCCCAGCGCTGTTTACAATGGATAATTTATGCCTCCCAGTTCAAACACAGCTTTATCTGCACTCAGCTGCTAAGTGATATGATTTCACTTTTTATAGCAGGCCCCCAGTCTGCACCCGTCCAATACCCCGCACCCCCCCCCCCGCTCCAGCCCCCTTTTAATGCACGCTGGTGTGATTCTGCACGCCTCGTGCACTGACTTTCAACTGTACAGCCCCCGAGGGCTAAAAGTAGCATATTAAACCCCCTCGCTCACCCCATCCTCTTACCTCCCTTAAGCAAAACCGCATACACACACTTAAGCACATGCGTTTGCTCGTACCCACTGGCTTCCATGGCGTATATGTGCTGCGAAAAAAAAAAAAAAAAAAAAGGAGAGGGCCTGCATCATATTTTACAGCCGTTAAAGTTTCTTTCTGTATTTATTGCTGTGCTGGCAAGCAGAAATGTCCCATTTCACAGCAGCACTCTCTGACCTCTGATCACAGCCTCGCCGATGACCCCATGGCTCCGACCGCGTTCCACTAATACGCCACTTAGGTTACTTCGGTTTAATGGCACCTTTCATCTGCCGCCTCCACATTTATTCACAGGTGCACACACACATTACCGACATAAATATGTTATTGAACATAGTGCTGGGGGACACGCTGGGTAATGTTGGCTCCCTAAAACAATGATGGGTTTCTGCAGAGTTCACCATGGCGGTATTCAGTACTTTCAGAGTTGCTACTATTATCTGCAAGTGTAGTCACTCATTACCGCTTGTAAAGTTGTTTTTTAAATGTGAGAACATGTTGCTGCAGCTCAGAAGATGACAATGTGATTTAAAAAAAAAATCACATTTTATTAATATGTGATGTAGAATTTAGCAGCTTTGTTTTCTCTTAAAGAGAAACATTCTTATTGAATCGCACCGGCACCTCTCGTCTATCCTCATTAAACCACCAACGGCACTTCTGCAAAGAATTCCTCCTCTGCGTTTGTGTTTCTCTGAACCCCACTTCTCCACTTTTCATCTGTTCACCGTACCGCTGCCTGCTCCTTTCCTGCAGCATCGCTCTCTTTACTTATTCTCTGCCATCTCCCCTCGTCTTCTCCCTCAGTTATCTGCCTACATAGTGTTTGCGCTAGCAGAAAATTCCCACTTACTCTCTGGGGGAAACTGCGTTTTTCTCTGCTTTGCTCATCTCTCTCTTTTCTCTTGTATGTTTTCCGTGCTGGAAAAGCTTCGTCTTCCTGAGGGGTGCTCCGTCTATGGCTGTCCCATAAGGGACCCTACAGTGTGATGTTACAATCCCCCCACATCTAGTGGGATCCTCTTGCTAACTTTCTCACCCTGGCTGCTACGTCCCCTTTTTGTTGCTGTCTCTGGAAACTCTATCCTCTTCTCTCTCACATACTTTCTTAGTCTTTATCTGTCTCTCACCCCCTCTGACACTTCTGCACCTTCCATGCATTCTCCCACACTTTCACTGTAGGTCCACACGACATCGACCCACTGAAATCACTCCCCTCTTTCTATTCACTTCAACGGTTCATTCTGGTTTAAAGGTTTAAAGGTTTAGATTAAACTCAGTTTCAGCTTGTGTTCCCACCGTCTATACTTCAGTATCTAAAGTTACCTTTAGAACATGTCATTCTCTGCGTCTGGTGTGATACATATGTAAAGAAACAGAACAGAACATTTGTGTGCCTCCAGACTTGAATCCGTCCAAAGGCCGCTGCCGTATGGGGTCAATGCATGATGGGCCGACCCACAAAAAAAAAAAAATAGAAGCTTGCAAGCAACAGACAAAAGTTCTACAGATGTGCACACATCTCTCCTCCATCAGTGATATCACAGAGAATAGAAAAGATGACAAAATTACAACATGGAAATGTTTAAATGAAACTTGAAACTTGCAACCACACCACTCACTCTGAGATCCAGCATCGAAAAACAAGCCAGGTCCTCTTAAATAATTCACTGGAGAGATTTTGAATACACACAGGGTGCCATGACTGCCAGAGGATTGACCTCTTCCAGCTCCAGCTGAAGAACGTCTACCTTCTGCAACTATTGACAACAAAATGGGTGAAAGTCGAGTCATAGGGACCGCGCAAAATGCAGTATCCAGTCATACTGTTTGTTTTCATATTAAGAGCAAACAGAAACCGAATGAGGGGTTAATGCCTTTGTATAGCCAATGAAATTGGTGGAATTTAAGCCCCTCAGAATCTTCCCTTAAATAAGCATTTCATTAATAGGACCATTATTAGGAGATTGCCCACTCGACAGTGAATACTATGGATGAAAACAAAGCTGGGCTGCTTGGCTGCACATGTAATGATGCCTTTGGTGTATGTGCCCCTGGGTATTATGAAGATATACAGAGTTCTTAAGGTTGATGGAGATATTCCGTAGAAATGCAGAGCAATGTCTAGAAGTGAAAAGATGAGGTGTGTGTGTGTGTGTGGGTGAGCTTCCCTTGACCTGCCATCTGTGGACAAGGTCTTCGGTTAATTAAGTTTCCAACAGCATGGCTATTATATTTGCAGTTTTCCGCGGAGATTAACAAGACGGCATCTAAATCCACCATTTCATTTGACGGGATTTTTTTTTTCCTTTTCTAAAGGTTCATATCAGTAATGTGATGGGGTGGAGGTGGGGGGTTGGGGGTGAACGTGTGTTTGTGCAAATGCGTGTGTTTGTGCGTCTGTGTTGTTTCCAGCGTACATTTTGTGACTTATCTGCTCTGTAGCGGTAGATAAAGAGGGAGCGAGAGATCAAGTTCTTTTCAGTGTGCATTCTGGCACCCTGTGAAAGGGAAAGTCGCACTGAAACACAAGAAATGAAATAAAGGTTACCTCCATAAATGTTACTCTTGGCTGAGGATGAAACATGTGCCTGCGTCCGTGCCACGTGGCCAGAGATGGGAAGGGGAAACAATGATCCTGACTCAATGACAAAACCTGATGCCAGTGCGATCGAGAGCAATAAGGTGAAGCTGGCAGTCCATTGTCATAAAAGAAGACTTTGAAATGTTGAGGCGACAAAATCCCTGACGAGTGCAGAGGGCAGTGCGGTTTTCTGGGCACACACATACGTTCGCATACATACGTGCATCGGTAAAGAATGTTTGTTTGGGTGGAACCTGAACCCGCCTGTGCCCTGAGGGCGGCAGCAGAGCAGGTGTTTTAGCACACACAGACATCAAGAACACCTGGTCACCAGGGATGGGTTGCATGGCGCTGTCACACACAGAGACGCTGTCACACGCACTGAGATGAAAGTGACCCCAGAGCTGAGGGGGGCACACCTGTGCCATGGGAGGCCCCCTGTCTGTTGAGGACCCTCTCATAAAAGCACTCTGTCACTGGGACAAAGTTGTAGGCGTTTAATGGGCACTTAAACTCACTCGTTGCTAATTTGGGTACTAATAACATCTCTCAGAGCCACCTGAACAAAAGGACAAAGGGGGCTGAAGAGGGAAGGAGGGTTACATGTGTGCAGAGAAAGAAAATTCAGCATCATTTCTGACAAAAAGAATTCATTGAATTGTGTTATGTCCGCCAGCTAGCTGCATGGCTGACTAGTTAGTTCCAGGCTGCTGGCCAAAGCTTTGGTAATAAAGTCTAAATCTGTGAGTCTTTGCAGGGCAGTTCAGTGAGCAGCTTTACACTTTATGCTGCTATGAGCAATCAGCAAAGCCGGTCACACGTACGGATGATTGCTAAGGTTCCCGGGTTCCTTGCTTAGTCACTTGGCTCGAGTGTGTGTGTGTGTGTGTGATGAAGAAGGTCAGGGTGGCGGTTTAATCATTAAATATATGCTTCTTACAGCTGGAAACCCGAAGAATCTTTGATCGCCAGCGACATGACGGACATGAAGGACAACAGCTGATGTGTCTCACTCTGGAAGTGAAACAACGAACCCCAAAACAACATGTGACATGACAGCAACAGTAGCGTCATGTGAGTGTTGTTTGAGTTATCTCAGACCTGCATCTTATCAGTCCGCTGCTCAGTTCCCTTCTTGTCAATGTGACAATGGACGGCCCTGGTGTCTTCTCAGCTCTACATGCCACTAGACTTCCTGAGAAGTGTCTAATATAAGGCAGGAAGGTCAACATTTCACGCCATAGCTTGGTCTCATCGACAAGAGAGAATTTGAAAAGAAGGAGGATGGAGATGGAGAAAATAGGGACACGCGGAGTACGTCAACCGACGGATACACCCAGGGAGTTTCCTCGTGAAGCTACAGACTGCATAGTTCGGATAGATGTCGGGTTGGAGGGAAAGGGAAAATACAGGACTGTGGGCTTGTGGGTCTTGTCCTGCCCTCGACCTGTGAATGCTGGCACACCCTGTCCTGCTGCTGGCTAAATAAAGAGCCCCAGGGTGGGCCGGACTGGGCGGCAGGAGAAACAGACACAGAGTCGGCATTACCCACTTAATCTCATTAGGGAGGCAGCCCTGCCAAGCTACCAGGGGTCAGCCAGAGTGCTACATCACCCATTGCACCTTTGGCACTCACTGCAACCCCTAGGTAGGTTTGGGCTAAGACTTATGGCCAGTCAGGGTGAGGGGCTGGGTTGGTGGTAAAGGTGGGCAAGGTAAGAGTCAACGACGCTGAGAGTCCCAGTAGTTCTTGAGGGAAAAGAACTGATAGAGACTGAAGAATGAATGAATGAATGAATGAATGAATAAATGAGAGACACAATGGTGAAAAGAATAAAAAAGCCAAGGACATAACCACAACACAAAGAGACAAAGAGAAAACACAAGAGAGACGGACGTGGAGATGAAAAGAGACGCACCGGGCAGAGGATGGATAATGAAACTCATCTGCAGCTTGGTTTAATGTATTTACAGCAGATTGCGTCAGGGTGCTGTAGTTAAAAGGGCCAACACCATCCAACGGGGTCATCTGTGGTGTGATGTGCCTCTTATAAAGGTGATGTGTGTCCCTGTCTCTCTCTCTCTCACACACACACACACACACACACACACACACACACACACACACACACACACACACACACAC
>JBBMJM010000021.1:1061130-1072566 GCA_037832705.1 Centriscus cristatus | reverse complement strand
AAGTCAGTCACTTTCTGTGTGTGTGTGTGTGTGTGTGTGTGTGTGTGTGTGTGTGTGTGTGTGTGTGTGTGTGTGTGAATATTCGGCAGGTGCTGTCTTACCTGCCTGCTCTCGGAAAGTTAGCCCAGACGCCCAACAGTGCACGCCGCAGGACGCCACACACCTCCCACAGCTGCACTGGCGCAGACACCAGCTGCGGGTCAGTTACACACAGATGTCTGTCTCCACCGCTGTCAGTCCAACTGAAAGTAGAGTCCTCGCGGACATGCAAACGTGGGGGGCTAAACACCCACTGAGACTTCGTCAAGTCCCTGCCACTGATCGTATTTTATTCTTTCTTTCACTAACTTATCCCACGTTACAAAAGTTCTAGGTGTGTTTGAAATAACAGCATATATTCTCACAAGTGTACATGCGTTTTCACAAAGTGAATGAACAGAAGAGAAATCTAAAAAAAATCTTCAAAACAGCAATTTCTCTGATTTTCTTCTGAACGGTCGAGTGTGTTTCTGTGAAGCCGCTGACCTCCAGTATCCACTGTCATTGTACAATATGAACACCTGAGCTGACTCATACATCGGAGTGGAGTGATGAAGGAACAGAGATTGACGATCTCTGGTTCGGTGTTAGTGAAACACTGGAACAGGAGCGGCGGTGACTTTCACCCCGGGGGCTGGATCGGACCCCTGGCGGGTTTGACACCTCTTGTATAGACAGTACAGACCCAGTGCATACCGTGTTGGTTTCTTGTGCTCGTGTTAAAAGCGTGAATCCATTTAACCGGCCAATTCATGATCAGATCACTCGGGCCGCATGTTAATCTCAAGTCTGAGCACGGCCTGAAGCAGAAAAGGTCTATTCTGTCAAATTCTGTCCTTCTAGATGGGCACAGGGAGCATAAGGCAGAACGGGAGAAATATGAGCGGGAAGGAACAAAAGAACACCTGGAGAGAGGATGTGTGGGATGCAGAGATGCGTGGAGGGACAGAGGCAAATAGAGGTCAGAGGGAGCGTCAGGAGTTGGTATGTGATGGTTCATGCCCAGGTCCGGTCGTATCTGTGTGCCAGCTGACATGATGGATGCAATGGGAGGAGGCTAGGCATCCCCTTTTGTCTCTCACGCACACACACACACACTTGAGGCCTTTGTGAGCAACAAGCTGTCAGATAGACGGACTAGGATGTCCCAACAGACTTCCCACAAGACCCAGCCCCACAACCCTCCCTCCTCTCCACCTCTCTTAATCTGCCCTCGCATAATAAATCCCTCCTTGTGATCTTGAAGGAAAACACACACTCACACACACTCCTCCGACTTGGTATGAGACATCTGGTGCTCCACCAGCAGGTAGTTGGCCTGGAGAAGGGCAGGAGTCACCAGGGAGCAGGTTCATGTAAAGGCTACAGGTTCATGCATTGACCAGAATCCACCCCCTTCCTCCCATCTCACCATCCCTCCCATCACCTCCCCCAGCTGTAACGTTTATTTAGTCGTGCGAAGAACGGAACAAAACAAGCAAAGCAATGTGTGTGGAAGAGATAAAGAAATGCCGACAGGCACGTGGAATCATTTGACCCTGAAAGAAAGAATGAAATTAAAATGACAAAGTCTGTGATAAATTAAGAACAGAAACCAAGAGGAAATCGTCTTTTCTCTTTCATGGTTGAAGTTATATTATACACGTCTACTGTGATTTTTTTTTTTTTAAACGTCGATTTTAATCAGTTTACGCATCTTTTGTTGGCACCGTTGTGAATCTGACACACTCAGTGTCAAAGCATTGTCAGCACAGTTGGTAGAGAAGAGGAGCTGCTGTGACTCAGTCAACATATTTAAAGAACGGCTTTTGAAAGGGATCGTCTCCATTTACTGTTTGAGCACATTTGACGTGACATTTAAAAAAAAAAAAAAAGGAATCTGATCATAAATAGCGCAGATGTGATCGTAGTTTCAGCAGAGTGGTGTAGATGTTAAACGGTCTCTGCCGTGTTTTATGCTGCTTTCAGCAAAACGCAGTAGAGTATTAGATTGAAGACGAGCTTGAGCGGAGCCAGACGACCCGTTTGTTTCATCCCTTTGCTGTGACTCGAGGCCGCTGTGGTAGTGGATGAGAGACGGCGAGTGTGGCGACAGTACTGAGCCCTAGCGAGCTGACAGAGCGGCTGATTGACTGACTGTTTAGATGGCCGTTTGACTCGCCTGCCGGCTACGTGGCGGCGGCTGCTGTTAGCAGAAGGGAAGCAGTAATTAAACGGAGGTATCCTCCTGCTGGCTTAATCACTCTCGATGGAGTGCTGTTATCTAATCACACCATTTGACTATAGGCATTACTTTGCCTCATTTCTCTGAAGGGTTGAAGCTGGATTAAAAAAAAAAAAAAAAAAAAAAAAGTTCAGTGAATATGTGACTTTTATTGCTGAGTTGCTAAGTTACAATGTGAAATTTGGGGTTTTGTTTGTTGATTTTGTATATATGTATGTATGTAAATGTCAAACTATCTCCATTCCATACCATTATCCCTAATCAATCATTTAGTCACCAGACATTTAATACCTACAATAACCATTCTACCTTGGTCTGGGTGAATGCTCTAAAACCGTTTAATGCACACGTAGTTCGGCTCCAGGTTAACTTGTCCGATATCCATCGGTGGCGCAACCTGTGACTTCAGCGACATCGAGCAGGGAACCATCAGTGGTAACAGTTGGACATTTGATAGAAAACAAGCACCCAATGTATAACACATGAAAACATAAATAAATGATTCCATTTCAGTGTTTTGGCAAACGGCCGCGGTGTAAGCGGGTTAATCAACCTGTAGGTGTCATTAAGCAGTTGTCAGGCAGTTTAAATAGGTTCCTCGTCCCACGTCATGCGTTAAAACTGTATTCGACACCCTTACTTATTCCTTATTCCTACTTATTCCTGTATTTAATTGGCCAGATAAAGCGCATGTGGCACAGTTGCGATTTCCACATCTCCAATGTAAATCACGTGAATTGCGAGTTTGTTGGTTTCTAAAATGTGTACATTTCACATGTCATCATGTTAAATAGTAAGTTTTAAAGGTTTTAGTAGTGGAGCTTGGTCAAAACCAGACCTGCAGTGATGGTTTGTTTGGTTTTTTTGGTAGTTTTCAGTCATTTTCCATGTAGAATCGTTCTGAGGTGCCCTCACTTGGGCGAGAGACATTCAAGTTACACTTTTAATGAAGATTCATTATTAAATATATTCACCTGCTCAAGCCACATCCCTTGAACATGAACATGGATAATTTGGAATTTGAATAATACATGTTGAGCCACATGAATATTACGACGGATGTTTTCGACCTTGACTCAGTCTCGCCCCCCTCAAAGTCTTGGTTTTGCCTCTGTCTCAGGTGAGGTGGTCCTGACTACTTCTTAGTTTGAATTAGAGCAAAAACCAACATGTAATGAGTAGATGTGACATCGGACTTGTTCTTCCAATTACTGCCGTTATTCCACACAAGTTTCCAAGAGTCAGCTGCCAAGGGGACATGAAGCCCAGACGCTGGTCTGCACGGACCTGTTCCACTCTGGTGAGGAGGTCTGAGATGGGAATCGGACTCGCACACGTAAATGCACGGCGCTCCTCCCGTTCCAGCCTTGTCCCTGCTAATAACAAGCAGCGTGACAGGATGTGTGTCTCCCCCTCGCTGCTGCGGGCTCCTTCCTGCCTTCTGAACAAGGCAATTACCAGCAAACAAGCGTCTTTGCTGTAATACCGATGGCACAGAAACACGCGCGCATACATGCCGACACCTGTCAGGCACGTCTCCCGTACCCACTCGCAAGGACTGGTGACAGCCCACAGCTATTAGCACGCCGCTACTTTGAAGACGCTTCACTTTCTTTTACCAGTTATTCCCCCTAATGTGCTTGCTCACATTGAATTTCTGCGTTTGAGGCATTAAGTGGGAGGGAAAACACTTTGGAGACAGAAAATGTGTGTGTGTGTGTGTGTGTGTGTGTGTGTGTGTGGCCGACACGTACGAGTTTGACAGATATTGTCAGGTTGTGTAGATGATGTGGAGCCATGGGGGATTCATTTGCTAATGGAACCTTTCCGTTACATTTTTCTCTCGGCGCTAAGATGGTCACTCTAGTTTTTTACGGCAATTCAGGGTCAGTGTGACTGAGTTCAAGTTATTTACATATCTGCTTCTGTCCTTTGGCCCTGTCCAGAGCTGAGAAGGCTGTGGAGCATCTCCCCAGAGGTCTGAACAGAGTCAATGCGGCAGGTAAGGCAGCACACACACACATCTATAGACCAGTGCTTGATGATGACGCTGCACTTTTGAAAGGTGGACTTTCAATGGACTGGTGCACAGCACTGACTCATCGTTAAAGCATATTTCAATTCATGAAGAGTACACAATGCCCCGGTTATTGCCACCTCTCTTCCTTTCCTCTCAGCCCTGCTCCTGTTTCATTTCAACTGTTTCCTCATATCGTATTCACCTTTTTCTACAAAAACAAATGACGCAGACCAAGAGGCGCGCTTGCCTCAGATCTCCGTTTTAGGGATATTAAACGCAGCAATTAGGGAAACGTTGCCGATATACAGCAACTGCAGTGGTGGAACTTCCTGCAATTAGAGGCATGGCACTCTGTGTGAACTCTCAAAGATGTCAAAGCTCATATCTCCCCCCTCCACCTGATCAGAAAGGCCCTGTGCCGCTACGAAGGAGGGGTGGAGGGTAAAGGCGAGGAGCGAGGGAGCGAGAGGAGGGAGGAGACTCAAGGCTGTTGGCGTGTGTTGTTTTTCCACTACGTGATCTCTATACCAATGCGGTCGGCATTAATTTTTGATGAACCATCAGCGCAGCATCCTCCCCTCTCACCCTCTCATCCAGCCGCTCTCATTCCATTCTCTCCCTCTCTCTTCTCGCTCTCTCACACTTCCTTCACCCACGTATATACTGTAAACTTGATCTCTTTCTCTGATCCACTGTGCTTTGGTGCTTCTGTCTCACCGCCATGGCACCTCGGTATCTTTGTCAAAGAGGAGCTGCGGAATATTGGATGAACCTGGAGGTCCTCGACAGAGATTTCTGTGTTTTTAAGTGGATGTAAGTTGTATCGCCCTGCTGCATCTTTGTAATAGGATTTAGGCCAAACATCTTTTATATTCCCATCATATGGGAATGTAGAGCTTCCCAAACTTGATCCTCACTCTGGGGAGGACCCTCCAAAAACCTTGATCTTCTGTACATTCAAAGGGTTCTGTTCTGTCTCTACATCCCAGCCGTCAACAGATGTGACTACAAGTATAGGGGCGCAGAACTGAGTTTCTGTGAATGTCACATGGTCTTGTGGCACATGTGACATGTGGACATGGAAGAGACTTAGACAGTGTGAAATAATGCACACAGTCACCAAAGACATGTGATTAAACAGCATAAACTGGAGGCAGATTCACAAAACCTTCTTCAGAATAATATCTCCCTAAGAGTATTTTTCCCCTAATTAATGATTAATTTGGGAAAAATAATAATAAATAATAAAAATAATAAAAAAGAGGAAAGTAATATTGCAAAAAAAAAAGTTCTTAAGTATTTTGTCTGCGTTCTTTGCAAGTTTCTTCTCAAGAAAAAGCTTATGAATGGTATTCTTGTAAACATATTTTTTGACCTACCCTTGACCTTGACTAATTCCTGCAGTGAAAACGTAAGCCGCACGTTTTCACATCACGTTTTTCAACAAATTCTAGTTCTGACAAGTCATAGTTTCAGCTCCTCATAGATTGCTCTACACCAACATTAACTTTTATTTCTGTTTTAATTGGTGTCAGGTCAAGAGCCTCTGGTTCATGTCGTAACAGAATAGTAAGTTAGCAGATTTCAGGCTCAGAGGGGTAAATGTCTCCATAGATTGGTTCAATTCCGACTCCTGAGCTGCCATCATGCTTCAGCAAAAGAGTTTTACTTTTCACCTTGTCTCTCCTCTCTTTGACATGTATTGATAAAGGGAATTATCTCCCATCTGACTGGACAGGAGAAAGGGCTTATAACCATTTCCCTGTGCATTTGGTACGTCCATTAAAAACACTTTCATGGACGTGTTTGTGGCTCGTCATTGAAAAAGTCCAGTAGCGCGCTACGCACCAGGATCGTCGCTCTTTTTGCTTGACTCGACGCTTCCCCCACGTCCCCTCTTTTTCATTCTCATCAGCACACGGAGCCAAATCCCAACCTGAGCTGAGCTCCAGCGGATAAAATGTCGAGGCTTTGTTTTCCAACCTGAAAACAGTCACCAGTACAATTAATTTTATCACCGGTGCCAGCAGTCGTCTTCAGATAGTTTTAAATACACGCAATAGCTGGCACCGATTGCTTTCCTAACACATTCCCCGACAAATGGCATCGTTACAGCAGCTTTTTGGTCCGAGGACTGGCAGGCCGAGCGACACTTTACAGGAGTGCAGTTCGCAGAGTAGTGCGATATAAAGAGTAACACATACATTTAACTTTTCTATTAAAGTGTGAAACGAGGAATTTATAGAAAAGGACAGGCGGATTTATCCTTTCCGTGCTTGTAAATGCTGAGCATGCAATTACCCCTATAATAGAGGCGTTGTGTCCAAATTGGAGCCATTAAAGTGATTTAACAGTGCGTGGATTGGCCCTGGCATTTGGAGAGTGTACACATGGGGTGCAATGGGTGTTTAATCACAGCATTTTCGAGTCTGGTAACAGCGTAGAAAACTCATGTCGAACACAGATATGCAGCTCACTCATTAGTAGTTTTTGATTTAAGGAAACTGCTGTTCTACACAATGAATTAAAGATCTGTTTTTTCAATCTCATTACGGTACTTCATGCAACTCTGCTCTGCACTTTGCTCTGCCATGCAAACTAATAACATCAACGACACGTGTGTACGCGCCGTCATCAGAAATGTATTTATTTATGTCAAATCTGTCAAGCTTCTGCTTCTTCTGCTAGGCTTCTTGCAGCAGTTATTTTATCATGCATGCAGTATGATGTGTGACCAAAGTCTTCTCCAGTGAACTCCTTGATGATCAAAGCTCACCAATGTTACTAACAGGTTTTCATAGTGCTTCTCTTTTATTTTGAAAACACAAACTGCTGATAGGTCCTATGGGATTATTTCACATGACACGTACCCCCATTCATGATATCTGACAGCTGTTTTGCACAAGAGTACGACGTGAATCTACAGGTCAGAAGGAGAACGTGCTGCAGGTCCAACATGGGATGAAAAAAAAATACCTCGTGTGTCCTGACATCCTGAGCTGAGACAAAGCATCTGACATTACTATTGATTTGGTGGATCACTGATGGATCATTGGTGAATTGATTTGGGGAAAAAAAACCTCTTGCCCAGGCAGTTGTAAACCCCACACATGATGCAGTCGACATCACTTTTCATGTGCAATGTGTGGTGAAAGTGTGTTGATATTGAACTCTCCCATCCTAGCTTTGCCATGTCAGGTGAACTGGTCTGCAGCTGGATTTCTGAACTGCTATCCTCCGGTTCCCAAGCCGAGGCTTTACTGACTGAGCTACTATGTCTAACAGATGTGTGTCCACAAATGATACTGCAGTTGTATGAAATGTTTGTTGGCTGCTTAAACCGTAGCGAACTGGACCTGCAGAACTGGCTTCACTTTCAACTCCTTTTGCTTTCTCGGGGAAATATGTACGATCTTGATTGATTGATAAACAGTTCCACCTTCCCCCTTTATTTTCCGCATCCTCAAAGATACCTTCTGGAGGAACGAAATTATTCAGGATGAATAGGATCCAGCATTTCCAATACCTCCCCTATATGCTTTGAAATACATGTATTTTCCTATCGCTCCCCCCGTCAGGTCTTTTAGCCCAACTGTCTGCTTGCTTGAGTGGAGCCCCTGTACAGGCGTGGCGTCCTGGGGAGAGCTAGTAAAGCATTTATTATGGGCTTTGCAGTCCTGTATTATACTGGAAAGCACAGAGCCACTCATGCTTGGCCTTTAACTTCCCTCTGAAGTTCAGCCATACATGAAAAGGGGGGTGGGGGATCCTTCCCCCACTGATATATTCCTCATTTTCATATTGTATCAGAAAGGGTGAGGGATGGAGTATTGATGAGGAGAAGAAGGAGAAGTAAATTGTGTTTAAAAATGTAAATGGAATCCTTAAGGGTTTCTTCCACGCCTGTTCACTGGTATTTTGCTGATTAAATATCACGTGGTGACACTGGCAATGCCCAGTGGAGCTTTTGAACCCTGGATCTGTGAAGAATCCTTTCCGAGGCTTTGTGCGTGGGCTGTCTACCATAACTTCCTCTCAAGTAACAATATAGAGACGGGCGGGCAGGAAGCAGGACTTCTCTCTCACTGGCCAACTAGTCCGGTATTAACTTTTTTTGTGCTTCGGGTGTTTGTGGACAATCTCTGTCTTTGAAAGAGGAAAAGCGCAAGGCGATTTTGCCCAACTCTCCATCTTTAATCTTTTTCCCCCCGTTGTCACTTCCTTGAAAGATCTCCCCCTTTTTTTCTCATCAGTCTTCTTAATTCGCATCCTCATTGGTCGTACTTTTGTAGGTCAGGCTTTTTCTCTTTTTTTTTTTTTTTTTTATCGAGGTTGGAAAGATGTCGGTGGTGTTTTATTGGTGTGTTCGCCATATGAAACGGGACAATGAGCTGGACATCGGGCACACCCTAATTTCGGATTTATGTCTTCTCTCTTTTTGGGTGTGTTTGTCCGCTGTGCATGTGTCCTGAATCGAAAGGAGAGACACTCCTCCACAGAGCATGCAAGAGGAACCAAGTGAAAACTCTGCTTCAGATCCTGGCGCTTCCTGACACGGACGTCAATGTTAAAGGTAGGACTTTGTTGCTTTCCCTTTCTCTGTATCCTCTGCCTCACCGACATCTCTCTTCACTCCCACTGTTTGCTCGAGGGGGAGTGATTAACATCGGAGACAAAAGGGGTGAAATATGAGTATGTGTGCGTCATCATTGAGGTTAACCTTAAGCTGAAATGTAAAGGGTGTGTCTTAAAGAGCAGGTTGAGTTTGGATGCGTAGATTTATAGATTCCCAGTCGCTTTCCCATGACGACTGAGTGACAATTGATATTTCATAATGGCTGTTTTTAGGTCAAATATAATGACTGGTCCTCCTTTAATGGAAATGTTCTTTTTAGAAAGGCTTCTGCAATTTTGTATTCCGCCCTTTATCAGCACAACTTAACATGCGACCCTCGATTGAGGGATCATGTAAGGAATGGCATCCAAATCTCACATTAATTGAACTGTTTTCTTGGGAAATAATCGTCAAACCGGATGACAGTTCAACCACACACAAAGTATTTGTCAAGTAGCAAAATGCAAATAAAGGCTAATTGAATTCGTTTTTTTTCAATTTTGAATTTATTTGTAGTCCTAGTACACAACTAATTTCTAAAATACATAGTCTTAATTCACTTATCGGAGTCATAACTGGACAGTTTGGTTGATTAGTAATTTTTTTTTAAAAAAAGGTTTTCAAACAAAAAAGTACTGACTTTCCAGGCAAACAATGGAGTCCCAACTCTTTCCGTATTCATTCCTTGTAGCGAAGGTGCTAGCCTCAGCTAGCATTACACTCACAAACTTTAAAGCTACAAGTCTTCTGCAGATTGCGCTAAGACCTCAGGTCCGTCAAGCTGATAATAAAGTTCCACAGCCTGCTGATTCTTCAGGCCATCCATTGTAAAACACCTTGTGCCAAGAGAAAAAGTGAATTGCTGGGTTGCATCAGAATTATTGTACTTTGCCCTGATATATGAACTGCAACAAGTTCTGTGAGGGTTTTTGTGTTTCTGCTTTGCTAACATGTTAGCAGGCTCATGTGCTAGCTCCCAAGTGATCACATTCTTCAGATATCTTCTGATATCTATCTAAGAAGATATTCCACACATATGTTTTACACCTAAAGAGGTACATGGGGTTTTTTTTCTGTTACTTATTTATCTCACTTGGTCAATATAATTTTAAATTTGGTTCTCATTTGCTTTCCATGTAGATTATGCAGGGTGGACGCCTCTGCATGAAGCTTGCAACCACGGTAGCACTGCCTGTGTGGAGGCTTTGCTCCATCACCATCCCGCCCCCGTTGTTGATAGCCTGGTGCGTGGAGTCAGTCCGCTGCATGACGCTCTTCTCAACGGACACACAGATATCGCCAAATTGCTACTGGAGCATGCAGGTGGGTCCTCTTCAGCGTGAATACTTTTACGTGTTTTCGATTGTCATTTAAAAGAACACCAGTTCTAACACTACTCATAACGGAAATGGTTATTCTCTATAATTTCAAATTTCACCGTCACCTCTTTGTTGAAGCATCAAATGCGATCTGTGCAAACAACTTCTTTTCTCTAATATAATCTTAAACCAATCCTAAACACTGTTTTGCCATTACATTGATTAAAAATTGCTCGTCTAATTGTAAGTTACATGTTTATATTTCCTGATTAAATGTGCTATACCCCAGCGTTACCATATGTTTTCATGTAATCCATCTTCCTTGAAGTGATTTATTAAATCAAATGGTTCCCGTCACGTTGATGGAATCATATAATGTTGAAATAAAACACCTTTAACTCGTCTGGCCAGTCGGCTGCCAAGAGAGCTAATCTGCAGAATTAGCCATTTAGACACTGATTTACTGCCCTGGTGGGCTGCACGTCACTGCTGCTGTAGCTAAAACAAGCTTTCAATTTAATGTAGCCAACAAATGCAGCTGAGCTTACTGGCAGATTGAATGCCGCTTTCGACCTTATTAGCAAGGTCGATTTTATCTTAAATAGCCTCGTGGTAGAGCTGGGGACTCGGTTGATGGCTGAGCTTGACGGAGTCATAAGGGCACTCAAACAATTTTGCATATCCAATTCAGTTTAGTCATCCTGGAGAGTCCTGCTAATCACCCTGAGAAAACAGGTCTAATGAGGGTGCTTTCTGATGAACAACCCTCATGATGACATCATAACCCAGATCGCATTACCTGGACTTTCTGTTCTAGAGAGAAAAGTGGACAAGAGAAGAGGGAAAACTAGAATTGTCTTATATATCTTCTTCTCTGTCTTATAAATGTGACTATTGTACGTGATCCTCGTTCAATCCTGCACTATAGCGTGTCTCTATCCCTGTATTAATAGTTTTAACATAACTTGATGTCCAGATCTGCTGCCTGTGACATTCACACACATTTCTTTCAACCTCAACCAGTTTGTGTGTCTGCGGACTTGTGCATTTGCGTGCCACAAACAGTTTGTGCCCAGGAGCGTGGAAGTGAGCGAGATGGGTGTCAGAGCCCAGGAGAGGAGGGAGTAGTGAGGTGTATAGCAGCAGGTGTGTGTGTGTGTGTGTGTGTGTGTGTGTGTGTGTGTGTGTGTGTGTGTGTGTGTGTGTGTGTGTGTGTGTG
>JBBMJM010000021.1:980043-992192 GCA_037832705.1 Centriscus cristatus | reverse complement strand
CTTGATTCCACCAATTACGACGTCCTGCACTTTGATTCCAACTGACATGGCAGCAGAGGAATTTCTGGGCTTTGGGAAGTGGGGGCATCAGATGCATTCAGTCTTTTAGTTAATGCTGTTTGGAGTTGGGTTCCACTCACTGACCTTCTGTGAGTCTCACTACTTTTCCAGGTGTGAAGGGGCCAACAAACATCTGAGTTACTTCATCACTTCCTACAGCCACATGTGCCTCCATCTGCTTCACAGCGACACCAGCCACCTTTCAGTCACCATCACTGGATGTAAACAAAGACAAAGGTGGCTCCAGACCAGCGAAGCGTTGGTTTCTCTCTACCTGGATCATGTTTGACACCACTTGTCATGCACATCCGTGCTCCGGACAGACCCCCAGTAAGCTGATAGCGTAGCCTTTGGTCAGAGCTTTGTCTTCACTGTGGTGTAAATACAAGGTGGGCCTCATCTGCTCTTTCACTCTTGAAGCGGGTTAAACACGGGCTCGGGCCACAGCGTGTCTCCAGATGTCTCAAAAATGCAATGCCAAATTAACAATTGTGCCCAAGTCCATCTTGCTGACAGCTGTTTGGAGGGTTGTAAACCGAAGTAGATGGCAATCGATGACACACCATTCATAGCACAGGTCTTTTAGCAAAGGACAGGAGAGGGCCAACCCCCGAACGCATCCATCAAATGTGACAGCTAAAGGCTGAATGAAACCATGGAGACAGTCCCTAGGTGTGAGGCATCCTGAGCTGTGATGGACGTTCTTTTAAATGACATGAACAATGTGACTTCACACCATCTGTTCCATCAAAACTGTACAACAGAGCAGAGCGGGTGATGTTAATGTCACAATAAAGTCTGAAAACACATGACCACATTTGAACGTGCTGGGATCTAAGGTAAATCCTTCATTGCATCAACAGAGACGGCGTCGTGCTAAAAGACCCCAGAGAAGTCCATCAATGGGCGCAAAGAATCAGCGTCACCCTTAAATCCAAAGTGTTGTGAAGTTGTGCCTGTCAGCGTTCATTTCTTTTCACAAAAGTGTCTTCTAAAGAACTTAAAAGATGCTCTCCACATGTCGTCCCACACAGACCGGCCCTGGAAAGGTCTTATGGAGAACTCACATCAAAGACCTTCAGCCACCCGGAGCTGACTGAAGTTGCTCCCCCACCCTCCTCACACACACACACACACACACTGCTCAGTAGCTGAGGTTTGAGACGGTCAGGGGCTGAATTTGAACACTGGGACACTGTGCACAGCTCCAGAGAGGGGCGAGATGGATTCATCCTGAAACGTGTTCTCACAAACACTGAGCTTTCACCTGCAGAGTCAGGTTGAAGGTGAATGTCTCATCAGCTTCGGGCAAATCATCGTCTTTCACAGCAATGAAGATGGTCTTGGTGGACTCAGTGGACAGCAGGAAGGCTGCGGCGTTCACGGCCTCAAAGTCCCCGGTGTCAACGCCCTCCAGCTGGTGAAGACAGACAGGCCAAATGTGAAGCAGATGGACATACACATGAAGATGATGCTGCAGGTTCATGATCTGGACCTGCAGCTCGTAATAAAAACACAAAAACAAACAAAAAAAAAATTCTCTTTAATATCTTAATTGTGTAATTTTAATGTAATAAAAGTGTAATTGCAGAATACTAATGATGAGATATATCAATAATTGGTTGTTAATGGGGCTCATTTGTGACAGTGTGCCACAGATGCTGTCACAGTCAGACAAAGTTCAAGGCGGACATCTTTTTAACGCTGTGAGACAGCTCAGTAGGGTGGAGTGACACAGTATCAGATCATGTCGTTTTTACTTATTTCAATGACTCGTACATACAGAACTGTTTTATCTGGGATCAGCTGGTTTGTTGTTATGGCGCAGCTGCTCGTGGAACACCACGTACCGTTGGTTTTCACTCAGAAATGGTGTCACTGAGAGGTACAAACCCGGGCATCAAGCCGACAAGGTTGGGGTGGCTCAGGTCTTGAAAAAAAAACAACAACACAAACTCCACTCCCACTGGCGACCCAACTCCCGTTATCAGACGCCCACTGTGCACAGCTGACAAAAGCCCCCATGTGGAGCATGTGGGGTTCCTGCAGACACACAGGGTCTTTGATCTCAGCTGGACATTAACGTGATGGTCCAACAGTTGAGCTCCGGGATGGAGCTGGTAGAAAGTGTGTTTGGACTGGCTTTGTTTGCGTACTGAGTAAACACAGCGGATGCTGTGATTGATTGTGGAAGATTCCACAAAAACTCAGTGAGGAACGCAGCCTACCTGCACGAGGGCCGTCACGTTGACCGGGTCACCCACTCTCTCCACGACCAGTCGCACCACAGCCGTGCTGCTCTCGTTGACAACAAAGTCCGTCTGCCCCAGGAAACGCAGCGTGGCTGACTCAGACGTGGTGCCAGGGATGGACAGAGCCAGAATCAACCCAGCGAACAAAAGGACAGTGGGCATTCCTGCATGAAGGAGACACAGGAACGGAGTAAACGCAAAACATCATTATTTATTATTTCATGAATGCAAAAGTTAACAGATCTCTAGATGTAATTCATAAATATATGTACATCCACTCAGAAATCATGAAACTGTCAAAAATAATGAAAAAAAACTTTGGCCATTAGCTGATGCTGATACTGATGTTTGTCTTTGTTATTCGTTGTCATCCCATGTGATGACAATCAACAATGTCCTCACTGTGAATAAGAGGAAGGAATTTGTGCATCCTAAACGTCAATTCCATTCACCACCTTCAAAAGCCTCGGTGAGTATACAGGGGATCCTTCGAACTTGATCCACAGATGAGAAGAGACAGGAATTACACAGCGAGAGTGTTGAAATGACTGATTCGGGAGACGGGAGAGTTTATTCATTTCAGATCCCCAAAAGACCTCAGCTGGCTGGCACGTTGGCCCACAATGATTAGTTACTCCATAAATGTATTGGCTGTCGGTCTAAATGTGTCATGCCAAAATAAATGCGGTCAGATCAGAGGAAGCACTTAATCAACATTATGATTCTTGGCAATTTTTACCCGACTAACACACGCCTCTGTTTCTTGGTAATTATATTTTCTGCTCAGATGCTTCCTTCAATCTTCTGTGCTTGCCTCTCCCCCTCCCTCTCCCTCTCCCCCACCACGTTCCCACATCTCCTCTCCTGCCTGGCTCCCTCAGCCAGAATAATCCTATAGCAGGACGGAGCCGCCGAGACAGTTGTCATGGTTAACACAACAAAACAACACAACATGACAAGCGGGATGAAGCCAGCTGAAAGTTACATTCTGGCCACTGTCTTTAACGTCCCTGCAGCTTTTAACCATCCCATTCATAATATGCACCACACTGTCCTGCCAACACTATAAACACGTACAATCTTTAAAAAAAAAAAAAAAAAAGAAAAGAAAAAGAAAAATCTCTTAATTACAAGGTAGAAAAAGAACATCAGCAGCTACGATGGATGAAGTCACTGTGTGTGCTCCGTTTTTCCATGAGCCGTTTGAGAAGAAGCTGGACATTGAAAATATCCAGTTTTTTCATATATTCCATTACTGTTATATCAATAGGAGTTATTTTGAGTATCGGTGCACGTTAAAATAGCTACTGTCCATCATTCACTTAATAGACGACAAGACACTGTACCATTACCAGCTGTTGACTGAGTCCGTCCATACATGTGTGTGTGTGTGTGTGTGTGTGTGTGTATCTGGGTGATGCGTTTGGTGTAAAGGGAGTATGTGCATGTTGCTCAAGCATGCCAGCAGTGGAAAGACTGCTGGGAAATCCATCAAAAAAGGATTTAGAACTGGTGGGTGGCAGAGTTGGACGGTGAGGATCAGGGGGTTGAGGCGAGGACGGACCAGAGGTGTGTGTGCCGCTGGACAAAAAGGGGCTGGAGCCGAGTAAATCCTGTTATCCACCCTGTTTTCTGTCCTCCTGGGTTTGGAAATTTCCATCACCACTGACAGAAAAGGTAGAACCCTTCTCTGTTCTCATCAGAATCCTATGCAGCTATGCTAATGGCTAATTTTACACCTACTATGTTCCAGGTGAACGGAGAGAATTTAGTCATGCTGAGTCATCAACACTAGATGACTCCTGTAACGTGCTGAAAATCCCCCAAAACTCTATAACAAAGAAGTCTTTCAACATAATCTCTATTTTGAAACAATCTTGGGTCATGTGTGATATTTCTCTCTGTCCTCTTAAAGTCTATAAACAAAAGGGGTGTTTCCCTCAGAGGTCCATCGTCCCACTGACTCTCCCTCCAGGGGCTTCTTGACAGCCGAGACGTCACAGGTCCGGTTCTGACGTGACTTTTGTGCCGGCATCGTGTGTTGTGCCAACCTTGACCCCAGGGGTGACAGAGGGCACCAAGGACCTGTCTGTCACAGCCAAAGGCAGCGTGGAGTGTCTGGCACAGACCTCTGACATTGATAAGAGTCACAGTCCGAGTTCATGGAGAGACACACTCAGAAAAAAATGGATTCAAAAGGATTTATTAGCCAGAGCTGTTTGTATACCGGCCCAGAATGAAATGCAGGGAGCGAAAAGGTTCATCTGGGGCCAGGGGACAGACAACTGCAGTCTGCGTCTCACATTCCAGACATCCAACATATTAACTTCTAGGTCAGGTGTCACTTTGTTTGTCGAGACTGAGGTGTACCCAGTGCACATGAGCAGAATGAAACACAGAATGAAAAGAAAAATCGACTCTGAAAGATGATTCAGAAAAAGAAAAAACAAAAACACAACAAAAATAGACGACATCTAAAAAGATTCAGACACCATCAGCAGGCAAGTGAAATAGACACACACACACACAGTCATTTGCGGGATATGGAGGTGTCTGGTGTCCCAGGCCGCTCCTGGGGTCATCGCTTAGTGCTCGTGCCTCTAAGGTGTCTCCTGGCAGCGGCCTGTCCTGTTGTAATCTTTTGCATCAATTATTCACTGCAGGATCCCTCACATAGAACACGTCATGCACACGTTCCACACACACATTCTGCTTTTACTACATGTGTCACCATCTATAATCACATGAGCGCTTCCCTCCATCCCCTAGTTATTACACTGAGAATACCCGACACTGGAGGGCTTAAAAAAGGAAAGCAATACTCTCACTTCCTTTTTGGTTGAGGGTGTGTGGAATAATAGTCTGTTTCCCATGTGGCTTCCCTGCTATGAGGCTTCCCTGATCCTGAGACGCCCTCGGTGAGGACTTTGTGGTTCTATCTGGCAGTACACACACACACACACACACACACACACACACACACACACACACACACACACACACACACATGCACACAGATAATGTCTAGTTGTCTGCCCATTTTGGTTGGCTAATTATCCCAGTTTACGGAGTAATGTGGACCAGTTTGTACACTGGAAGGCCTTAAGTGGCATCTCATCTACCCATCTCTGGTTGGTGATGTGGAGTCAGTTCTGGCCACAAAGACAAACCCTTCTTTCATTGTGAGCGACTAATATATAACTGTTTCTGGAAAGTTTGTTCAGCACAGACCCACGCTATAGAACGAACAAACAAACAAACAAAAAACCCACTCCCACAAACAGACCGCTCAGCTTGGCTGAGTGACAGATAAACAAATACATCAACGGGGACACGCAGAGACGGAGGCAAAGGGTCCTTCAGACTGAAGTCACAGCAGGACGCTGTGTGCCAGTCATGGACACTGTCAACTCCCCACCCCATCCCACCCCCTCCGAGTCACCAGCTCACCAGGGCAGCGTGAAGGACAGATTCACACTCACATTCACACCCACACATGGACAATCAGAGGGACCAATTCAGGTCAGCATGCTTTTGGAGGTGGGAGGAAGCCAGAGTACCTGGAGAGAACCCACACAGACCCAGGGAGAGCATGAAAATTGAGGGCCGGAACTGAACCTCCGTGCTATGAGGCGAACGTGTTGACCACTACATCACCATGTCGCCCCTGTATTACAGTGTTTTTTTTATTTTATTTTTAAGCTTTATACTACTTTATTTTAGTCTAATTTCATCTTTTGTGTGCAGAGTTTACACTACAAGCTTATATCCTTTAACATCTTCATCTCGTCTCTGATTCTGATTGACATACACTGCAAACCCCATTAAACGTCAAATCACAGCCATCAATTTGGGCAGCGACCAAACAATATGTCCTCGCCTGCTCCCCGCGTTGAATTGTTTTCTCCCGACTGCACACTGAGTGTCAGGCTTCCCCTCAGAAACCACCCAGCGGCGGCAAAGCCACGGGCCGCCATTCCCCGTCAGCTCGCAAGCCCATAATTGCACTTTGCATGTTGCTTCTCCCTCGGATATTTTTAGTCCGATGAATGTTCTCGCCATACACAGAAGCTGAGGAAGAAAAAATTAAGAAAGTTAATAAGCGAGTAGAGCTAAAACATACATCATTAAATCGGACAAAATCTCTGTTACTCACAGGGGTTATTTTGGAACGCTCGCGCCCAGAAAAACAGGGGAAAACATTCACCCTAACATTAGCCCAACAAGAAAGATGGGGGATTTTTTTTGTTTTGTTTTGGGGTCTATTTGGGGGTGTGGGGAGTGGGGGCTGAGCTGGAATATGCCACTGCACAAGAGGAAGTAGAAAACACTTGAATGAATGCCCCTCCACAGAACAAAAAATGCATGAGGTCAGCCCTGCAGCTATTGTCAGGAGATACTTTTCAAAGCAGGCATTTCTCCTTCGGGGTCAAGAGGCTGCCAATCAAATGTGCATTTTACTGTGAAAAAACTCGGAGAGGGAGAGTTTTCCCGAGGTATTGTCAACACATCTGTGGCCCGCTGCTCTTAAACTGAGCCAATAGCGTCTCGCATCCCTCTTCCTAAAACCTGGAGCTTTTTTCCCCCTACTTAGGAAGGAATATAGAAAGGCAGTGGTGGTTCCAATTGAGTAGGAACCAGTGGCCAAGTGTTCTGGAGGGGCTTCCAGGCTGAGCACTGGCTGACAGATTAGCCTGTATGACACAGTGTGATAGAGGCCGACAGAAAAGCACTTTCAGTGGATTAAACAAGGTTGTGCTCTCTGCAGCCGTGCGGACCGACCAAAGGGCCAAATTAGAAAGGGTATTACTTCATTGCATGTACCCGGTTGGGCCTGGATGAAATGCTAATTGCATTTCAAAAGGGGTTCCCAAAACAGGGAGACAATGCAGAATGTGTGTGTGTGTGTGTGTGTGTGTGTGTGTGTGTGTGTGTGTGAGGGGGTATTTTCACTGGAGAAGAAGCGGGACTTTACGTTTCACTGACCAGCGCGCAATTTTAAGGAGCAGCTTTTTTGTGCTCCTATGCTCCTTTTTGTGTTCTGTGTGCATTTCTAACATCGCCACAGTTCTCTATTCTTTTGTTTCTTCCACTTTTTGGCATGCAGGCCTTCGCTTCAGCAGCACCCAAACCATCCTATTCAGACTCTGTCTCTCTCCACTCGATCAGCTGCAGACAAAGACACGGCTGCACACGGTACAGTAGGTGTGGGGGAGCCCCTCTTTCAGGTCTTGGAAGCAGGGAGAACCTCTGGGCCAGAGGCCAGGAATGAGGCTGGCAATCATAAAAAAATAACCCACTTTTATTCCCATTTATTCACGTGTTTGTTTTTTTTTCTTAAAACAGCTGTGTGTTATATGCAAATTTTAAAAGTAGATATCGATGTCGATGAGGATCACTGGCTGCTTTTGAGAGTGAAAACTAAATGAATATTTGCTGAGGTTATTTTCACATTTTATTGTCTAGTGTCTATTGCTGTTTTCCTGGTTTTATTCTTTTTTTTAATTTTTGTGATTTCACAGGAAAATGCACTTTAAAAATCACGGATAGCATTTAAATTTGATGTTATCTCATTGAAAACATTCCTTCATCCTTCTTTCACTCCTTGGAAAACACACAGGGACGTGCGTGTGCTGTTTATTACATGGAGACATTTCACGATAATCTATCATGCTAGGCTGCCAGAGAAACTGGACGGAACACACACACATTGCCACATTTTATCCGTAATCAACTCAACCACCCTACCGATGCACAAAATTCCCCTGCCAGGGTCAATTAGGGTACGATACGGGGAGGCGGGAGATGAGCGGACACACATGAACGGCTGGTGCATGAGTCATACACACATGGCGTGATGGTGGAGAAATGGGGCTGAAAGGTTGTGCAGAGAGCTCCGAGGGATTTGAGGAACACTGATAGCAGAGAGTCTGAGACCTACAGCAACAGGTTCATCTTCTAAATGCGTGTATGTGTACAATACGTGTCTCAGAATGACCCTGAAAAGAAGGTCGCCGAAAATCACCCCAAACTGTTAAACTGACTACAACAGGGTGTTGAATCCTTTTAAAACATGGATGCTAGGGGGACACAAGGCACAAATCCAAGCCTGCGCAGCAGCACTCGTGTGGGTCTGTGCATTTCGAGTTCTTGTTATGTGGACGACAACCAAAGAGCTTGTTTATTTAGCAAATAAGGCTACGAAGCAGGTTTATTTCTTGGCATCGCTGCGCCTTCAACAGTCCTTGGAACTCAGCTGACTGTGTAGAGTCTCGCCAGGCTAATGTGAACCAGTGAAAAACTGCCTTGACTGAATATGCTTTCTTCTTTTCATTATGTTTTGACATCGGAGAAAAGGATGTTGCTCTTTGTGCTTCCTGCGCGGATTTTTCCATGCAGCTTTGCAAAGCTAAAATGAAGCATAGCTGCTTTAGTTCAAGTGGTGAGAGTCAAAATACAGAACAACGCTATGAAAACGTGACTAATTCTGATAGTTCACTGCTTGTCGCGAATGACACCCCTCTCATCAGTGAGGCACTTAAGTTAAATGTGACATAGGTGTAAACTGAAACCTGACAAATGCAAGTTGTATCCGTCATAATAATAACTACGTTTCTGTGGCTCTGCAGGGTGGCGGCGAGCTGTAGCGCCTACGACAGTGTACCAACGTTCACTGATGAGAGTTGACAGTGAGGTCACGGCCGAGGATTTTCTCCGGCGACCGTACTAGAACCTTCTCACAATATGTGGTTGGTCAAGTCCACTAAAGAGACCTCAGGATTGTTGGCCGTCTCCAAGGACCCACCACTTTCCTGCTGCCCTGCTCCAAGGAAAACTACTACTAAAACATGATACTGTCTCCCGTGAGTAATCCCAGGGTGCATTGTACAAGACTTATTTATAAGTACGAGTTCGAATCTTTAAATCCACAAAACATTCTGTATATGTCAGTGTTTCTGGACACGATGATTAAACCTCTGAACCTGCTCAGATTTGTCAGCTGGAACATGGTTTAATATTCCAAGTGTGATGGTGACATTTAATATTCCCGGTGTCATAGTGACATTTAATATTCCCGGTGCCATAGTGACATTTGTTACCGGTAAAGAGAAAGAAAGAAAAATGACGATGGCACACAGCGCAAATGAAAACGTTTCAAGTTTGCCCGATAAAACATGACTAGTCATCACTGATAATCCCTTTGGAATGATGCAGCATGAAGCTTGTCAAATCATGTGAACGTTACCTCTGCAAAGCCATACTCTTGTCAAACTTTTTTCTTTCTTTCTTCCTCTTGGAGGTCATTCTGTACCCTTTGACCCTCCAGCTGTCTATTGTCTATCGTATGTTTCCAGGAGGAAAATACTGTAGGTTTTACACCAAAAGCATTTCTAAATTAGCAACACATACTCATACATCCCCCCCCACACACACACACACACAGACACACACACACACCCTTACCCCTCGAGATATCCATGGAAAAAAAACACTCCCATAGCTGCCTTCAAATCAAATCCAGTCATTCTGCACAGCGGATACCGCCACTGACAACCATTTCAGCCCCCAAAACACCATAAATCATCCAGTGTGGTTGGGCAAACATGTGTTGTACTATTTCCATGTTTCCCTTTTTTTTGGTCTAATTTAACGGCTTGGGGACGTCTCCTGAGCTGCTCACGCACCCGAGTGCGGACAATCTAACTGGGTTCAGTGGTCCAGGTTAACTCGTAGTCTTAGTCTTAGTCTAGCACATTTAGGGGTCATGAGCCGGACTCTACCTCTGAAGGTGATGGTCACCTGAGAAGGGGGTAGGAACGTAGGTCCAACATTTCATCCCCTCATAGGTGTGGAAAAGAAAACAAAACCATATCTAATAGGAGGTGGAGGAATGTGTAGCTGGCCTTTTCTCCTTAGAAAATATTAGGAGGGAACACAACGTCACTTGTTGAAAGAAATAACTTGCTGTGAACATTTTAAAAAAAGAACATTTCCGGCACACACTTAATGGTTCGTTTCTAGATAATGATTGTAATTTACTGGAGGAAGAAACGTTTCTCACAACTTTTCCCCCGACTTGCAAACGAAAAGACCTGGCATGTCTGAGCCCCGCGCACTGCGTCCATATGTGATACACTCATCAATGGGCGGCCTCTGTTTATGGCACTGTCCGGCTTTTGTGCCTTGCAGCCATTAGGAGGGGGAGACAGAAGGGGAGAGAGGCAGGCAGTAAAACAGTTTCCGCCCAGTGAATCACATTCGGGCCCCCACATCAGCGACTGGGGGCTGACCCCTGCCAGGCGATGGCATAAACACGGACAAACAAAGGACCTGAGCCTCACAGGAGAGGATCTCATGGTTTGTGGTATTAGAAATGTACATTTCAGGAACATTTCATGGCAGATTCTGCTGCCTGGTGGTGAACAAAGAAGGAGCCTGCCTGTAATTCCTGACATTGATTAAACGTTGTACCATTCTTCCCCCTTCTATAGGTTTCAGGAGCAGCCCAGTGAGGGAAGAGCAGGTGTAAGTGCTGAATGGATACAGAAGCAGCTCCCTCCCTCCCCAGTGAGGAAAGGGGGGATTAAAACTCTGCTGAGGCACCGCAGGAGGAGGGCAACAAAAGGGATTTGCAAGGGACGCACGGAGATGACATCATGTCAAAGCAATTAGCGATAAGGTGGAACTGTTCAATGATTCAGGGACGTCACACCGCTCCCCGGCACCTGAGCCGTCGCTGCCACAGACCTGCGCGTAAAACACAATGGTGCTGCAGCACATGCGCCCAACTCCAAAGTGTGCCAAGATCACTTGTGGTCCAAGGGAGCCCGTAACTTAGATGAGTCACTGGGGGGGCTCTCATGAGAGGGTCCCAGACTCGGCATGTGTGGCAGATCCCCCCTGGACTCTTGTTTTAGTGCAGTGGGAGAGCGAAACCCCACACAAAGCGCAGTAATCACGCTGGAGATCCTGCGTGTAACCATGGAAGCGTTTGTCTGTCTGGTCAATGGGGCTGGCCGGCCATTCATTTACTGATCGCGCTGAATCAATATTTAGGCTTTTCAGTTTTATTAGCTGCTCCGAGGGGGGAGCTTGGCACGGCGCGAAAAGAAATTAGCTGTGGCCGAGCGTTTTTAATCGTTTTCTTATAGCGCTGTACAATATGTCTGCTTGAGCTGTCGGCTTTAATTGATGACGAGTGTTTGTTTCCACTCCGCCTGCTTGTCACCGATAAACTCTCTGCATTGTCCGGACAGCTCTGTGCAACTTAAGGGTGGATCAACTCCGCAGGGCAGATATTTTATTTTTAAAAAATCAACTTACCTGACACCTTGCTTTGGCCTCTCTGTCCAAGATGAATTAACGTAACGGAGATGCGGCTCCAACCGAGGATAACATGGATAGTCCTTCTTCTCTCAGACACCAGCCAGTATCTGCATACTGGATGGAAACTGCCGGGCTCGGCTATTCCTTCGTTCCAGGTGAAGGACAGGACGGGGTGAATCCATCTAACGGGACAGACGCACGCTCCTCCGCCATGTGAGAACCTCCCTGGACGCACTCGACCCGCTGTCCCGGCTCGCCGATTAACTGGCTGCTGACTCCGGCTCGTCTCCCGGTTTCTGAGGCTAATCACACTGGATGTTTTAATCCCGCTCGTCTCTCAGGAACTGCTGGCCTGTACGCTGGAGGACAGCGCCACCCTGTGGTAGACATACCAACTGCGGATCGGTCCGTCTCCCCGCTTTACATTTATTTATTTATTTATTTATTTACTTACTTACTTACTTACTTACTTACTTACTTACTTACTTACTTACTTACTTACTTACTTAC
>JBBMJM010000021.1:967452-978926 GCA_037832705.1 Centriscus cristatus | reverse complement strand
TATATCAGGCGCTCTGCACCACCTCACAGTTCTCTCTTCATCGTCCTGTTTGTTTGTTTGTTTGTTTGTTTGTTTGTTTGTTTGTTGCATAGACCGCTAAGGATTTAGAAACAAACTGAAAACCAATTGTCATCCGCATGCGCAGCTCAGTTGGAGATCCGTAACGTTTGCGTCTAAATTTAAATTCCGTTACCAAAACAGAGTTAATCAATAGAGAGACAGATAATCGACAACTTGAATTCTTTCTTCCACAGTCTTGGACCCTGGTGGCCTGACACTGATACTGATCCCGATCGTCTGTGGCGCCACCTCGCGATTTAAACTTTTTTCCTCGAAACTTTATTGATAGTTCATTCTAACAACAACAAAGCATAATGTTTCCACAGAACTGAAAGTGAGGAAACACATTAAATCAAATGTCCACCCGTTTTTTCATTTTTCGTTTTTGAATTTCAAAACGAAAATCAAATGTCCACCCGTTCGCTGATTTTTAATACCCTTTTCTAAACAGAAAATCCAATTACCAAAAAATACACTGACCCACCAGGGGCTTGTGGTGGTTCTGATTTAAAGAAAGATCCAAACCTGGAGCTCATAATCAAGGTTTCAACAGCTATGCTGTGAAGTCCCTCTCATATGACATATGCTTTCAATCGTGCACAATACAATGTAACAATATTATGATATAAAATAGATAGTGTTACTGGATAGATTCTCAATTCTGTAAAGTTCCTCGCAATTCTGTGCGGCTTTGGATGCGCCGACCATTACGTCATGACGCATGATGTTGTTGACGTGGCGTGAGAGCGAGCGTTTCTGCAGTAGCTAGTAGGTGACAGACACTATCCACCGGCAAGGTGAAACCGAAGATAATCCCATGCAAGTATGGGAATTATACTGGACAAGTAATTGATCCCTGCAACCTGCTCAGGTAAAACCGCCACTGACTTCCTCCAAAGATATATCTCTTTCACCCTAAATGCTGGCCGATAAATGGACACATCAAGCCAGCCACACAGCAGATGTTGACGCTAGCTAGCGCTAGCCTAGCTTATTTTATCTTAGCCTTTACTTACCGGGCAAGTTTACTAATTTGGTAGAACTTTGCATGTTCTATTTCAGTTTGTTGTTGTTGCATACTGATTTATGCCTATACTCGTTGGGCAACTTTAAGTTGGGTCTCGGGTGTGGTCAGAGAGATTGAGGTAAGTTAGCATTAGCTATGCACTCTTAAAACACAACGAAATCTGAGGTTTAACAGGTGACTGTGATTCATTGGGATTTATCCAAATGATTCAATGTATGTCCAACTATATGATTAATTATATGCTAAACAAAATGTTGCGAGCGTTGTGTGTGAGGGTCACTTCTTAAATCGCTCGCTGGCGACAGCTAACAGATTCGTTTTCCCTCTATCAGCTGCTAAACTCTGACCGACCGTCGGACTGTGGCAGAGGGCAGGAAGGTCACCTGTCAGTGGTCCTGACCACATGTCAGTGGGCTTGAGTACTGATCAGAAGTGTTACGTAAACGGACAGACTCTGCGTCTGACTTATCCGTCTTATCTTGTCTAACCAGGAACTGGACTTTGATTAGTGTGATATCAGTAGAAATGATCAGACAAATGAGACTGCTGCACGTTCACCCCCCCCCAACCAACATGTGTTATCGCAGGTTTCATAGAAAAGACACTGAACATTGTTTACTACTCAAATCTCACATTTTCACCCATAACTGATGGTTTGTTTCACCACATGACGGTTCCTATGCGATCCCACATTACTGACGCTCCCAAAAGACTTGCCGGTGTGCATGCATGATTTGGTATTTATTCCTACATTTCCCTCCCCAGCACAGTGAAGATGTCCGGCAGAAGCCAGCACTATGTGTTCCAATCAGCCACCTTGGTTCAGCCTGCCAAAGGAGGTCACGCCTACCTCTTTGGAAACAACGGTTCTGAGAACGAACTGTCAGAGGAGGATGGAGAGAGCTACGAACTGCGGCCGCGCGGCCGAGAGAGGCTGCGGAGGAGCACCTCCAGGGAGAGGATGGACGATATTGTCTACCTTGCCAGAGACATCCAGGAGGGTGACACCTTGAACAGTATCTCCCTGCAGTACCATTGCTCAGTATGTGTATCTTTCCTTATCATTTTTCCACTTTTCTTACGTTTACACATTTGCAAAAACATGTTTTTACTGCAGTTACTATGAAGTGTGTTTAGATCCTTTTATTGTAGGTAAGGTAATAATATTTTTTAACAAGTCAACATTGTCCCAGCACGTTTGGATCTAACCAAGAGTTAAACACCGTATTGTAATTGAATATGTAGGTGGCGGCAGAGCATGTTTAAATGTAATGTAAGAGAACGTTTGTGATATTAACAGGGAAAGCAGTGAAATATCGATCTAAGACACAAACTGAGTTTCATAAATTCAAAAATTGATTTTGTAGAACTGCATTAAATAGTAAAATTGAAGATGCGTAGTTACAAACACACTGGTGTTTAATCCAGTTTTAAAATTGCTTCAGTGGTCCACGTTCTCCTCAGATTGTCAGAAAACCAGACGAATCGAAACATTCTTGTCTGTTTCCTGGGACATCTGGATTCATTTAATCACGGGTTTGTGACTGGTGTTGCGGCGTACCCTAAATACTCTTCAAGAGTGAACATATTTACAAGATGAGCACGTTACTCCGTCCGACATCGTCTCCGGTGAAAAGCTGGTGACTGTCAGTGCACAGTGTGAGAAGAATAAATCCAAACGCTACAGACTGGGTCAATGCAGACAAACGGAACCTCACCAGATGTTCGACATACTCTCTCTCCCTGGGTTGGTCTCAAGCCGCACGCTTTGTGTAATAACAGTAGAAATGCTGCCGCAGGCATAGGAATGTGTGTGTGCACATGCTTGCCTGTGTACATGTGTACAGCATCTACTACACACACATGAGTGTGTTATGGCTGGGGGGCAGTTTGTCAGCTGTTCACCGACACCGCAGGTGAGGAAAATCTCTGCAGAGAAAACTGCTGCTGTTTCATTCCAACTCCTGTCTGTTCCAGGTGGCTGATCTGAAACGTGCCAACAACCTGTTGACAGAGCAGGACTTCTTCGCCCTGCGGTCAGTCAAGATCCCAGTGAGGCGATTCAGCGTTCTGACCGAAGGTCACTGCGCCGCTGGACCTCACAAACCCTCCTCTCCTTCCGAATTGAAGCGGCCGGCCCCGATCTCGCCCATTACCTCCACCTCCCTTCCCTTGGAGTCCTCCACAGACTCGTCCTCCTCGACAGACAGTGTGGAAGGATTCCTTCAGGAGAAGGACAAGGACATCGAGCGACTGGTGAAATCCACAGGTCCTTCCCGGAGCAGCCTGAACGAGGTGGTGTCCTCCCTCACTGTCCAGCAACAGCAACAGCAGCTGCTGCTGGGCGAGGTGGAGTACAAACCCCCGCAAAGGAAGGACCCCTATTACGGGGCAGACTGGGGCATGCGGTGGTGGACGGCCGTGGCCATCATGCTGGTTGTTGGCATTGTCACGCCCGTGTTTTATCTGCTGTACTACGAGGTTCTCATGAAAGCCGACGTAAGCCATCACGGCAACCCCACACAAGCTCACACTGACGTCCCCCCGCCACATCTCCGGGATACTTTGCACGTCCCGGCTGGTGAAGCATGGGCTGGGCGTCAACACCACGCTGGAGACGTCGTGAACGGAGGTCGGCAGGGACTCGACGTGGGCAACAAAGGACACGGGGAATATGAGAACACATAGTTTGGACGTCTACACTTGACTTTGTTGCTAACCCCAATACGTAATAGAGCAGGGTTCGTGTTTATGGACCTGATACTACAATGCAATCTGACTGACGGACAAAGCCACTCGAGGTAAGTCAGCGTTCTTTTCCAAGTCACCTGTGAGGTGGCATCCTCTGGAGGCCTTGTCCAAAAACATCGATGGACCACAGGGGATGGACCCAAATGGATCACTATCCTGAAGAGATGCAGCTGATCTGATTTTAAAGCAGTTTTACTCAGAGTTGGTCCCACTGTGTCTTTATTTTTCCCCCCCCCCATTCTTGCTTTAGTAAATATTCCAATATTTTTGTTGAAAAATATGTCTGATACCTTTGTGTTTAATGTAGGATTAATTTATTCGAGGGCTATTGGGCGTTTGTCTTAATTTACACTATCAGTATTGGAACATCCATTTCATTGAAATTTGCATGTGATATTGTTTTCGGAGACCAGGAGAACACTGCATAGGAAAATGCACAACATTCCCACGATGGCTCTTGTTTGTAGATTGTTTAATTGTATTACGCCACCACTGATATTTTTAGGGGAAGGCGTTTCCGTCATGGAGAGTATGTGCCTTTCAACCTGTGGAGACAAGCTGCAGGCTGGAGAATAAAAGAATTTTATTTTTAATTAACGCCAGCGTTCAGTTTCACCTCTCTTATTTACACAGTAACTGAAGGTAACGCTGCATTTCATGATCACAAACGAAAACAACAAGCCGTTCCTCCGCTTAGACGTCGCGGCCTATTTACAAAATTAGATTCGAGTCACTCGGTTGTTAGTGGTAAAGGATCGTCCCTGAGGTAGGAGTCTTAGTAAGTAGCCTCGCCGTCCATGTTGTCGTCGCTGTTTGCAAAGTCCTCGCCGTTGTCAAAGTAGCTTTCGATGTAGTCGTTGTCCTTAAAAAAACACAGCAAACGTGGATGAACTATATATTTATGTAACAGAAAGATCTGGGCTCACCTGCTCACTTACCTCTTCAATATCCTCTTCCTCATATTCTTCTTCGGCTACTTCCTCTTCCTCGTCTCCCTTGTTTGCTTTCTTTTCTGGGTTTTCTTCGTCCGAGTGTTCAACGGTACCATCACCTTTCTTTTCCAGCTCCTAAGATTTGATCGTTAGCAGCGTTTCAGTCAGGTCCTGCCGACATACATCCTGCTCATGTGCAACAAACGTGAAATGACCTCAAATGACGCAGGAAGACGTTTGTGATGTTCAGGCAGACTTACATCCAGTTTAGTCAGCACTTCCTGCGCATCCTTCTGCGAAATCTTAACCGGTTTCTTCTTTGTGCCTGTTGGGTCTGACGGTTTAGTCTGGGAGGATTACCCGTAATTACTGCGCGTCTGATTTAAAGTTTTAAATACCTGCTTTTACTCGGACCCTTTTCTTTTGTGGCATCAGCTCTTTGGGGAAGAGATTCCAGTCTGAAAACGTACCAGGATTTACAGGAGTTATCGTTCACTCTGACCCAGGAGGGGTTGAAGAGGGGCGGGTACCTGGAGTCCACTCCTCATCGTCCAATTGTCTTTGTTTCAGGTATCTCTCTGTGTATTTCTCCATGTCTGTGTCACGTAAACCAAACAAGAGTTCCACTTCAGTCCTTCATGTTTCCGGGACACTGAGTGATTCATCGGAATCTGCTACAATGTCCACACAAATACCCTTAATCAATCATGTTTCACCTTATGGTTCAACTGACCTGTATTACAATGGCATTATTCCCTGCAAACACTGACATGAGAAAGCTGGTGAATATACTATGTACTTCTCCCTGTACATCATGAACATACGACATAGGACATTTCCGGACAGACACTACTTTCATTTAAGGATTAGGTCAGTGAGTGTAACTTAATATTCCCGTCAAATCAACTCGGCTCTCGTTGTCCAATGAAACGTCTCACTTCCTGAGTGCTGCGTTCTTGTCTCACCTCTATTAGATGTCAGGTTCCTAATGCATCACTCTCCTCCTCACCTGACTTGTTGGACTGAGGCTTGATGTTGTGCGGCATCCGTTGCATTGCTCCCCTCATCTCCTGTTTCAAAGCCAGCATGTAGTCTTCATCCTCACCGACTTTCAGAGGAACCGGCTTAAAGTCTGTGGTCTGGAAGACGATTGAACAGTTAAACTACTTTTTCAAAAGACATCAGACATCCACTTGGATCTACATACAGCCGGTTCTACAAGCTGCTTCGAGCTTGACAAATAATGGACGATCACGTTCATGACCATTTGAGGACTGGTGGCAGCTGCAGTGACACATGGGGGCCATTCTACTTCCTTTGGGGTCTAAGCAAGTGTTACACACACACACACACAAGTGGAGCTTATTATCACTAACTGCAGCAGAGTGCAGGACCAAGTAAAGTACATTGAATCCACTGATCAGATGAAACATTGGACCACCACAGCTGAGAACATCCAGATGATTTTGTAGCATTCACGTGGAGGAGGATGCTGATACAGTGTGTGTGTGTGTGTACTTACTGGAAACAGCGGAGTGGGCCCCACCCTGGCCTCTGGCATGCTGCCCCTGCCGATTCCCAGAGCGTCTATGTTGAAGGTGAAGGCTCCGACTCCGCGGCCCTTCCCCGCCATGACGTCACCCTCCTCCTCCTCACCTGCACCATGTCCAAATGTCAACACGTTTCAGTCCCTTCATTTACATGCTTCATGACTAGTTTTGTCGAAAGCACTGAAGTGCTGAATCAGACATGAACACAAAGCACAAAGTGAAATACTTACACTGACATAAACGAACTTTCCTACCAGTCTGTACTTTCAGGGCTTTTAGCCTTTACTACACCTCCGTACTTTCACTTTGTAGGACTGTGGAGCTCTGCTAACACCCGGCGTGAACATTCACAACAGTCAGCGTGTGTGTGAATGTGGCTTCGACTCTGCCCGCCCCCTGTGTGACGTCAGACAAGGCGGTGCTTATTTCCAGCCAATCAGGGTAGGCATATGTATTCCGTCATCCTCCCTTTTAGCCAATGACGGTGCGACGCTCCTGCACTGCTGTGTAGGTTGGGGGGGCCGTCGTCGCAGTAACGTCACCTAGCTAGAGGCTGCTGTCGCCTTCCTCTCCGCTGAAAACAGCCGACAGCTCGACGCCCCCTACGGCTCAGAAGAGGTTCATGACCTGGGATGTCTGCGGCCGACTGGTACGCGCACAAATCGCTCGGAGACGGTCTCTTCTGGATCCAGGAGCGGTTCTACCAGTCGGAGAACCGGGCCAACATCTGGCTGCTCCGCGGCTCTCACCAGGACGTGGTGATAGACACCGGGCTGGGCTTGAGGAGCTTACCGGACTACATCGACGTCAAGGGGCTGCTCGGCGACGATGTGCAGAGGAAAAACCCCCCGCTGGCCATCGCCACACACGCCCACTTCGACCACTCGGGCGGCCTGCATCAGTTCCAACAGGTGGGCGTCCACAGCGCGGAGGTGGAGGCTCTGGCCAACGGAGACAACTACGAGACCGTCACCTGGCTCAGCGACCGGGAGATAGCCGAGGCCCCCAGCCCGGGGTGGAGGGCCAGGCACTACAAAGTGAAGGCTGTGCAGCCCACTCACATCCTGCAGGAAGGTGAGTGGCGACGGGCCAGAACCGGAACAGGTTCTAGGGAGATGCTCAGGAGCAGGTCTGACCCCGTAGGAGGGCGTTGCTGCAGTGTCCTGTTCATACTATGGGAGTGGTGGTGTCAAGGTCTTCTTACATAAGGAGAGCCATGCAAACACTGCAGACATGTAAATACCATCTGTGACTAGGGGCTGTTTGTGTGCTGAAGATGGATTGTGTCCCCTTTTGAAGAGAAACTTCTCCCCTTCAAAGAAGAAAATCTGTTGAAAACGTGTCACGGTCATCGATCGACCTCATCTGTCAGTGGACCTGTATCGGTCACTGACAGGTTACGTACATTTCATGGAAGTTCAATGCCAGCATGGAAGGACCACCACCTCTGACACAGGCCCTCAGGGTCCTGTTCTGCTGTGTCACAGTGGCTCCTGCAGTGCAGGTCGGTAGGAAACCTGTGAGCGTTGGGAGAATTACACAGTATGTACATCCCTCTGTCTCCCGTCCAGGTGATGTCATCAACCTGGGCGACAGGCAGCTGACGGTGCTGCACATGCCGGGTCACTCTCGAGGCAGCATCTGCCTCCACGACCGTGACAACAAGCTGCTTTTCAGCGGGGATGTCGTGTACGACGGCGCCATGATCGACTGGCTCCCGTACAGCCACGTCAGTGACTACATCAGCAGCTGTGAGCGTCTGGTGGGGCTGGTGGACAGCGAACAGGTGACACTCATTAACCTCAGTCGCCGGCGAACGCCAAACGTGTCAGTGAACGTGACGGTAAACGTGCTGAAATCCTTTGAACAGGTGGACCAGGTCCTCCCGGGACACTACAACACCTTCGGAGCCAAACGGCTCCACCGGATAGCGTCGACGTACATCAGCAGAGCCGCGACCTGTCCTGCTAAGTTCTCCACGTTTGCCTGGGGTACGCTGGCCGGGATGGCGCTGCGAGCATCGAACCCACGGAGCGCCTGCTAGTACCAGACGGGGGGGGGGGGCATGGAGCTGAAGGAAGCACAAAGAACACAAAGAGTGATGTAACCAAACAAAACCCTCCAGTCGCCAGACGCCTCGCGCCCATCGGGTTCCATGAGTCAATAATCTGAAGTCACCGATATGAATTTATGACGACACGTGTCTTTTTCTATGTACTTTGAAGTGCGCCTCTCCACGACAAACAAAGCAGGGCTCCGTTTCTCCCGATACAGTATTTCTCTATGCACGTCACACTGCTCAGCGAGGACTCGGCCTCCACTACCTCCCAGGTTTGCGACAGAGCTTTGGAACTATTCTTAGATTTGCCGCTGAAACAATAAAGCCTCTGTTTCACCCCTCGCTGGTGACGTTTCTGTGATATTGAATTGAATTTGTGTCCCATGAGATCCATGGCAGGCGGGTGAGTAGGAAGCAGAACAGAAAAGAGTGTTTGAAGCTCTCTCGCTGCAGGTAAACGTGGAAACGGTGGAATCGTCTCAGATCCACCCCTGGAAACGGAGCAACTGACGGGAAGGTACATGTGTACTGCTGCGTGTCCTTCACCCTTTATAGGACCAACAGTCCCCACCATCGTTGAACGTCCCCGTCAGCCTCCTCGTGTGTCTGTAAATTACCGCATGGATGAACGGGAGGCGGTTTTTAATCGATAAAACATTTATTACAATTATATTATTTAAAAAGGAGATCCCCACATTTCTCTTTACGTTCGCTTTCGCAGGTCGGCGGCGAACATGCACAACACAAAGCCTGCTAACACAGAAGACTGTAACATTGGATGCTATCTAGCGTAACAGTTACAAGAGCCGCACACTGTGATAGTCATATGTCAGTACAACTTCATTTATTACACGTCATCAATTATGTAACAACACGGAGGTTTGTTAAGTTAAAAGGAAATAAATTACAGTAACGAATGCCGTTTTCAAGCACTGGACAGTTTGGATTGAAATTATTATTATAAACCTTGATGCCCCTGGAAATAAAGTGTTACCGTAGGTCCACAGCAGACACACAAAGAAGAACTTAACTCCATAAGGCAACGAACCGCTGGATTGAAAACACAACGTACTTACAAGCAGCAGAATTAATTCGAACGGATGTTTCACATTTTCTTGGACCTTCCAAAAAGCAGTGTACTGCAAGTATGGCTTCGGCTCTGGGTCAGAGCTTTGATCTCGGCTCGATCCGTTTGTGTGGCGCTTTTGTGCCATGTGACCGGAGCACAGATTTATGGATTTTCTTACCCTGAAGAGATCACAGTAACAACCAGTACAATAAGTCCGAGAACACCATCGGCGAAATGATCTGAACTTAGCTCGTGTGACCTGGAAGTGAAATCATGCATAGTAATTTGAGCTCGTTGGTTTTTGTCCGGTGGACACTGGATGAGTCCATCGCAGTGGGAATCACAGTATACGCGAGATAACTTACTTTTGATTTGTAACATTTAGGAATCGATTATATCACATGCTCACCGGCTTCCCTAGAATACACACCGCAAACCTCTGTTTGGAGAATACAGGACGGCAGACGGGGACACGTTCCGGAGTGGGATTCCGAGCACAGAGAGCAGGTCGCGTGTGGCGGCGTTTGTAGGAGAGCATCGTCTCCGAAGAAACCTCCCGAGTAGCTTTTAGGCCCGTCTTCAAACGAGCCCGTCAAAGTGTGCGGCAGCGCGCAGCGATTGTCATCGGTGTGCTGTTGGAAGACATTCCAGTTTGGGCCGATCCGAGCTCCGCCAGGAGGAGGCCGAGGGCCGACGTGTCCGCTGCACGTGCCACCGCGGATGAACTCCTTCAGGACAACACGTTCACACCTGACTTTGCAGCCAGTTGCGAGGATCCAGTCTGGCCCGGAGGTTCCTGAGGCTGCGGCGAGCCGGGGACGGCCGCGAGAAGGCGGCGCACTCGGAGGACTCGGGACTGGGGCTGCCCTCGCTGTTGCTGGAGCTGTTGCTGGAGGTGGAGCTGGAGCAGGAGAGCGTGGTCTGTGTGCTGCGCTGCGGGCGCGAGGGGACGGCCGGCTGGCAGGGGCACTGGAAGGGGCCGCCTCCCCCGTAACCCCTCCCTCGCAACGTGCTGAGCTTCGCATCCAGTGAGAGCGTGCGCGGCCTCAGGTGCGACGGGGATGACGACAGGAGGGAGAAGCCTGAGGGGGGGTCGGGCCAGCCGTGGCGGTGAGAGCAGGGACTGGTGCTGCAGTGGCTGTCGCTGTCCGACGTCAGACTCGCGTCCGAGGACAGCAAACCGGGCTTGGGGGAGCGGTGGGGGCTCACGGGGCTCCGGGCCGGGCCGTGACGGCGGGAAGCACAGGGGTGAGGGTGTCCCACGCTTTTGGGGTGGTTCTCCTCAAACACAGACATCCAGGTGGGAGAGGTGCCCAGCTGGCTGCGGAGCTCCAGCTCCTGCATCCTCCGAGCCAGGATGTCTGAGACGCTGCTGCCGAGTTCGTCGGACGACTCAATAACTGCAGGAGAGATTTCGCACGTTGAAACCGTTAACTGATACTAAAGCTCGACTCTCTCTCACTTTATAATCAGAATAATCAGAAATCAGTTCATGACACTAGCTGCTCGTACAATGTTCAATTAGTCTGATTTGCTGCCAAATGTCCACACACAGACGAGTTCAGGTGTTTCCACACGTGTTGCATCAGTGTTGGATGTTTGGTCACAAAGAGGTTCATTTTATAAACCAGGTCCCAGAGTGAACAAATCTGAGGACGCCACTGTTACGTTTCCATGTTTACTACATCTTTCCTGACTCGTGTGCGTTATATCGTGTGCAAACTCCACCAGGTTTGACTCTCCTATTCTCCACCATGTTTGTTTACTTCGTGAACGCTCCATGTCTTCGGCTCTGCTTTTGCTACATTTCAGTCACTGCCCTACAGCGCCACCTACCGGCCTGGAGGGTTTCCTCCATGTGCTTTATTCTTCAGTGTTTTTAAATCTGCTTGTGTGTGTGTGTTGTTTATTGTATTGTTTTTAGGTAAAGAACTTAGGGCTGCATGCTTGATAAATAAAGTTTCATTGATCGATCGTTTGGAATGTTCCTATTTCGTGAGGACGCAATAATTTTTTGAGACTGAGA
>JBBMJM010000021.1:939761-950130 GCA_037832705.1 Centriscus cristatus | reverse complement strand
GCTGTCAGTAGAGAAAACAGCAACAGTCACAACAATGTAACTATCTGAATGTAACAGACTGATGAACCACACCGATCCACCTTCAACCCTAACGGACAAAAACACTGCCAGCCCCACAGCACAATCTTTTCATCTGTATTCCTTCGTTCGTTCGTTCATAAATAATAAAATGATTTCATTTCGGAGTGAAATGTTTATTATTTGTAGTAATAAAGCATATGTATTGTTAATAATCATGGATAGGATGGACAGCCCCTTGTTGTTGCTTCCTCCACATGTCTGTATGCAGACATATGTGGTGACAGGTTTATGTAAATACATACAACTATCGGGGGTGGTCGTCAGTCGACTTGATTTTATTTCAGCGTAACAAGTGTCTTTTGTTGAAATCACAGTGGGTTATGAGACAAACATGGGCTTGCTGATTCAATTAAGCAAGTGTTTGATAAGCATTTGGAAATCTGTAGAATAAAACAAAATGTGTGATTTGTATAGTTTGTCGCAGACATACTTAACAATAAGAAAAAAACAATAATAAGAATTGTCTGACCTGTGATCCACAGGGATGCCCAGCTGACTATATTCTATTGTATCCTAATGTGTGCATTCATTATTCTACACCAGCTCGTGCACTATTTACTATTTATCATCATGTGGACAGATAAGACACACACACTTTCTTACATCAACTCCACCCCCCAGGCCCCACCCCCCGGCCTGAGAGGCTCAAGATCATTCTCTTTCTAGAATGTACCAGGTTACTCTGGTCTGACAGCTGTAACACCCCCCACCCCCTCATTTGCTGGTGAGTTCTCAGCTGCTGTCTGTGCCCTAAATAGACGTTATCAGGAGGAGACCACCTCTGATGGTGGGGTTATATTCACCAAAACTATTACATACAGCGCCCCCCTAACCCCCCTTGTGATATTTAGATAGTGAAGAAATGTTTTCTGCAACTGAAGTGTGGTTCATGGTTCAATATGATATTTGAGAAATAGTTTTGGGGGAGTCATGTGTCCCCAGGCTGGACCCCCCGCCACCATGTCAATGGCCAATAAGGTTCCTGTCCCGCCTCACTGACAGCCACTATAAATATAGAGAGAAGCAATAGGGAGAAGGTTGCAGAGGCTGTTAGCGGCAGACTGACCAGGCTGAAGGTCCAGACTATCCAAGCACGAGGAACAACAGACAGATCCTAAAGGTACGGACCCGCTCCGACTGACAACTCGTCTTCTGTCATTCATATAAGTAGACGGTTGGATACGCTGGGTTTGCTGGGAGAACAAGACAAGGGTGTCTGTCCATTAAGAAAGAGTCATTTGCTGGACCACTTGACTGGGCACGAGGCTGTGCCCAAATAAGGTCTGAGGGGAGGCCATTTAAAGTCAGAGATAACATGTGCAGGGCCATCTGCTTCAGAGGAGCCCGGCCACCAGGACACTGATTTGAAATCACGGCAAAAGTAAGACCATTTCTACTCCTGTGGTCGTATTCAGTCATACTATGATGGCAGACGCAACAGACCACTGTCAGACTACGACTGCATTTCTTTTGGAAGGGAATCCATGTCAAATTCCAAAATGTTTTTTTTAGAAAGCTTACATTTGATTTTGGGAGTTCTTGATATGATTTAGCTTTACATTTACATTTATACATTTCATTTAAGTTTACTTTGGCTGTTTTTTTCCCTCTCCATAGCACTGTGACAGAGTGAACATGCGGAAAACTACAACTTAATTCTGCGTTATTTTACGTCCCTAATTGTCCACTAGATGGGAGACCCAATCCAGTTGAAAGACGAAGGGAACAAACACTTCCAGGCGGGAGACATCGACAAGGCCATTGATTCCTATACAGACGCCATAAAAGTGTGCAAGGACAACAAAGTGTTGGCTGTGATTCACAGAAACAGATCGGCATGCTATCTAAAAAAGGTAAGCAGTGTGGTACGCTGGTACAAAACAAAACAACAAAAGATGACTTCATGTGTCTTATTAATCTGTGATTCGAGACTTTGACACAGATTTTTATTTGTGATTACAGGAAAACTACACCGGCGCAGCGTCTGATGCATCCAAAGGTATGGAAACCCTAAAATAAATTTGATGTTAAACGTAAATGACACATGAAGGGACACTAAGGGAACTAAGACGGGGGCCTCAAACTAATTTAGACTCTTCTTCTTTGACAGCAATCGATGTTGATGCGGCGGATATTAAAGCCTTATTCAGGCGCTGCCAAGCTCTGGAGAAGCTTGGGAAGCTGGACATGGCTTTGAGGGATATACAGAGATGTGCCACCATTGAACCAAAGAACAAGACCTTCCTGGAGACTCTCCGCAGGCTGAGAGCCGACATCCAGGCCAAGGTGAGCGCACAAACACAGCGACTGACCTCCAGGAGACCAGACAAACATTCAAAGGATCCTGGGTTCACTGTGTGTTTACAAAACATTTTTAGGGTTTCTGTTGTCACAAGAATGACACGTATGATGCATGACATTACATCCATGAAAGGATATGATCAATGCTGCATTTCTTTTCTTCACAGCTCAAGACAACATTCTCCACAGACTCGAGGGTGCAGAACATGTTTGAAATTCTTCTCGATGAAGAAATGGAAAAGGACAAGAAAGAAAAAGTTGGTATTGACAAAAAACAGAGTCTTTCTTACAATACTTGTCGACCCTGTAAAGTTTTACATCCATGACACTACTTCTGGCATCTATAGGCTGCCAACAACCTGATTGTGCTGTCCAGAGAAGATGCTGGAGCAGAGAGGATCTTCCAGAACAATGGAGTTCCTCTGCTGCTCAACATGATGGAGACGGGCAAACCGGAGATGGTCCTGGCTTCTGTTCGTACTTTGTCCGGAATGTGCACGGGACACAAAGCCCGGGTGAGTTTGAGTCCAGACAAAGGCAAAATCAGTCTGGACAAAGACTTTGTGTCTGTCTACAAAAACAATGAAACCGGAAAACATGAGTTGAGAAAAAGACTTATTATGGACATTCATCTCACAACATCTCTGCTCCCCCAAAACAGGCAATGGCCATTACTCACATGGTGGGCATTGACAAGCTGTGCAGCATCATGGCTGTTGACAATGAGGAGATCGCCTTGGCAACATGCAACCTCTTCCAGTGCATCAACGACTCCCTCACCGGTGGGGATAAGAGAGAATACGGGAAGGAAGAAGCCCTGGTTTTGGGTGAGAAAGCATCATCTTCTTTATCTAGACTAGAAGAAAGGTTCAGCAGAGTTGCCTTTGAAGGGCTCCTGGCTGACATTTGTTCCTCTCCAGATGCATCCAAAGACCTGAAGACCATTCTTCTCTCTCTTCTGGAGATGGTTGGAAGTAAAAAGGTGTCTGGCCATGGCAGAGACCAGGCACTCAATCTCTTGAGCAAGAATGTTCCCCGCAGTGGAAAGAAAGAGCAAGACAACTCCCGGGCCCTCTTCACTATTGACCACGGTGAGCTGGTGATGATGATGATGTACATCTTCGTACCTGGTCGTACCTGCCCCAGCAGAGCTGGCAACATGTTTGTGTTTGGTCCCCAGGTCTGAAGAAGATCCTCAAGGTGTGCGGTCAAGTTCCAGAGTTGCCAGATCAGTTGCCTTTGACGGACAACACGCAGCTGATCGCCAGCGTGCTCCTCAACAGACTGTATGACGACCTCAAGTGTGACCCCGAGAGAAACAACTTCAGGGACATTTGCGATGAATATATCAAGTATGTCCACAAAAATCAGACAAAACAGACAGCTGAGTCTGTCTGATGTGGACGATGACAGCCAAAACTCCTTCGTCCACTACAAATCTTTTCTTTGTGCTCCTGGTCCCTTTCTACAGGTCCAAAATTGACCCCAACAACATGGACAAAACTATTCACGCTATCAACACCATCTCAGGGCTGCTGCAGGGTCCATTCGACGTTGGTAACGCCCTGGTTGGGCACCAAGGCATCATGGAGATGATGGTGGCGCTGTGTGCCTCCGAACGTGAGGTGGACCAGATGGTTGCTGTGGAAGCTCTGATCCACTCCTCCACCAAGATGAGCCGCGCCAGCTTCATCATCACCAACGGCGTGTCGCTGCTCAAGGACATCTACAAGAAGACCAAGAACGAGAAGATCAAAATACGTTCGCTGGTGGTGAGTGTGACAAAAAGACGAATGAAAGAGAAGAGCTCAGCCTCAGCGGACACGGCAAAGAGTCTATGTCAATTTTTTCTTTACTTATGTAGAATTTTAGTCCACTCAGCAACTAGACTTTGCGTCCTACATCCTCTCCAGGGCCTCTGCAAGCTGGGCTCAGCTGGAGGTGATGACTACAGTTTAAGACAGTTTGCCGAGGGTTCCACGGAGAAGTTGGCCAAACAGTGTAGGAAGTAAGTATGAACATGCTTATTTTCAGTGTCACAGTTGGAGAATCTTTCACGTCAATATCCGATGTTAAGATCATTCTCATTTCTGTCACATCTGTCACCATTATGTTTTTTTTCTGCCTCTAGGTGGCTCTGCAACCCCCAGATTGATGCCAAGACAAGGAAATGGGCCATCGAGGGTCTTGCTTATCTGACGAATGACGCTGATGTAAAAGACGATTTTGTGGAGGACGAGCTGGCGTTGAAAGCGATGTTTGAACTGTCCAAGGTTGGAAAACAGCAGACAATAGGACAGGAGATATCACCTCAACACATCTGCTGGACATCAGAAACAACCTTCTGTGTTTCTTTGTCTGTTTTAGTCAAAGGATAAGACCATCATATATGCGGTAGCCTGCACTCTGGTAAACTGCACCAACTCCTATGAAAAGAAAGAAATCATCCCTGAGTTGGTTCAACTCGCCAAGTTTTCAAAGCAACATGTGCCTGAGCAGCATCCCAAGGTACAGACCGTATCTGACAGCAGCAGCAGGCCACCATCCCCTCTGAAACACACACACAGCAGTATATTACATAACGCATTTTCACAACGTTGACAGTGTGCGTCTTACCTCTCATCTCCACAGGACAAGAAGGACTTTATTGAGAAGAGAGTGAAACGGCTGCTGAAAGCGGGTGTCATCTCTGCCCTGGCTGTCATGGTCAAAGCAGACAGCTCCATCCTCACTGACCAGACCAAGGAGATGCTGGCAAGGTGGGAGGGGCATTCTGATGTCTCATCAGATCATGAATCATGGTGGACCAGTGGACCAGTGTTTTCTTCGGTCTCACAGGAAACCTCTCTGGGACAAATGATGAATTTCCACGTGTGGTGTCGTCTGCATCATTCTCAGGAAATATGTGATTGTCGAGTCTGTTGTCTCTCTTCCAAGGGTCTTCTTGGCATTAGCAGATGATTCCAGAGATCGTGGCACGATCGTAGCCCATGGTGGGGGAAAGGTGAGTCATGAACTATATATGTTTAGTCAGTCACCTCTGGAACATTCTCCTATTTACTGGACACACAAAGTATCAATCAAGGATCAAAGTATCTCTGCTGACCGTCTAACTAACTAACTCTCTTGGACGTGCCCTCAGGCTCTGATCCCCCTGGCTCTGGAAGGGACGGATGTCGGGAAGGTCAAGGCCAGCCACGCTCTCGCCAAAATCGCAGCCATTTCAAATCCAGAAATCGCTTTCCCCGGTGAGAGGGTAAGACACACAACAATGATCGCTCTGTTTTATTTCCCTCACACTGCCTCCAAGGCAGGACGTGTTCCTGTGAGAACGACTGAGGAGGAATGTCAGTTTCAGTCACTGAGGCCTCTCTCACCGACAGGTGTATGAGGTGGTGAGACCCTTGGTCAACCTCCTTCACACAGACAGAGATGGAGTGCAGAATTTTGAAGCTCTGAGAAGCCTCACCAACTTGGCTGGTTACAGTGAGAAGCTACGGTAGGAAATCCCCTCTCCTGACGAATCGGACAGGTTCGTCATGAGACAGACCTTCTACAGCTGACCTCCATCTCTTTTCTAGGGTAAAGATCGTGAAAGAGAAGGCTCTTCCAGAGATTGAAAACTACATGTTTGAGGAGCACGAGCAGATCCGACAGGCTGCCACCGAGTGCATGTGCAACCTGGTGTCATGTAAAGAGGTGAGAACCCACGTACGGCGACATAACACCTCCAAAAAAAAAGAAAAAAGATTTTTAACGGGGTTTCCCGCGGATCATTGGAAATGTATCTTTCTTTCTATCAGGTCCAAGACCGTTACCTGGAAGACGGCAACGACAAGCTGAAGCTGCTGGTGCTGCTGTGTGGGGAGGACGATGAAAGTCTGCAGATCGCTGCAGGTGGCGCGCTGGCCATGCTCACGGCTGTTCAGAAGAAACTCTGCACCAAGCTGACCCTTGTGGTAAGTGGAACATGGCAGGTGGAGTTGCAGGAGAAGCATGTGCCCAACGATGGCAGATGTCCCCTCTTTCCAGAAAACACAAGCTCCCTTCTCCCCTTCACCTACCAGTTCTCTTCAGTCACACAAGTGATATTTTTAAATGACATTATTTATTGACAAATATTTCATAACACAAGCTGATTTTCTTCTCCCACTGATGTATTTACAGTATTTATTTGCCTTAAACTGTCTGTTGTATGTTCTTCATTAAAACGTGACAGGCCCCTTAGATTAACCTTTGTCACTAAACATAATTGAGTCCATATATATTCCGAATACCTGTCTGCAAATCAAGAAATCTAATTCTATTTCCAGTTTACCAAAGTGAACTTTTCCTTTTTGCTCTTACAAACACCTGAGAGGCTCCCTTTCCCAACTCTCACCTCGGTGAATTCTAAAAGAATGTCGATGACACACGCCCAACACTTCATCTACCTCTGTCAACTGATGACCACGAATCAAATCCGTTTTTTTAACCAAAAAATATATAAATATATACATACTAAACACGATTTGAGAAGCAGCACATGACGTTTATGACGTGATGTGACCACTCCCACATCTCATCGCCGTCTCTTCCAACAGACCACCCAGTGGCTTGAGATCCTGCAGCGGCTGTGTCTCAGTGCCAACCCAAAGGTCCAGCACCGGGGTCTTGTGACCGTCTACAACATGCTCAACTCAGATGACAATGAGTTGGCCAAGAAACTGATCGAGAGCGAGATTCTGGAAATCCTCACGGTGATCGGGAAGGCGCAGGACAACCCCAAGAGGCAGGAGGTGATCGATGCCGCTCGCACCTGCCTGGTCAAAGCTCTGGAACTTGGTCTCATCAAACCTTTCACCAGCCCTTCTTAACTCTACAAACAGTCACTTCCTTTCTTCAATAAAGACTTCTGACAAAGGCTTTTCCATGAAATTGCAATGTAAACTAGTGGATGTTCTTTTTTCTCTTTGGGCTGGAAGATATTTCTGGGATTTCCACCATGACAGGTGGAGAATGGAGTTTCGCAGAAACATTTCAGAAATGTTTGAAGATTATTCAGTTTACATCAGTGCTCTCAACCAGTTGTTTTTGGCTTTGTACCGTAGAAATTAGTTAAATGAAGTTCATCTGCATGTGTCAGCATCAGTCACAGGTTTTATTGTCTTTTTTTCTTGTTGTTAATGTTTTCGATGTGCACATGAACTACAATAGTGTTTATTTTACAGGTTGACCTTCCAACAGGTGGATGTAGCTGTAGCAGCTCTGTGTATCGTAGTGTCAACTCGAGACTAAATCAAGGTCTCAGGACAACTTAACAAGCAGAGGGTTAATAATGAGGTTGGATATAATGACTGCCAGCTGCTATATGTATTTTTTTTAAATGTGTGTTTCTATTTTTACATTGTATGTGGTTTTGTTGAATGGACAGGTCAGTCCCACCGGGGAGCACGCTCTGTTCTTCCTTCAATAAAAGTTGTTTGCATTGTTATATCCACCGTGCTCACACACCAAATGGACCGGAACTTGTATATAACCAAATCGGTTTATATCAGACGACACAAGACACTTTTGCAGGTGCGCACCTTCACTCAGATGTGTGAACAGCATCGGCAGTCACAGATCTAAATCCATCCCGTTGTTTGACAGTCATCTGATGATGATTAAATCCAAACAGACACGTCGCCTCAGGACATTCTCTATCGACAGAAGTTCCCCACAGATGTTCCGTAATGAACCAAACCAGTTTTATTGTTGTAAGTAAAGTAATTTGTCAAAAAATACAGAATCCTTTGTTCTTATTAGAACAAGACTGAAAGCATGCACCATCTAATAAAACACTTCCAGGACAGGTTAAAATATGTTTGAAAAGAATTCAACAGGAACGGAACAATGAATCATTGTGAACACTGAACTTTTGCGTTGAACAGATTTTCTTCCTCAAAGATAAACACAGAACAGTCATTGCTTAAATACACGGAGGGTTCTAAGGGGACGATCATACTGATAAAACCCAGTAACAAGTTTCTGGTAGTGGGGGTAGAACACCACCCAACTGTAAAAGATTCACCTGGTTGTCAGGCCAACCAGGATGGAAGAAGGTAATGGGCAGCGCTGATGTGTCATAGTGTACAAAAATAAAACTTAATGATTACACGTGGACTGCGGTGCAAGGCACAGCCCTGTGAAGCCAAAGTTTCCTATCCACTGGTTTTGTCTGATGAAGGGGCAGAAAAACAACAGAGAAACCGCTGCACGGGGCCTTAGCTGACTGTATCAAAGTATTAAACCTACATAAATGTCCAACCGTCAGTGAGACTAACACAGATTAACATACATAGGCAATTATATAAAAGGACTAAAAAGAAGCCCGGAGGCCTGGAGGCATCCATCCCGTCAGAGACACCAGAGCACCTGTCTGCAGTGAGGAGCACGCTGGGTGCTAACCGGAAAGGTCCAGAGATAACAGAAAGAAACACAACCGTTAATCTGCTTTAACAGGTGGAAGGATCAGCTGTGGAAACCCCCAAATATTCACAATAAATCTGAAGCGTGAGTTGCCTCATTAGTCTCTGCGGCGCTGTCAGTCCTCGTGTACGTCCTCCCGCCTCCCATCGCTGTCTGCTTCAATCCCCCTTGGTGAGAAGGTCCTCTATGTACGCGTCCAGCTCGTCATCGGTGTTTATGTCAATATCCTAAACGTGAGAGAGCAACATGTGTTTTCAACCAGCAGAGTCCCATCCCATCGAGTCGCCATTAGAACGTCGTTTAATACCTCTTGTACTTTCTGCAGAAGTGCTACAATGTTGGTTCTGAGTTTCTGGAGCTTCTCGTCTGCCTCCTTGAGCTTCAGCTCATTGACGTTGCTCCTCTCCTCCACAGCTTTGGCCCTGGCGTCCGCTCTGCTCTGATACGAGTTACACAGCGACTGGAGCCCGGACTCATACTGGTGGAAGTACTCTTTCTGGATGGACGAGACATCAACACATCAGTCGTACACTCGCACTCACCCTCGACCGTGGTCGCTCATGTCAGATCCAACGCTCCGTTCCCTGTTGAACCACTCTCTCCCCCAAATGATCGAAACATGTAAAGTGTCGTGACGTGTCTCACCAGAGGAAAGGCCACCAGATCCTCTGCTGTCATGTTGTTAACATCGTCCTTTGGAATCCGGAACGCCGGAGGGAAGAAGTAGCGCAGCATCGTCCTGACAACATGTAAAGACTTTCTGAAGAGGAGCTTGGGCACACTACATGTATATATCCATGTAAAAAAAAAACAAACACATTTCAAATTTGAGCTGCAATCTGAGGCAGGACCAACGGATGGAGGACGCGACAACGCCTGCGGTGTAGAATGTCTAACATGAGGACGTTGGATGTTTGTCACAGAAAGAGGGAGACGAGACGTCCCTCCGTCTCCAGTGATCAGTCGGGGGCCGTGGTCCATGTTTGGAACGGGCTCTGCTCTGGGTCATTATTAACTCATTTGACAGTCCGACTGTGCAATGTTTAAATAAAACAACCTGCGACATGTCAAGTTGTAACGGGTCAGGAATCATTTCTAGCCATTGACAAACTGGGACCCAAAGAGTCGGACTGCGGGTTTCAGTCCCCCTGGAAGGAACTGCCCCGTTATTTCTTCACACGTCCAAAAATCTGCCTGACAGCATCACGTTGTACTATTCCAACACCCAAAGTCACACGGCCACACGGCTGCAGCGACGCAGGTGTAACCCCTCACCTCAACATGGTGACCAGGCTGTCGGTCACCTCTCTACTGGTTCCTGGTTGTGTGGTATCGGGCTCCATGGGTGCTGGTCCCTTCTCTGTCTCCTGCTGGGTATCGGGCGTCTGAGAGTTTGGAGATGGTGGACGCATTAACCGGACCTCGTCACTTCCCTTAAACACCCTGCACAGACACACACGCACACGTGTTTCAGTAGAGGATGAACTGGAGGGCCGACACCGCGGAGCCAGGAGAACAGGGGTCTCACCATCGGTCT
>JBBMJM010000021.1:836580-848110 GCA_037832705.1 Centriscus cristatus | reverse complement strand
GAGTTAACAAGAAAATCATTGGGAATTTAATTTTGACCAAATATTGAATTCCCCCCTCTGACGACAACATCTGAATCATTGTTATGATTTTCAGGGCCGCCAGCTACCACCATTCAGTTTGTGTTCGCAGATTTTAGCCATGGAATTATTTTTACAGGGTCTATTTTTCGAATTACATTAAATATAAAATACACAATAATAGCAAAACAACGCAAATATTAGCGACCATATTAGAAGCCCCCTCTCCCTTTTTTTTTTTTTTTTAATAAACACAATTATCACAGCAAGTGGCTGTCAATCATTACCGGCCAGAAACGTTCACGCTCTGTGCACCTCCCCCACAGCAGGGTCCCCGAGGGACGCCGCCCACCACGTGAGAATGTCCTGTAGATTAGTGTGAGCGAGTCGTCAGTCCCCTGTGAACATGAAGGGTCAGCGACCTCAAGGCAGAGAGGCCTGTGCTGAAAACCACATTTTATTATTTGTCTTTATTTCATTCATGTGCCGGCCTCATGTATTTATTTGAGCTCGTGTCTTCTCTGGCGATGACTCAATGGCATTCGCATCAGCAGTCCGTCTTACTTGATGTATGATCATGAAATTAAAAGGGCAGAGCTGTGGTGTAGGGTGAACGAGAACCGAGCGTTAACACATGAGAATTTGCTGCATGCTCAAATGTTGACTACCTGTTGCTATGGCAATGGTTTGAATCCGCAGGCTCCTGCTATTTCTAAATAAAGCGTTTTTTTCCCCCTCACTGATCAGTGCATGATGATTCTACACAGCTGAAACAAATCTCCTGAATGTGACAGTGTGCACAAACACCGGTGCTGTGCTGCACTCACACACAGGACGACATGAGGCCCGCGCGTTCTTTTTCTGTTGGGTAACACGGAAATGACAAGCTGGATGTTGATAAATTAAGAAAGTAAGAAATATACTGAAGCTGTTCTGACAGAGATCACGGAATTAATTTGATGATCGCTGAAAAGTTCATTTCAGCTGATATCACGCTGTAGTGGACGTCTTCTCAAACTCTCTTCTTCAAGCAAAGTCAAGACTAAATGTGCCATTTTGGGGCATAAATATTATGAATAGTTATTATTAGTGAACATTACTTTGCTGAATGTTCATCACTGTGACACCTTTATCTCCTTTTTCTAAGAGATGATCTTTGTTTGCTGTGTAAGATCACTGTCTCCTCCCCAACATGTTCAACTGATCAGGACATATTTTGTGTGGATCCCACTATAATCTCTTTTGTAACAGCCTGTTATCTGCCACACTGGTACAGTTTTGATTAAAACAGTGGAAAATAAAGCTCCTTGGCAGGCCTGCGTGGAACTAAAAACTGTACCTCTTTTAGCCTGTAGGGGGAGCCTGTGTGTGGGGGATCAGCAACAGAAACAGGTGCTGGGACCAGATATTTGATGTGCACGATGGGGACTTCCATCAACACCTCAAGTGGGTTCTGGGGCCATTTCACAGACAACATATTTAGTGCTTTTCCTCCCACTCAAGGAGGCAGCCAAGGCTATTTAGCAAACACTCCTGTTTGCTATTTGCAGCGTGAAGTGTCTGACTGTACTTTCTGAGTTCAAATGTACAGTAATAGACATTTAGGAAAATATCATTTCTGCACATTTAAATGATGCCAAAGCATGGACATACCACCACACTGATTTCATTCCTGAAGCTTCATTCATACATTCTTTTAACCAAAATGTGTATTAATTTGATTTATACATGAGTTGACACTAAAAACCTCTATTACAATCTGCACGACTGAATATGCACAAGTGAATATTTGACAAACATAATGTTATAAGTGAAGGAATGAGTTTGTATTGTGTCCTTGGATAGTTTGTTGAAAGTGGAGTAACCAGCTGCTTTCATCTGAAATGAATGAAGTACATTCATATTTGTACATACAGGGCGGCTCCCTCCGCCGAGGACGGGCACACGGGCGAGCATTGACCAGTGAGTGTTTGATGGCTTCACACTCTCATTTCTTCTTTGTCCTTGTTTTTTTTTTTTTTTTTAATGATCTCATGTTTAGAAACTGAGTACAATGACACAGGGCGACACAACAATTCCCTGCATCTGTTAGATATGGTTCATTCATTTAAAAATAACCGTCTTCCCACTCCCGCTCCTCAATCTGCAGCCTGTCATCCCCCAACGCCGCCGCACAGGTCTGGCTTTCACCGCTACCAGTTCCTGTTGTTTGAGCAGCCTCCAAATGCCAAAGTGTCACTCTGGGAGAAGGAGACGTCAGCCCGCGGTAACGACCCTCCTCGCCGTCGATCAAATATCAACACTAATCAACACAACTGACACTAGTTTACTGTTGTATCAGCAGCTACAGATTCATTCCTTTACGTCTTAGTGGCTGTGGTGGAATGAAACTCCTTGAGGCATTTTTTGTGCCTGTTTTATTTGGTGTGAACAGTCGCCATAGTGTGTTCTGTAAAATCAGTCTTGAGCATTATTTCCACAATGGAAGTAAGTTTATAATACGTCACTGTGGGGTCAAAGTTTGTCATCTCTCATCATCCCCAGTGTTTTTGTGTGTTGATGTATCTCAGCATCCGACCCTGTGTTTGTTGTCGTGTTGTTTTTTTTTTATTATTATTATTTTATTTGACATCAGCTTTTTCTTATTTTTCCACCCCCTGAAGTCTCGGGGTAGGTGGGCAACTGCACCTGGATGAACAGTCGCTCACAAGAGGTGGGTCTGCCTGTCGTCTCTACTCAGGTCACGGCCGATGATTTGCGGGGGGATCAGGGCGGGTCGAGACTTCAAGCGGTGCGGCGGTGAATGAGTGGAGCTGCCAGTCTCTGCTGTTTGAAGTTTTGACACCGATGCCAGCAAACAATCGACACACATTAGAGGGAGAAGTTTGATGTCAGCAGAGATGCAGAGAGACTGAGGTGAACTCTTATTACATCGTTAGTTTATTCACTGTGTCAAAGCTGGTTTTGCTAGAAAAAGCAAAGAAATAAGCGCATGAATAATAGGCTGCTATTTACAATATTTTAATACATTCCTGCAAAGTGAAACTTCTCACACGTATAAACTGTTAGCAGCTCCAGTCGTCTCCCCCACATTAGGAACTCTGTGGATCCACCCATCCGTAATCGACTGGATGAGTTCACTTCCTCTCGCGCTGTCAAATTGTTCTCCACTAAAAGGGAAATGAAATTAAGAAATTCACTCTTGGATAATCAAATGTTTTATTTCATGGGTCATTTCGTAATAACTGCCCCTCTAAAGAAGGTAACGGAAACACGCACTGCATCAGTCAGAATGAAGAAATCCTACTCTTGGTGTGTTGATCGACGGTCATGAGACGTGACGTGACGTCCGTGTCGAGTACCTGCTGTAATAACAGCGGCCTCCGTTTGGCCGTGAGTGTGTTATTCCTGCGCAGACAAGAGCGGCAGAGGGAATCCCATGTCTCCCCACCTCCTCCGTTAAGTATGTTCACTTATTAGCGTCTGTCCTCCCTCCATGTGCTGTGACACAGAGAGCATTTTTCATCGCCCGTGACATTAATTGATGTGATTTGCGAAGGGATGAGCATTTAGTCGTGGGTGGGAGGCTCCTAATGATCGTTTTCCACTTCCAGCAGCGCAGTCATTGACTCAATTTTAGCGCAAATTTGTTGTCGTTTTTCTTTTCATCTCTGGTCACTTAAGTTATATCCAGGGAGTGGACAGTGGGAGGCGGGGCAGGGCCGTGGCGACGGGCCGTGGGAGTCTGCCTTGCCTTGCCTCCTGTGTTCAACTTATGGATGTGGGTCAGTGACCTGATGGTGGCAGTTGGTTTGTTGCACAAGAAGCCACGGGGCGGGGGGTGCTGCTCTTGGCACTGAGCACATGGACGGGATCATAGGGAATCCCAATGGCCCTGGCTCTGGAAGGGTGTCCCTGACTGCAGGCTGCCCCGGTGCCAGCGTAGGGGCAGGCGTGGGCACACAGGCCCTTGTGATACTTGTCAGCCTCTTGGCAAGTCCTCAATGTGTCCTGCGACGGTTCAGTGCCGCCGAGTGAGTTTGCTAAACAGCGCTACAAAGTCAAGAGGAAGGGGCTATTATTGGCTCGGTTATTGAAGCGGGTATTTCAGTTTACGTCGCGGTTCACATCTGTGTGACTGGTCGGAAACAATGTGATGTGTATTTGGCAGAAGGTTCAAACGGAAACGTATCCCAGCTCATCATCCTCACCCAAAAGCTCCTTTCTTTGATGTGGTGAGTTACAGAGGAGAGGACCAAACTTGTGATGGCGCCGCGTGAATGAATGGATCACAGCGCAGTGAGCTGCTGCATGGTGCACGTTGCTCATCTTGCCTCCTCGAGACCCTCCTGCCAGCTCAGCACACTCCGCAGTAATTGAAGCCATTTGCAATGTTGCAGTGTGGAAATGGGCAGATCCACGTCTACCACCCACCCACAGCCTCTACCATTAATCAGAGCTGCACGGAGTCAAGAGCGCCAGGATTCGGTTGCTACAGCCGAGCTGCAGCCAGGAGACGAGTGAATTTAAGGAACAGTTTGCTTTCGAATTTGGCTGCTTGTTGTTTCATGTCTCTCGCTCGCTCCAGCAGAGACGTGTCTTGAGGAAACTTTGTAGGTTTGTGCTAAACTCCGCTCACGCTGCCATGGATAATCAAACTAAGAGTTGAAAGAGTTGTCGTCATTTAACTGATCAGCAGGAGAACTGAGAACTTCCAACGTCCCAAATAGGCAGATTAGCTGCTGCTGCTCCTCCTCGTATGGACAATTGGCCCGGTGAAACATGACAAACACACCACGGGGAAACAGCCATCCAGTGTGAGATTCAATCCAGAGGCGTTGTGACTCACGGTCGATGTGTCGACGGGCTGAAGAACATGGCATCCGGTGATGATGTCACAGACCGTGAGCCGTTGTGATGGTCAGTTGGCTGTATCTTTTCAAACATCATTTCACACTGAAAATTATTGTAATTACACGAGCGTGAGCGTGAGTCAACAACCCAACTTAGTATTAGAAGCACGACTCGCCACTCGTCAGTTCAGAACTGAAGTAACTTGTGGGATGTATTGTGAACAGCAAACATCAGTTACCTGCGAATAAACCCAGCAGGATTGTGAATACAAGAACTGAAAGGACGAGCTGATGAACACATCTGGATAGAAAAATGTCAAGAGTAAATCCAGTAATCAGCCCACTGTTTTTCCTCAGGTTGGAGGTGAAGACCACTACTCTTCTCCAGTGACACTGCTGTTCACGCAAGATAGAAGAGAAGATAGCGGAAAGCATTTACTGAAGCTCAGCTCCCCGGAGAGGGTGAGAGATGTGTGACGTGCTTCACATGTGAATACTAACCAGATTCCTCCGGACGTTTCTGAATACAGAGTCTGCTGTGGTTGACCCCTGACCTCTGTAGTCCGCACACAAAATGACAAATCTGTCCCTCTTGACTTTTGAGATTGCATCAGCAAGCCCAGTGCAGCTCGTACCCATCACGGCTGCTCTCGTTCTCCCCGCACACACTCGCTCGGTGTGGAGTATTTTGGAGACACTATAAGAGGTTTAACAGGGCCGCCGCCCACACCACTAAATGTAGCAGATCTGTGTCACCTCACAGCAGTCCTGATCTTCCTGCCATACCCAGACGGAGAAACAAGGTGGGAACAAAAAAAAAAAAAAAAGGAGGCAGGAAGACTTGAACATCGCCCTCAGGTCCCACGCTATCTGTCCTTTCCATGAGCAGGCAGATGGGAGAGGTGGAAACATGTCTCCGCACTACAAACACACACCAGCCTATTTTAAGGTCACTTGTAAGTCGAGGCACTTCCAGGGTGCCAGCCAGCGTGATACCACCAGATACCACGTTTTGGATTGTGCCCAATGATTGCACAGCTTCAGACAGGATTATATGAGTGGAGCCGAACGAGCAGCACCATGTTTTGACTCTGTGTTTGATCGTCATTCCACAATACGATGATCTTCAGTGTGACATCCTCCACGAGAGCAGATGTGGCCCGACAGAGAAAGCTATTTATGCACGACTGTCGTGTGACTCAAATCGTCCACGTGGTTTATGAACCGTCTCCTCGTATTAAGTGTGAAGTTTGTGGCGAACTCACCTCTCGTGAAAGTGCAGCTTCTGAGGGTGACGGACCTTGTTCTGGTTCTGCAGACGCTTTACATTATCTCCCCCTGAAGCGCAGGCCAGCGGGGCCGCGGAGGTTACGACCTGTCAGACAGACACGTCTCCTGACTCCATTGCCCTCACTTGATGATCGGGGCACTTTCTGCAAATAGCCACTGCTCCAAGAGGTGAGATTCAGGTACGCACCTGCTCATGTCACAGGTATTGTTCACCCTCTTCTCCAGCTGAGCTCAGAGCCCGACCTGACCTCTTGGCAAACAGTCGCCTTCATCGGCTACACATGGAGGAGAGGAGCAGGATGGTAATACAGGTAATACAAAACCTGATCTGTAAAACGATCAGGAATTAAAAAAAAAAAAATTTGAAAATGCATAAATATGTAAACATGTGTATAAAATGTAATATAAATATTGTCGTAAAAATCTAAATATATAAATAAATATAATACACATAAACATTAAATATAGTAAACATACAAATATATAAAAATGAAGATAAAACATAAATGTGAATCATCTTAAATGTTATATTTTCAATTTAAATACAGAAAAACACAAGTAAATCATCATGAAGCGCTGACTCAGGCAAAAACATCTTTTAAGAAGGCGACAAAATATGAAAAAATGTACAAAGGTTATTGAAACCCGCTGATTTGTTTCTGCATCACCAGGAGGTGACGACACAGATATGTGCAGCACATGTATTCGTCTGCCCGTGATGCCTGAGGACACTAAGTGTCTCCCTGATGGTGAAAACAGCCTCGGCGACGGCCTGTGAAGCAGCTGCAGCGCGACGTCCAAAAGCAGTAAGGTTTCAATCCAGGCAGACAGACTCGACCCCAAACTGTGAGGCTATTCTCTCCACAGATTCGGACCGTTTGAGTAGTTGGCTGTCGTTTCAAAAGATTGTTTTTCCTATGCTGTCGGCGAATGGCTGCTTATATGATTACTGAACAATGAAACAGTGGAATGTCAGCGATTTCCTGGATGAGGTGGCAAGATGTCGTTGACTTATGTACGGCCAGTCAGGTGAGGACGCCAGCGGAAGATCGATGGGGCTTTATTTCAGTGGGATCTGCTGAAATTTGCAAGTTTAAAGCACATTTGGTTTCTTGCCTTGGAATGATAATTAGGATTTTTTAAATATTTTTTATTTTTTGTGAAGGGGTGGTGGGGCGCAGGGAATCAGTGCTTGTCAAAATGTAAGAAGTGATATTGTCATACCAGCCGGATACCCGTCTGGTGTTTGTTTAAAGGGGAGGAAGAAGAAGAAGAAAAAAAAAAGCAGTCCAAGCGATTGAATCACATCTTCTTGCCAATACATCCTTGCGTTCCCACCTCCATCATTACAGCAACATGTTTTATTTTCAGCAGAGCTGTTCTCAGTGACTCACGTTCCAGAGCCTTGTGCTGCTCAGTTCGGCCCCAGATCCCTTAAACATAGACTGAGCGGTCATGAAAAATGTAGCAGAGGAAGCTTGTACTAAATATGTGCAGCATATTATTAGGACGCTGTGTCAGATTGAACTTGTGACCTGTCTGCACACGGCTGAACACACCGTTTTCCTATTCCATGTCTGTCAGCATTAATACATATTGTTATTGGTGTCACAGGGAAGTGGGATCTGAACACCTTCATCAGAAGATCACGCCTTGGAGCACCTGTGGCCGCGCTGCAGTTTCTCACCCAAAACTACCACGACTAAATGGTGACGGATGTTTATAAGAAGAATCTGTCGGGCTGATTAGTGAAGAAAATACAATTCTGAGATTCTGTGCTTTAATTATGTTACTTCGGTTTTCTCCTGACAATTTATAGCTACTGTTATAATTCAGGATGGGCTTCTGTGTGAATGCCAATCAGTGGTAAAGGCAGCTGGGGGTCTCTGCAGCAGGTGATTGGGTAACGTTTGCCCTCCAGGTCAGAAGCACACCTGGCTCCGGTCTTTGTGCAGCATTGACACTGCAGAGGAGTCTGCGACAACTACCTGCACCATATTACAAGTTGTTCTCCTCAGCTTTCCTCTCAGGAAAATGAGCATCAAACAAGGCAGCACAAACGTATTAGGTGTCATACTATGAAAGTGGAAGTCTTACATCAGGTTCATGTCAACTATGGGGCCTCTCTGTGTTTGCTTTGGTGTCTCATGATGTGCCACTCGGGATCCTGGAGATGACGTTTGACCTCACTAGGGATTTCTTATTAGTTTCCGACCACAACCACCGAAGGAAAAGAGCCTGATATCACAGCTCAGTGTGGAAAGAGTTGATTCTAATTCAGGGCCGGAAACACGTCAGGGACCCAAAAAAAAAAAAAAAAAAAAAAAAAAAAGGAAGTAGGAGGTGAAACCAATACCACAACACAGCCGGATGCTGCAGTGGAACTGAATTACTCGTCAGAGTGGCAGCGTGAGGGGGAGGGGCCGCCGGGGCTGTGGCGTAGTGGGCAAAGGGAAGTTGTGTGTGTAATTCTTATCATATTTCCATTGACCACTCGCGCACCAATTTTTACCAGGATTCAGCAGCGTTGAGACCCTTCATAGATGCTCGTGGAGCAGGTCTGAACGTCCTTCAGTGAAGCCCGTTAGAACTTTGGACAGTTGCATAACAAGTTCCAGAGTTCCACCTGGCAGTGCTGCAGAGGACGTAAACTTTTCAACCCTTTCACAAGGAGATACTCGGCAGACTTCTCAGGTCTTTGTAGAGGGTGGGTCAGAGTACCCCCCCAGGAGGAGTATTGGTTTCTAACCAGCAACTCTCCTCTGGGACGGGTGTATATCAATATGCCAGATGTCTGAAAAAGGCTGGATTTGCATGAGAGACTTTGATGATGGGGTGATCAATCTCTAGTTAGTGGTCTCATTGACCCTAGTTTGGTGTCTCATCAGTGGGCTAGGCAGGAGCAGGTAGTGGAGGTTTTTGTTCCTTTGGTGGATAAGCCAGCCTTGGTAAACCCCTATGTGCCCTCCTGATGAACCCTGGGAGATCATTGATCAAATTGTCCTGTATCCGCTTTGTTTGCCTCCTTGACTTAACAGTCAAAGCAGCAGGAGCCACAAACAAAACTACCAAAACAATGCACACACACATACAGTCCGACACAGCTTGTTAACCGGTGTGTGTGTGTGTGTGTGTGTGTGTGTGCACACACCTTCTGCAAAATTGCTCTTGACCTTGATTTGCTCGTCTTATTTGACTTATGAAATAACATTTCTAACAATTGGCAAATTGGCAAGTAGACTGTAATTCCACACTCATTGTGCAGCATGCCAAGTCACAGAGGATTTCTCCAAAAATCCACCTACTTGAATCCATCAGTACACCAATGAAATGCCAAGATTTGCACTTCCAAATACACTGTGACTCTTTTTTTGTGTTTATATCAAGGCGATATCCTGCCAAAACAGCTGGGTTTGCCGCTCAGCTTTCTTGAATGTGTTTATTTTTAGTCCAAATGTCAGGAGAGTTGAAATATTCTGATTAAGAAAAACTGACAGTTGTAGTTCAACACCGTATATTACTTTCTCTGGAAAAAAAAACAACAACTCACATCCCTTGATGGTATAAGACAGGCATTTAATGTTTTCTTAATTTATTCAAAGTTACATTAATTAAAAGTAATCAGTATAATTCATTCAGTTGCCTAACCGGCACTAAAGTGATCTAATATGCATGATGACTCGAGTCTCAGTACTTCTTTTCCTTCTGCTGCTGAACAAGTGCTGGAGACTTATTTCTCTGGAGAATTTCCCCAGTTTATCCCTCAATGGGAAGAGTGGCTAAGTAGATTTAAGTGTGGTAGCTGTCATGTCACTGCGGGGTCTGCAGACCAGTTTATACATTGATTGTTTCTGTCCTGACATTCACTTCACCAGGAACTCACAGAAGTATCCACATTTCTACCAACTCTGATGAGCACTTGTCTCCCATCAGGGTTTCGACTGGTTGGATTAGGCCGTCGTCGGTTTAAATGCACGTTTTCACAGCTGATGCAGATCCACATCCAGGAGAAAAAGGGCTGTGTGTTTCTTTTTGTCTGGAAATGAAAATCAGCTGAACAGGACAGTCAGCCTGAGGACTGAGGGATAGCTCTCCTGTCATATCCTTATTGACTCGTACACATAAATTCAAACACACACATTTACAAAGTCATGTGTTAGTGTCTTTCATGGTCTTCGGCTGAGTGCAAGAAACAATTTCACAGAGCCTGGAAAAACCAAACTAATTTGGATAGATATACAGTATATCCATAGGTTTCCATTGTGCTTTCATGCAGTGCACATATGCAAAGGAGCCAGCGTGCTGCAGTCAGACATGGAACAGTGCAGACCTGCCCCAAGTGACACAGCTCACAGTCGAGGAAATAAGCCCTCAACAGGTAGGTGTTCCACCTGCGCTGGCCAACTTTCCAACCACAGAGAACCTTTCCCCAAAGAGAGGCACTAAATGTACAGTAAATCAGCTTCAGCTTGACCTCACGGGATTCTCTCATCATTCTTGAACAATTGAGCCAGTGTTTCTGTGTGATCTCCCACAGCATCGACCTGTGAACCTCTGTGCTGGACACAATAACTGGAACAGCAGATGCCATCTGACACTGTGGCCGTGCTACGAGTACCGAGTATATGATAATCTTCAGAATTATCTTCAGTCAATTCAGAATTTTTACTGACCTACATAATCATGTTAAGAAATTCAAACAACGTGCATACCTTATAGCTTGGTATGATAAACATCAAACCTGTGAGCTGCTCAGAAGTGTCTGATGGTATGAATGTAAAAATGAAGCTTTTTTTTGTTTTTTTGTTGTTGTGTTAATTGACATTTTAGAGAACATTAATGGAGACCAACAAAGAAGCAGAAAAGCACATGCACAAATCATAACTGCACAGACTAAGACCAAACCTGAGCATGAGCCCGTGTACAGGGCATATTCATAATGTTAACAAAGACATACACTGAAATGTGTTCCGCTTCCATGAAACACCAAAGCTGAATACGATTATTGATGGTTGTTGATGGTCCTAGAAGTCACTGTCATGAACTTGTCCCACTCTCCACATTCCAGTATTTGTTCTTCTTCTGTTTTTCGATTGCTGCTGCTTGCCAGTGCGCCAGACTTTCTCTTTCTCTGTGTCTCTACTTGTCTCCGTCTCCCTCCCTGCTACTTTCTTTGTTTCATTCCAACTGGTCGAGGCAGAAAGCCCCCCTTGACTTCACTCGACTCTGTATTCAAGTCTGACTCGGCAGACAGAGGAAAGGATGGTTAGGAAATGTTGGGTAAACACCACCTGTCCCGAGTTGACCTTACTGGGGCACAGGCCACTCCTGGATTGTTTAGGTGATCTCTGGACAGACAGACAGACAGA
>JBBMJM010000021.1:668255-686567 GCA_037832705.1 Centriscus cristatus | reverse complement strand
CACACACACACACACACACACACACACACACACACACACACACACACACACACGTCACAATTCACTAAAAACAACCAGAACGTCACTTCCAAAGTCACAGGTTTAAGTTTTAGTTCATCAACCATTGAATTCTACAGTGTTACAGCTGCAGATGCTGTATTTCCACCACATACATAGAAAGAAATGCCGATCGCTCTACAACACAACTTTGTTGTTGTGTTTGTTTGTCTAATGTCAAATTACAGCACTTGTATTTCCCCCGCGGCCGTGAAGGCAGCACAGCCCTGGCCTATGCAAATAAGGTGGCGCTCGCATGGCGCACAGAGCCAAAGTGGCGCACAGAGCCAAAGATAGAGTAACAAATCAGGAATTTCCCTCCTGCCACTCCTGAGAGCGCAACAGAGGACAAAAGTTAAGCACGTCTCCTCAGAGAGCAGAGAGCATACCTACATGTATATTTTTTCCATTCTACCGGGAGCTTACTTTTGCAAAACGAAATCTTTTTTTTAAAAGAAACTTTGGGAATGTGTCCGGATCCAGCAGCTTTGCTTCGTGAGCTCTTTTCCAACGTTGGATGGAAGTAACGGCGGAGCTGCGGGACTCGGATTGACTGACTGTCAACTTGTTCCTCAGCCGCCGGAGCCGCTTTTCGTGCGGAGTTTCTCGATGGCCTAGAACCGTTTCCCCCTTTTAATCCCTCGTTTGGACACAGGATTTGACGATTCCTCTTTAAACTCTGGATCCTGTGCGTAAAACAAACCTCGGAGTGAAACTCCCCATCATCAGGCCACTTTTGAAGAAAGGGAATGTGGAGAGAGAAGGGCGTCTAGGAGGATGCTGCGGCTTGTACAATGGAAGTGAAGAACTCTTTTGCAGTTGTTGCTGTGGTCTGTCTCTTTTTCTGCCTCACTTTCAGCCAAGAACTCAATTCCAAGGGCAGAAATGTGTGCAAAGCAGCCGGGTAAGCATCATCGCTGCGTGAATAATACGTATCTTCACGTGAATCCGCTTCATCGGTTCTTTTTCTCACAGGAGAATCACTTCTCAGCTGAAATCAGTCATGTGCAGGTCTTGGCATGTATTTCAATGTGCTGCCTATTTTACGTCTTAAATATTTGAACTCCACCACAATGAATTCCTCCAACTTCCTTTGCAGATGATGAAAAAACACTGTTTTATTGTACGTTGACAACCCTTTTCTCCATATGTTCCCAGTCCAAGGAAGGAGGAGGAGTCCATTGAAGAAAGCAGCTATACAGATGTGTACATCTGGAACATTTCGATTGCTCCATAGGGGTCGCTGTCTTTCACTTGTCCTGCATTTGTGGCGTCAACATAGTGTGTTTGAAAGTATTGGTTGTGATTATATATGCGGCTGAGAAAACATAACAGCGGATAGAACGTATAATCTACCCAGACATCCAGGAAAGAGTCTGATCCACTGAAATAGACGTAAAAAAAAAAAAAAGCATCCGTGTTTGCTGAGATCAGCATTTGCAATTATTATTATTTTTGCATTTGTTTTTGTGCTCATAGTATGTTACAGCATCTTTTGTCGCTGGAGTGAAAATCGCTGACTGGAGCTTCAAAGCTGCAGTTTCTAACACACAGAGTGAAGTTGTTCTGGCATCTCCGAAAAATACGTCCTCCATTACAGCCTTTTTCTGAATCATTTGAATAGGAGGAAGCAGATCAGCATCGTTGGACGACAGCACATGGATATGACGGGGCCGCTCACACCCACTGTTTTTGAAAATGGTGCTGCTGAAAAGTAAACAGACAGATTTCAGCTCTGATAGCGGAAAAAGAGAAAGAGCGGCAGCGGCAGAGGGGGTCTGCACGTCTTCATGCGACAATGAAAAGCAAACATTTAACCCCACAAGCCATTGAATGACATCGTTCTTCCTGAGTGATGACATTCGATGGGCCGGGTGTGAACAAGTCAACAAGGGTCAACTCCATACATGGAGGCTGGAGCTTGTCAAAATGTGGGGCGGCAACAGTCGCATAAACTCTGAGACCTTTTGTACTTTACAAATCCTCCTTTCATAGCCAGTGAGAGAACACAGCGGCGAGAGTCGTGATCTTTACCACGCGCCCATTTGGCAGGTTAAAGAACGTGTTGCTCCCTGCACACGGACTGAGAGTAAACGGCCATCTTCAAACACTTTGGGGGAAGCTGACGTGTTGCAGGGGCCCTACAGAGGTCACAGGCGTGGGAGGAAGAGGAGACCCATCTCTCCTTTTTCCTGACGGGCCTGAAACTTGGCTGCAAATTCTTGTTTCTGAATGTTCTCCAGGCTTTTTTTGTTTGTTTGTTTTCTTTCTTTTTTTTTTTTTTTCTAAAGCAGCCTCGCCAAAGGCTAAAAAAGCTGATAAAGTCAGCAAGTTGAGGCTTTTGAGTGCTGGATGCTAATGACCCATAATTCAGCTGATGTGTTAAACATGTGCGTCATAGCCCGGCATTCATTAACCGCCTTTGATCCCGTCGATTTCCCTCATGTGGCTGAAACACGAGTTGGGTGTGGATGCTGCCACTTTGATATGTGTCGTGTGTTTAACTCGGAGTTAACTAGGTGCCTCGTCTTTCGCCTCTCATGTTCAATTTCACAACTTCCTTTCCAGATCATCGGGATTGGTGTGCTGCGGTGGGTGGGGGCAGCTAGGGGATGAATGCCCAACACGTATGTTCCCTGCATACACTCATTCGCACATGACACGCAAACACACACGCCAGTGGAGTAACGTGGCCTGTTCTTGTTTATTCAAGCGCTCTGCGAAGGAAACTTTACCTGCAAGGAAAACGAGGTGTGTGTTAGGCCGAATGAATGCCGCTGTCGCCATGGATACTTTGGAGCGAGCTGTGACACAAGTAACTTTTTTTCTGGATATTGTACCATTGTCAGCGTCCGATATCTCTGCCCTGTTTACTGATCCCTGTGGCGTCTCCAAACAGAGTGTCCAGCCCAGTTTTGGGGTCCTGACTGCAAGGGTAAATGTAACTGTTACCCCAACGGCCAGTGTGATGACTTGACCGGCAAGTGTACCTGTAACCACAATCGCTGGGGGCCCAACTGCGAGAACGCGTGCATCTGCCAGAAGGGCAAATGTGACCAAGACACAGGCGCGTGCTCGTGTCACCCCGGCATCTGGGGTCCCCAGTGCAACAACAACTGCTACTGCAGCATGAACTCAGTGTGCGACAGCATGACAGGACGTTGTCTGTGCAACCCCGGCTGGACGGGGAGGAACTGCGGCATCCAGTGCAACTGTAACAATTCGCCGTGCGACCAGTTCACGGGACGCTGCCAGTGCCGGGACGGGACGTGGGGCCCCAGATGTGAGCGCTACTGCCAGTGCGTGCACGGCAAGTGCAACCCAGCAGACGGCTCCTGCACCTGTACGCCGGGATACCGTGGGAAGTTCTGCAGGGAACCGTGTCCGGCAGGGTTCTACGGGCAGAACTGTAGGAACAGGTGGGGAAACGTGCAGTTTGACACTCGGGGGCTCTGGTCATCTGATCTATGCGGCTCACGGCCGTTAAAACATCAGACCAGGTCGCTTAATGGAGCAGTATAAAGTGACATCAGGGGATTAATGTTCACAATCTTCAGCCAAGTTATGGTAGTTGAAGTGACTCAGCTGCCGTCTGCTGCGGTGCCGTTTCAACACGAGTCAGCTGCTGTGAATAATTAAAAAAACACATCTCGTTTTGTTGATCGTGTTAAATTCCATGAACAGTCTTGATGCTTGTAAAAGGAGTTGGAGTGGGATGAGTTTTATTGTTTTTCTTCGACTGATGGCAGGTGTGGGCACTGCAAGGGTCAGCAGCCCTGTAAGGTCACAGAGGGACGCTGCATTACGTGCGACAGAGGCTGGAACGGGACTCGGTGCGACCAGCTGTGCACCAAGGGCTTCTTCGGTGAAAACTGCCAGGAAGTGTGTCCCACGTGTAAAGACGGCCACCACTGCGACCCCATTCATGGCAAGTGCTCTCATTGTAACCCCGGCTGGATTGGGGACAGGTGAGACAACAGACGCCCTCGGTCATAACGACACGCTGTGTTTTCTGCGCTGTGACGTGCTGCTGAGCTCGATAATGACTGTCATCACGGAATTCCTTCTGTGTGTGATAGGTGTGAGGTGCGCTGCCCCAACGGCACGTACGGCGAGAACTGTGAGAACAACTGCAGCCACTGTTTTAACGGCATTTGCGACGTTGTCACCGGAGAGTGCCTGTGTGACCAGGGATTTTATGGAACCTAGTGAGTCACAAGACACCTCGTAACGGAGAAATTGTACTTTGTCTCGCAAGAGCCCATGCTTTTATTTTGAGACATTATTTTGCAGAAGCCAATGAAATTTCGCCACTTCCTTTTTTTTTGTGGATTCTGTCGTGTGGGACAAACATAAACAGATGTTGTTTGCCTTTTTCTGTCTCTGCTCAAGCTGCAATATGACCTGTCAACCTGGACAATACGGAGTGAACTGCAACCAGACCTGCTCGTGCCACGACAAGAACTGCGATCCCGTGTCTGGTGCCTGCTATCTGCGTAAGAACGGCCCTTGTGTTTATGACATTTTTGAAGGGAAACAGCCGATAGTTAGGAGCTACAGTTTCCCAACATAATGTAGCTGCCATTGCTGAGACAGCAAAACAGATATAATGACACGTCTCAGAGCTCCCCACCCCCCCTTAGAAAGCCATAGCGCTAACTAGAGCACCAGAGAACACATCTATTTAGGTGAGCGTGCGCAGTGGGAGAGTGAACGTAGAAGGGCCTTGATAGCTTTTCCACACCCAGACTGGTGTCGTGGTGTGCTGTGTTAGTTGGCTCAGGTCCTGTGCAGTCGCAGGAAGAGGAAGGAAGGAGAAGTAAAGACAGAAGGGGATGGAGGGAACGCGGAGGGGCCGTCCAATACTAAGAAGCGATGGAAGTGGTCAGGGGGAATTTGTCCGAGTCAAAGGGGGATTGTCGCGCACATGAAGGGCAGCGGGAGAGTATGACTGACCGTCGAACCTTTTAAAAAGCCAGTGACATCATCTACATCACCTCACAGCCTTATCTGATCTGACGTCTAAATCACATCGATGGTGGTTGTCACCCACCGTTCCTTCATGACCATCAGGGCCACGTCTCGTCTTTGTTGTTCTACAGAACCGCCTCTTTATTTCCTCGCTGTTCCAGACGTTTGTCTTCAGTCATATAGTCCATCACGCCGTTTCAGCTCTGGGCTTGGTGATGACAGGCCAAGAGATTTGTTGAAATTGGCATGTCGAGCTTCGCAGCACCGGTGTGGCACACCCAGAATCCTCTGCTTCTGGTTTTGTCAGAGCCCAACCAGCGGATGGGTGTGATCGCGGCTGGAACCCTGGTCTCCTTCTTGCTGATCGTCCTCCTCTCGCTGCTGTGCTGCTGCTGCCTCTGTCGACACAAGGACGACCACAAGTGAGTGACAGACGCGTATGAAAAGATGAGGGGACATATCTGTTCTCTGTCAGGCAACAGGTTGGTTATTGAATAAATGGTAAATCCATATACTGACATCACACCGTGAGTAGACCTCACACACACACACACACACACACACACACACACACACACACACACACACACCAGATTTAATAATTCCTCTATTGGATGATTCACTTCTTTTCCATGGCGTCATACGCTAACCAGCACAACTCTACCAACAGCAAAAAAGCCAAGCGGATCCTGTGTGGACGATTCAGCCGAATCAGCACTAAACTTCCCCGTATTCCACTGAGGCGACAGAAACTGCCCAAAGTAGTCGGTAAGCCCCCGCCCACCCCCACCCCTCTCCTCTCTCCTCATATCCTCTGCAGCTGCCATATATTATGTAACTGTACTTTCTGGTGCTTGTGCCACGCCGTGAGATGGCACCAGCCAGTGTCAGTCATCCCTGGTCCGGAGGGGGTCGATGTATCGGCGAGATGTTGGGGACCAAATGCTGGTGGTCAGTTTGTATCAAAGCTCACACACTTGAGACAATGAGGCCAGTGAGTGCTAGCGACCATTTTGCTTTGGTCTTAGTCTTTTACCTTAGTCTGATGATGATGAATAGGCTTTGAAAAGGGTCCGGTGGCTGCCGGGTGAGTTTGGGGTTTCATTTTAGAGGAATGCACTGGTTTTAGAGCCCCCTGTTATTGTTGGCACCCTCAAATGTTATGTGCTTGTGTTATTACAACCCGAAAACCGGGGCGTTTTTCTTTCCCATTTTCTCTTACTTGTTTCCATCGTTGTTTTCCCCAAGAAGCGTTCGCTCGGGCCGTGGTGCGGCGTGTGTTATTAAAAGAAGGCCAGTGGTTGTCGAGGGGGCCCCAGTGGTGCTGAGAGACGCGCCATCAAAGGCCGCACTGTTTGGGTGAATGCTGCAGCAGCACGCGGAGGTCTCGTGGTCTATGACACGTCTGTCTGTGACCCCAGTCATTTCTAGGATAGATAAACTGGTCTCTTTAACCCCGATAAGGAGGTCAACATGGTTGTTGTTGTTGTTGTTTTCAGCTGTTTTTGTAAAGAACTCAGTGGTGTGCAAGAGCAGGTAGATACTCCGACATCACAATGTCAGTGTGGTTGTCCTTGTAATTCATAGTCAAGATGAGATATTCCTTTATCCCACAATGGGGAAATTCACATTGGTCCAAAAAAAAAAGTTTAACACATACAAACATATGTGTACGCAAAAAATAATACATAACAATGAAAAAATAAAAATGAAGGCAGAATACAAACAGACATAAATATATACATCTATAATATATACTTAGATATGTGATATTTGGATATTGTAAAAATTAGGAGCCGTATTTTCTCTAGTTTCACCCATTTGTTATTATGAATGTTATTGATAAGACCATCAATAACGGTGGGAAGAGGTTCAGCGTGGCGCTGAAGGAGTTAAAAGACAATGACCTGGTTTCATTTCCATGCCTGAGCAGCATGTGCTTCCTTCGTTATCCAGCTGGTTTTAGAAGCCACAACGTGTCTCCATTAGGCTGCTCCCAAAGAAACAGTTGTCTCTGTCATCGCAGCTTTGGACATTAATACGCTTGTGATTCGCTTGACTTTACTCTGTGAAGTGTGAAAAGCAGAATCGCCCCAGATGCTGTCGATATACAGCCGTGTTCAAGAGATGACCTCCATGTGTTGATCAACTTAAAGAACAGACCTTAAACCCCAGTCAAACGATTAAAACCATCTCTCCTGTCCTTGTGGTTTCTGCTATCCAAACCTTTGTCACTCTGCTCGGTGTCGGTCTCCCCACAGAAGCTCCGTCTGCCAACATTTAGAAAGTATAACTCTGACTGAGGCTACGCACTCCTGCACACACACACACACACATTCCAGAGGGGGCCCGATGGGGCTGGAAACAGGAAGTGGTCAAATTTACCCCAGCCTGTGTCAGAGCTGTGATTTATCCACATGAGGGTCAGTGGCAACAGATGTGGCAAAACAGAATGAAAAGTAGGGAGGGAGCGAAGACAACACCTACCCCTCTGCTAGCAGCGTTAGCGTACCGACGCAAAGGAACACCATGTCACCTATTCCCCTCTTGGCACAACCGCAACAGTGTTTGCTTGTAGTTTAGCATTCCATTCGCAGCATATTTATTCCACACCCTGCACATTCACGTCCATCCAGCATTCCTCGCATCGTCTGTGTCCAAATGTTTCCCCGTGGATGAGCGCTGAGGGCTCTAGCAACTCCTGTAGATGAGTTTGCGGCAACACTTGGACTCTGTGTGGAGTTTGCATGGGTGCTCCCCCCTCCAAAACTATGCCAGGTCAATTGGCGAGTCAAAGTTGCCCCTAGGTGTTAGTCTAAGGGGGCTTTCACACCGAAAAGTCCAAACCAAGGTCCTGACCAAGGTTTATCTGTCTCCAACTTGGTCTGGGTTTCACACGATGTGAATACCAGCCGACCAATGATCTACTGATGATCTGTCCTCATTCCCAATGTATGCTGGGTCTCCCTGTCTGTGCGTATGGTAGTCGTGGCAACAAAGCACTCAAATTAGCGAGAAGGCCATCATGGCTGATCAGTACCAGCAACAGCAACATCATGCCCGATATGGAGCCTAGCTATGTTATCTCTTATTGGGATGGACGTCCCGGTCATGTGGCAACTTGAGAAGATGACTGCTAGCCACACTGTGGGCCGTGGCTCTGCGCCATAGCGGCATTGTGTCTTTGTGTGCAGGCTGACGATGGAAATGATGGAAAGAGTTCACACTGCAAAAGTCCAAACAGTGGCTCAGTTTGAACCTGACTGAGACCAAATTTTGCTTCCTTGGTCCACATCATGGTCCGGGGAGCTTTCACGTCTGTAAATTTGATTCGGAATGAAACGAAAAAGTGCAAAAGTCCAGACCCCACAGTATGTGAATGTGAGTGTCAATGGTTACCTGTCTTTACATGTCTTGGCGACTTGCTCCGGTTGTACAACAACCGCTCGGCCATCGACAGCCGGGATCAGCTTCAAGCACCAACCACGACCTTTAAGAGGAGCAAGTGGAATATGGCGAGCAAACACAATTATTGGCAAGTTTTACACCCATTTTATGGCCGGGGTTCTACAGCAGTACAAAGCGACTCCTAGAAGCTCCGTGTCTGTATATGAACCCCCACCCCCTCCGAGCAACTGCGGTGGTAGAGCTCCACAGCTGGGACGTGTCAATAATGGCCTGTTGTGCTTTGGCCTGCATGTAGAGAAGGATCACAGCGGCGTCCAGTCTGCGGGCCGGTCTGCCCTTAACAGGGCCACAGTCTGGAGGGAGGGGGCAGCAGTTGTTCAGGACAGCACTCAAGTAACGTCGCCAAATGTCTGCATGTTGGCTTGTTGACGAACGCAACAGAAGTCCTGGCATTGGCTCGCTGCTTGGCATTCCTCAGTTCCTCTGAATGTCAGTGAGCTACACAATGAGGACAGCGAGAGGGACCAAACATATATTTGTAAGATTTCTACCACTGAAGCCGAGCACACTGTCCTTTCAGGGTCCACGGTCCTACAACAAAAAGAGCTGAAAAGATAACATGTGCAAAGAAACAAATGGAGATGACATAAAACATGATATAAAACATGATATGAATAAAAATATATTCATTATAAATTGAATTATAAATTGTACTATAAATATACTGTATATACAGGAAGTTGGAAGCAGAAAAGAAGGACACATGGTGTGAGTCAGAGGGACGGGCACAGGAAGTGAGGAAATACACGACAGATCTGTTTATGATACAATCACAGAATTAGAGTTGTTTTGTTAATCTCACACGTTTCAGATCTGATCGGTCGTGTGTGAGTAACAAAGACGTCTCATCCCTTAACATTTCGGGCTGAAACACACTTTTTTATCAGCTGATCAAAAAGCAAAAAGCATCAAATCAACAAACAGCGTCTGCAGATATTTGCTGATCTCTTTAGTCACAGTCCAACAACAACAACGGCAGCTGAGGAACACGAATACGTTCCTGGCTCGATTAGAGGATTCCTTCCATGCAAAGTTTATCAGAGGACTAAACAAACGATAGACCGATGTGTCGCCAGGCATGTAAACAGCCACATGTGATGTGGCCGGTCATGTTGAGTTAACGCCCAGGAAAGTTAGAGCCAAAAGTGTACCATGCACACCAGATGGCAAGATCAAGCTCAGATGTCCCTCAGATGTCGGCACATTACTGGGAGTCAGGTTTATCGAAATTATAAAGGGTACGACACCCTCCGGACCAACAATTTGTAAAAGTTGCCCAACAGTAACCACATGACACATGACAAACAAAAAGGAAAGACAAACAGAGGTCCAGGAGGAGTTTTGACAGGTGGTAAAGAGACTTTATTTCAATGGCACTTTTCAGACCTAATCTTAACTTGTCTGAACAGCAGGAAACAACTGACACCCCCCCCCCCCAACACAGACAGAATGTTGTCACCAAGACACAGACCTGAATAGTACATAGTTGTACCTGTGCTGTTGCGATAATGGTGGACAGTGACATTTTAACCTCTTCACCACCGTGGCGACCTACTGAAAGAGAGACAACAGAGAAGATGGCCTGAAAAGATGAGGAGACGAGAGACTTGACCTACATACTGAAGGCGAGGAGTCACTGGAAACAAGTGTTTCCTAGACTGAAGAACCAGATACAAGCAGCTGTTTAAATGAATAAAGGATGAGGAGGAACTAGAAATCCTGTTGATCATGTGTCTACTTATGCAGATGACATCTTTGTTTGGATTGTTCATGCTCGACATGTGAAGAGCGATAGTGAAGTGTCGTAGGAAAGCGCGTCAGACTGGCCATTTCTTGTGGTTCCAGTGTGTGATCAAAGAAAGCAGAAATGTCGTTTGTATCGACCTTCTCACTGACATTGAAAAAAGGTACAATCCACCAAATTACTGGCCCACCCCTTTGAAGAAAGTAGTCTGTATTGAAGGATCCTTAGTGTGTTGGTGATGTTATTTAAAAATATGAGTGATGATCTACTGCATGGAAAACTGGCTTTTATGACAAGGTCATATTGGCAGATAAACATATTCTATAATAACTATTTGGAAAAAAAAAAAAAAAAAGATCCTTTGTATCACTTCACCTGTTCCACATTATACTGCAGGAAAAGCTTGCAGCTTACTTATATTTGGAAATGTCAATATTCCCCTTTCTGAAAGCCAAAAAGCAGGAGTCTCTGTTACTTCACATGTAAAACTAATAAAACCATTTTCTACAACTTTGCTGCAGTTTGAAAGTGAGTGAGTGCAGACTGTTGTTCTTGTAACATGGTATCATACCCTCTCGCTGACCTTTTGGCTCCTGCGTTTGTTTTCTGTTCTCAGTAGCCCACCACGACCCAGAGAATTTCAACTGCAGCTTCATCGAGCCCCCGTCAGTGGCCGAGCAGCCGTCCCCCTCCTCCTGGTCCTCCCAGGAGTCCTTCTCTTCCTTTGAGAGCGGAGACGAGGGGCCGGTTTACTGTGTGCCCCATGAAGGTGAGTCATTGTATGAATAAATAAACAGTTTAGCTATCTGGAGTGACAGACATGAATCCGTAATCTGTCTTCGGAACGTAGCAGCTGTCACACGCAGACAGACGTTCAGAGGATCCTCTGTTTGCCCGCACACATGACTCACCCGTGTCTGTAAAGCTCATTACGGAGAGCGCCGGCTCTCATCGTGTGCCATCTACATCCAGGTTTTGCTTTGAGAACAAGAGGAGTATAAACAGGAAATGGTATGGTCAAGTCAGCATATGGCACAAATCCAAACTGTGACCTACTTCTTGATGCTTGGCGGAAAACACCCTTTTCATCAGTTTCTATTCTGGAAGTCGGTTGTTTCAGGGGATTTTTTTTCTGTGTGTGCGTGATCACTCTGCGCCTTAGTTTTGTGTCTTTGCTTCTTTGTGAATTGTTTGAGAAGAGATTTTGAGTTTAAAAGCTTTAGGCCCAAACTACTGACTGTGATGATTGTGGTGAATTCCAGTGCTGATACAACCCTTTTTTTGAAAATGCATGTGCACAAATTAGAAGACAATGTGCAAAATAAATATCTTGGAAGGTAGGAATAAAAAATATAATGCAATAGTTTAATGCAACATATCCCCAGATCCCCAGTAAATCTCCAGATGTACTAGTCACAATTGTAGTAAAGAGTACAATTGGATGTATCACCCTGGTTTATATTCAAATTCATTCGTTCGTCATTCAGTCGCGGTTCTGCATAGGCTGAGGCTATGACGTCATGAATGACAGCTGCTATGAGGGGCAGTCTGATAACGCGTCATGAACGGCCCACATGTGGAATAAATAGCACCCCACTCAAGGTCAAGAATAACTTCCTAGCTAAAAGTGTAGTAGCAAATTACCAAGGGAATAAACCAACTAGTAACGTCCAGTATGCTGTATCTAAAACTGAATTCATACTTATTGAAACTAATCGCTGTTGATTGTCCACAGAATCTGTGAACGAAAGCAAGGAGAAGCGCAGCCCCAGCCCAGCAACAGAGAAGCCAGACGCTGTCGCCGATGACGAGGACGCAGGGGAGTACACCTCCCTGAAAGACACCAGCATCACTAAACCGGATGGCAGCGAGCAGCCCCTGCTCAAGTCTACCGACAGCGAGGGCTCCACCAGCGGTTCCGAGTCCACGACTGCAACGCTCTATGCCCGCATTGCCCGCCTCTCCAAGCAGTCCAAGGAGGACGACAATAACGGCAAGGATAGAGAAAGCACCCCAACCCCAGAGGCCAAGCGCAATGGGAAACCGCCGCCTTCACCTGGCAAGCCCAAACCCCGGCCTCCGGACCCGTCAACCAAACCCAAGGTCTCATGGATCCACGGAAGCACAACAGGGTCCCCACAACCCGAGCAGCAGGGGCAGGGGGTCATCAAGTCACTTGCAATTCCAAAGGAGAAAAAGAGGAGCTCCAGTGATGGATCGGCCAAGAGTGAGGAGCGCCAGAAGATAAAGGAGCAGCAGAAGAAACAGGAGGGCAAGGAGACAGACGCCGATGGCTCCCCCAGCAAGCACAAACCTCTGCGAGGCAAGAAGTCTGGGGATGAGCACGGCAGTCCCAGTCACATGGAGCATATAAATGGCGTGGTTCAGAATGCCCTCAGAAAGATTAGCAACTTCCATAGCCCGTCCTCTGAGAAGAAGAGTGCCGACACGTCAAAGGAGACCCCCAAGGAGCCACCAAAGAGCCCCAAAGTCATCCACCCTCACATGAACTCTGAGGCTGCCACGCTTTTGGCGGCTCAGCTCAAGGAGAAAACCCAAAGCATCAACAGGAACGAGGGGACAGGCCTGGTGAAGACAAACGGCCTGTCGACACCCAAGGGAAACCGGGAGAAGCCTACCCCTCCACAGAAAGCCAAGAGGACCCCCTCTACCAGCATGGGCCAGCAGGGTTCCACCAAGCCCCTGCTGCCCACTTCCAGCAGCCTCCAGAAGATGGTGGCACCCGTGCCCACCGACAACAGGACCCCTGAAGCCAAGAGCCCGGAGAAGCAGGACTTGAACGGCTCGAGGTCAGGGGAGCCTGTGTCGGATCCTACACCGAAGAAGACTCCGATAAAAAAACCACCGAGGAAGAAAGGCAAGGACGGTACGCTGGAAACACCGGAGAGTAAAATCCCTCAGCAAAAGACAGCCATTATGCCACCGCAGATAGTGAAATAAGTGTTTTATACAACAAAGCCATGGATAGCAAAGAGACTAAATGTCATTTGGAGGTGAAGGCCACAGCTTTTCAATCAAGGAATTATTTGCTTTCTTCTTCTGTGAGTGTGTTGTTTTTTAATTGAGGTTGTACTTGAGCGAAGCTGTATCACATGGAATCTATACACCGTTGTATTACACATCCAGAGTACTATTTCTGTAGCTACCACGTATCCGTCACACACACCACAACCTGTGGCAGAGACAGACAGAACTGTGAGAACCGTGGGCACAAACACAATCCATATTTCATTCCTCGGTGCCGCTCCGCAGTACGTCCACCACTATATTTATATTTGACTGCTTCTCCGGTTCCACGGCTGCAATCTGATACGCAGATTTTTGAAATATAGATATTTGTTGGAAAACTCTCCGAAGGTACTACTTGTACTGAGATTAGATCCTCTTGGGATATGAAGCTACTATTTTGTCGTGTCAGTGTTCCAGCCTGCGCAGGGACCATTTGAATTTAGAATGAATCCTCGTTTTCTAAAGCTTTTGTTCACAGATGAGGTACTAGATTCTATCCATCGAACATTTCAGGGTGACATTAGGATTTATTTAGCAAATAAAATAGACTTCCGTTGCTCAGCCTCAGACTTGTCATGTCAGACTTGATATGTCAACTTTGTGTGCATCGGTCATAAATCAGTTTCACAAAAAAAAAAAAGAAAAAAGAAAAGAAAGAAAGAAAGTCTTTCACATTCCAAAAAACTATTTTATAGTCCCAAATGAGGCTAGGAGCAAAAATGGTGTTAGCAAGAAGTTGAACTGCCCAAAGCACAGTTTAGACTCAGTCTAAACTTTGGTACCTTTGTGTTTGTGAATGTTTAAATATGTGACTGTTTCAAAAGAAAAAAAACAAAACACTTTCTTGTACCAAAATAATACATTTTTAATTTCATCAACTTGTTTAAGTCTGAACCAATATGTTCATCTACCAAAGTCAAATGTTCTTACAAAACTCTTTATTCAGGCAGCTAAAGTCCAACACCATCCATCCATCCATCCATCCATCCATCCAGCCTTCCATCCATCCTCAAGTCCTCGTCTTATAATGCCACTCCATTTTCTGTGTTGCAGTAACATCTGGAGTTTGTGTTCAAGCAATCGCAGACTCAGGATAATGTCCCTCTGAATCAGATGCAGATCATTTTGTTCAGTAATGGCCATTATCTACAGATCAGTGAATGCGATTACAACCTTGTCTAGTCTGGAAAACCGATTTGGAATAAAAAATAACATTGATTCATACCATCTGGGTATTTATGAGTAAAAGAGAAAAAAAATGCATATATTACATCTTAAGTCCTTTGGGGATCGTATCATGCAGCAGAATCATGCTGGAGGAACAAGCTGCTTTCACTTCCTTGCTTTGGACTCCCATGTGCCAAAATGTGCCTCGACTGTGGATCAGTTAAAGCAAAAAAAATAAAAAATAAAATAAAATAAAAGAGAAAAGAAAAGAAACTAAAAAATTCTGTTCATCTTAAAATAGCAAAGCCAAAAGTGGAAGGTACTGGATTCAGTTTCTGAAGAGGAGAAGTCTTTGTTCTATTTTACTGTTGTTTTTGCTCAATGGATGAGAAGCAGCAGGTTAATGTGACAATGTCAGGCTGAAGAATATTAAATACAAGACTTTTTTTTTTCCAGGTACAAGTTTCTATGGTTACTTTTTTAAAGCTTTTTCCCCTCGTATACATCGTGTACTTTTGTGGTATCTTTGTAAGCTGTGCTTATATGACCATTTTAATTCCTCCGTCGTGTCAATGAACTGGCTTTCATGTTGTTTTTTTTGCCTTTTTTTAAAAAATATGTTGCTTTTTATGGGGCTTTTCAATACTCTCCTTCCTGTAAAGTTTACAGTGGCATTGTAGTTGTTCTCTGTTGATGTTATCGTTTGTGTAACACGTAACTGCATGACGCAGAGTGTAATTCTATGGCATTAATAGCTGCACAGGAAAACTGTAACCTCTCTGCCCCCCCCCTCCTTCCCCCTCCCCAGTTGTTGTTCTTGCATCCCTTAAAAATAACTCATACAGAAATGATTGTACAATACAAGTATAATACCACTGTCAAAGCTGTTGCATATACTTAATGATTGCGTACATTTGAAGAGGCAGTTTTTGTCTGACTGCGCATTTTTGTAAAGAAGGACCTGAAGGCTGCAACACCGTCAGCAACTATAAGGTATATTTTGTCTTCTGTGGTTTGTTTTCAACAAACTTGGTTTCTGTTTGTGTATGGTCATTAAATTAGTATCCTCCTCCTTTACTGCTGCGGAATTTAAAAAAAAAAAAAAGTGTCACGTTAGAATGAAACCAACATTTTAAAATGTGCCCTAATCTGATCCATTTTTAGTCAACGGACTCTAATTGACTTGTTTTTTTTCTCATGAGGGCACGACCTCTCCTCGCTTCCTCACCAGCCTGTTATTCCAGTCGACTCTCAGCTGGAACATCAGTGAGCTGAAAGAAAAAAAAAAAGCGCATGACCAAATAAATCTGCGATTGTACTCTTCCAAAGATATGCTGATTGATATCTCGTCCCTGCGACTCCGGCCCGTTGAGCCCCGGGGACACGGCAGGAGTCATTCGGTCACAGCAGCTCTTCAAAGAGCCGGAGGAAACGGAGAGGCTGTTCGTTTGACTCGGTCAGGAGGGCACACAAGAGCTTCTTTCATGGGGAAAAACAGTGGAGAGTCTGTGCTACGGAGTCAATCACGCGCTGCATATATGTCGTCTTTATGGGGAGGAGAAGAAGGATATACCCAGCCGGAGGGCGCCCAGAGACAATGCATGGATCGGTGGGATCGGTCATGTGATCGGCAACCAGGCAGCAGAGCCAAAGAGCAGCTTTGTTTCGAGTGTTTGTGTTGAAGGCCTGTCGGTCTGAGAATCCACCCGACATCCTGACCAGGATGTCTGTCCTCATGTCCTCAATGACATAAATGAATATTCAGGGCGTTTCATACTCGTATGATCTGTTTCGAATGTTTCCTTTTTGTACCTCGGCGTGTTTCTTCTGGTCCTTCTCCCATCCAGTGACTGAGCGCTGGGATGTGTTTGTAACTTGTCCTGTCAGCTGATTTGTGAACGTGTGATCATCCGACTGTCATACGATGGGATGATCACACGTTGACGACTCTCTGCTCGGGACCAGGTCTTTCCGTCATCCTGTTCTGGATCTGCGACCTAAAACCAGCGATGCTGACATCTGCACCCCCCACCCCCCCACCCCCGTGAACCATTACTTTTTCAAGCGACAACGGCTCTGAATGTGACTAGAGGAAGGGGGGGGGGGGTTGGTGGGGCACAGACCGGATTGTTGACACAACTGCCTCCATCTGCGGGTCGAGAAGCTTCTCGGCCGAGCTCACCAACACATGTTCTCTCGCTTACCGCCCTCGGCAGGATGAGGGGAAACTCACGGCTTGGAAATGTGCGATGTGTGTCACGTCTGCGCAGCATTGTGGAATAAAACGCGTTCGTGGAGCATGTGTTGCTCACTTGTGATGGATTTTCGGCGCCTGTTGAACGGATTGAAATGGGGCAGGCGTTGCGTGATGACGGCTCTTAGAAACCGCTCCGCTGTCAGCCGGGAGTAACATCTAAGTGTTTTTATCCACCTTGTCCTGACGGTTGACGTGTGAAACATAAATTCGTTTTGGCGCTGTAACACCGACGAGCACAAAGGAGGGACTATGCCCTGTAACGCGACGCGTGGTCAAAAAGTCAGCGAGGGAGTGTGGGAAGGGGGTTCAGTGACCTGTTGTCTGCCAGTCTAAACACGACACGGAGCTGTGGTACCCCGCGTGCGCCAAGTCTACAGCAACAGCGATGCTTTAAAACCCTATGAGTCAGCCAAAAGCCCTGGACTCAGAAAACCTATTCCAGTCCCTTCAGTTGCCACGGCAATGGGAACAGATTGGAACCACATCTGGTAGCCATTTCAGTCCCTGCGAGGAGAGGAAGAAAGAAATTTATGAGCGAGGGGGGAAAAAAGACAAATATTTTCTGCAACGCAAAGCAGAAAGAAAGTGGAGTCGAGTTACTCTTGAAAGGCGTCGCAGGCGTTCACCGTGAGCACTGTTCGGTGCCCGCGCATTTGTAAATGACAGATTTGTTTGTTTCGGCACTGCAAACCAACACGGCGCCCTCGCATCCCAGGATCCATGTGGACGACGGGCCGCCCGCCCGTCTGACCTACATGTCCGATGTCCTCTCGTCTCAGGCCGATGCGTTTCACCAGACGCGGCCACCTGAGATTCGTAAACGCCGTTTTCCTCTGCACCCCCCCCACCCCCCCCCTTCCCCCTGCTGGAGAAGAAAACGCTGTCTAATTGCAGCCCCGTGTTCGTATTAAACGCTGTTTCTCAGCCGTGTGCAAATGCAGGAACTATGAAATGACATTTACTGGAAATGGAGCCGGTGCTTCTCTTGAGCCAAAACCACCGAGAACTGAGGTCAGCGTGCAACCAAAGGGGAGGGGAGGAGGGGTTTGGGGGGTGCATCAAATGTGTGCTTATATATTTCCAGTGACATCTACTTACTGTGCGATTTAAGACATGTCATTACAATCGACCCACAACCCTCCTGCAGCGGCACCGAGCTAAAACAGGCCACTGTTCTTAATGCACAAATTAAAAGCGAGCACTCAAAGCGGCCGACCTCCCAGATCGCTCACGGCGTGCTGACACCGGGCCAACGGGAGCCGAAGACGGAGGGAGACTGACGCGACTGCGTCGAGCCGCACCGGTGTCCGAACGCGCCGACACAGTCGACCCGACGAGTGGAAAGACAAACAGGACTCCTCAGAAATGTGATGAAGCCACTTTCTCCATCCAGATTTTTCTTCTTTCTCATGGACGGGTGCGCAAACAGTTGTCTGGGACTTCACAGCGCCCGGGATTTTTCCCCATTTGTCAGCATAATTCTACAAAATGAGTGTATCATAGTATGCGGACGGCTAATGGAAAGCAGATCGCGATCTCGTTCTTTTCCATTCTTCCGCTCTGTGTCTTTCAAACTCTTGCACATTCTTTGCTGTAACCTATTTTCCTCTGAGCTCGC
>JBBMJM010000021.1:641263-652380 GCA_037832705.1 Centriscus cristatus | reverse complement strand
CTGTCGCACAAAACACAACCGACTGGAGCAGGATGGCCTCTTCGTTACATTCCACTTTATTTCCCAGAAAATACAAACGTTTGTCAAGGATAAATGTGGAATATTTTGAATACTGGGGAATAAAACAAAGGAAAACACACAATGGTCTCAGTGTACAAGTGCGGTATGAACACACACACACACACACACACACACACACACATACACAGTGTGTGTGAAAGCAGCGGCTCTGGGTTGAATTTACTAACTGTGGCTGTTTGTGTTCCAGCTCTTTGAGCGTGTGTAAGGTATCTCCGCCATCAACTGTGCTTCACTGACTACATTTCTCTCACAGGCTCTGTTTCTTTGGCCGCTGGAACAAAACGGCCCACACTTCACCCCATGCAGATCACTTCACCTCTTCACCTCCCGCACATCGTAGGACAATGTTTACAAAAGTGCGCGGCGCTCTCACCGCTCATGTTGAGGTTGGAAGCCTCATACGTAGCACTTGTAATGTGAGCCCCACTAATCCTTGTCCCCTTAAAAAAAAACAGAAAAATAAATAAATAAATATATATATATATAAAATATATATATATATCACTGTAACATTTAGTCAACAACATAAGCTGATAGCAGAAGTTGGCCCGAGGACAAAGCTGAATAATGACATCAGCTCCTCATTACTTGGGGTTACAACCTGGAATATTTGACCTTAGCTCTACTTTTCCTCACAGTGTTTCCAGTTAAGTCTTGGCATCACATGGAGTTTTTTTTTCCTTTTTTCTTGAGGTAAATGGAAAACATATATGGAATCTATTCCACAGGAACAACAACAACTCGGTCCAAACCAAAATAAAAAAGTGTTTGTTCCCACAAACTTGGACATACTGTGCAGTTTTCTGTAGTTTAGGACGCTGTGCGTTGTGTGCGTTCGCTCCACTGCTTCTTGCGCCTGTTTTTCACATTCATAAGTGTGTTCCGAGCTGCTCGGGTCTTTTCAAGCTCCTTCCTCTCTGACGTTTGGCGACCATATTTCTCACAGGCTTTGTGTTGGCCGTGGCTCCGTGAGAGGTTGTGCAGAAAGTGATGTAAAAAAGTTTGGACAGTTGGAATGGCTGAGAGGGAGGAGGAGGAGGAAGAGGAGGAGGAGGAGGAGGTACTGAGATGGAAAGTTCATTTGAAAGGATTTGGAAATAATCCCATAAAGTTACCACAGGGTTGGATGGAGCGGGCTCACACTCGACCCCCTGTGTGCAGCCGCTCCAGCTTCGGCACACAGTTGTGAAACGGGGTTCGCAGCAGAGATGCTTTGGGTTCTCGCCTTGTGACTTCCACTACGAGAATTTGCCGGTATTTAAAGTTATTTCACCTCTCCCAAGGATGCAGTCTTCCACGCCCGCGCTCACGGTTTGCGCTCTGATGTTGATGCCGTTGGAAGTAGACGCCCGGCATCACGGCGAAGCAAAGATCATCGATTTAGCATCTCTCTCGTTAGCTAGCTCGGCCGATGCCAGCAGACTTTGGAGAAACCCTTGTTGTTTTTCTCCCTTCCATTTCAGCTGCCACTTTGATTTCATCATGCAAGACCACTGCTGCGTTCACAATCCTTTGAAATGAGAAAAGGGCCTGTAATCCAGTTACTCAAGCTGCGGCCCGACTCCTCGGGTCCTGAGAGAAAAACCTGCAGCACTAATCCCACTGTCACCACGAGAACGCGGCGCTACCTGACAGTTTGTGGCAGCCATTTGATATATTCCCTGTTTAAAATGTTGCTGGTGAGTGTCTCACAAAGGGGGGGGTCACAAAGTGTCGCACACAGGTTTTGTTCGTTGTGCAGCGGTGGTTGTAAAGCCGGTGTTGTATTTGGGAAATCCATAAGACACCTAGAAACATGTACTTAAAGTGGGCTGGCTGCTTTGCTTTGCAAGTGGCTCAGTGCAAAAAAAACAGTTTGCGTGTTTTTTTTTTTTTCTTTCTTTTTTTTCCAGAATTAATATGTGCTTTGGCGAGAGACCTCATGTGGACATAACACAACGTTACCCTTTCAAGAATGGACACGGTTTCGCTGTGTGCACTGGGTCCTGTTAAACTCTGATTACACTATGACAGATTTATGAATGAGAACCGATGCAAACAACCCAAAGCCCCCTCCTCCCACAGGGACTCGAATAATCAATATGATCCGATCTGACGAGGATATTTTCAGATTTCCTCGTGCCCGAGGACACAAAACACTCAAGAAGTGTTTTTTTTCTAGCGATGTGTCCATGTCTTCTTGACTCTGTTACACTCAGTTCTTCACCACAGGTAAAACAAACCTTCCATGTTACTATGTCATAGTTCATTCGTTGTCATAGTTACTGTCAGTGCCCCTGCAGGTCTACACTGTCCTACCTGTGTCTGAGAATGTGAAGAACAAATGTAAGAAAAAGTGAAATCTCGCGGTTGGTGACCTTGTTGTCGAGGGGGAAATCAGGGCTGATATCATCTCATTCTTATCGTAAATGTTGATCCAAATATATTTTTTTAATGTTTGGGTAATTAGTTTCATTTTGTTGATTCTTAGTGAAACGTGGTTTGTTTCTCTCATGTTTGTTTGTCAACTTGTAACGCTGCAGAGTCCAACGATCCTTACCCCGTTGAAAGGAAAACATCTTGATTTCATTGGAAAAAAAACCTCATAAAGTCTCACAGTTGTACAAACATGTTCTGAACTGACTTTAGTTTGGCTCTTCTTAGCCACACGGTTATCGATTGAAGGGATCAAGTGACAACGTCAGATGAGCCACATAATCACACGTAACAAAGTCGTCCACTTGTTACATGGAATGGAAATAGGGCGTGAAGGTAAATGTTTGTCTGGATGGAGAGATGTCTCTGTGTCCGTGGGTCTCCGCCGGCCTCTGACAGCAGGTCCAGCTGCTCGGCGGGCTCAGGGGGACGTTCACAGCGTGTTCGCACTTCACTAGAAGAGCTCAAGTGTTTTCCTTCCTCTTTGACCACATCACAAACAACCTCACCCGCACATAAACAAAACACGAAGCAGGGGTCGCACGTCCAAGACGGCAGGGGCTGGGTGTGAACCGAGAGGACGATGGGACGGACATACAAGTATCAAACTGATCCCAAATGACCCAAGTAGACCTAAACGTCCTCTGGTGAGAAGCCTCCACTTTTCAAGGAGTAAGGGGAGGGGGCGAGGGGGGTAGGGATGAGAGACAGAGAGGAGGAAAACACAAAACTTGCTGACACGGGGCATAACTTAATTTCCACGGTAGGGGGACAGCTGTGCAGTGTAATCTGCCATGGCAGCCCATTCAGACTTCAATGGCAGGCTTGACCCGCCAAGGAAAACTCAAACTGCAGCCAGCCCCTTCACGGTGAAGGAGGTGGTGACCGGGCCACCATTTATGGGCTTTGTCTTAAAGAAACATACCCCTCTCGCTGGTTATTGATAACACCCCCAGACACACACACACACACAGTGAGGGCAGTGGGATCCTTAGCCGCCTTAACACCGGCGTAATCCGTCTCTGTGGATCATTGTCTGTGCTTTACTGACCAACTATCGGGGGTGGGATGGTTCACACATTTGAAAAGTTTCACTAATCACTGACCACAGAACTTCAATCCATGTTCACCTCCCCCAAAACAACGGACCCCGCAGTGACTTCTCAGCCACTAAACGTCTGCAAGCTGAGATACAAGAATCCTTGAAGACACATGAGCATCAGAAAAGGAAGTCGGGAGCGAACAGGATGCAAAAACTATATGTCGCCATGGTTTTAACAGTAATCCGTCGTATAACTGTGGAATACAGGATTTCATGTACGACCAAAATAATAACAAATATCACATTTGTAATGGTTGCCGAGGACCTCTACATTCTACTTAGAGTGCAATAATTTATACATGGAACCTTTGGGTGTCCTTTTGTGACGAATCAAATGGTTTCAATGTGATATTCAATTGTTCTATTTAGTGTTTTTTTCTGAAATGTGGTAAGACTTCAGCTCGCCGATGTCCCCACCCTCGTCACGCAGTGGTCAACAAACGTTAAACTAACTAAACATATAAATGGGGAAAGTGCTTTCACCCTCGAATGAATAATGAGGCCGTAGCTTGGGAGTTGTGGGGAGTTAATAGTTTAGCAGTGGAAGTCAATAGGGCTTGGGGTCTCACTCCATTAAGCTGACCCCCAGGGCCACGTATTCATCCCTCACACATTCATTTCCTCTTTTATGCTCACTCGCCCCTCTCGGTGGAGGACGGGCAGCGGTGTGGGCTCAAGCAGAACAGCCTGAACACAGACTGCGGGGTCATAAATATGTTGGGTCGGTGTGTGAGCTCAAGTGGCTTTCAAATCCATATAGAACCTTTCACAGTAATTCATGAAAAGCCGGACGCGGGAGAGACGGCGCTTTGATAGGGGACGATCACAACTGCTGTTAGCACGCAGCGTGTTCACCGACTTATCTAAAAGGTAAATTCATTGATCGGGAGTTCAAGCGTTCACTGATAGCTCGGACGTCGTGAGCTACCAACTCATGTGTTAACTTTGAATTTCAACCGTAAACCGCGGAGCTCCGTTCTCGTAGTCAGTGGATCAGTGGCTCATGTGTCGTTGTGTCGCTCAGAGCGTTGGTTCACATCGCAAACATCAAGTGAAATCTGAACAACTTTAAAACCTTCAGCAGTCTCCGGACTGACGTTACCTCTGTTTGAAGTCCAACAAATGGACTACTACTACTAAAACGAAGCAAATACCAGATCGTTTTATTTCTGAGCCAAACCGTCGAATGATGTGAAAGTCATAAGAAATAAAACTCTGAAAGTGGATTTGAGTCACGCAAAGTGGAACTCCTCTGAAAAGGAAATCGCTCTGACATTCACGTCTTTTGTGGGAAACAAACTTCTAAATCGTGCGGCACAAAAGCACAAACAGGATGAATCTGTAATAAACTGAGCTGACATGAGCTAAACACATAATGAATAATCCCACTTTGGCTGCAAAGGCGCCACACAATGGTCGGGTTTACTAAAGCAACTGGGAGCAGGGCTGGTGATCCAGGGTCATTAATAAAGCCCTCTTTGTGCTTCGCTTCACAATGGAGCAGGAAGGTTTTCAGATGTCTCCGTATTGTTTTGTCTTGACAAATTTAAACCACAAGCGAAATATATGTATGTATAAATATCTTCTAAGATATTTCCGTCAGTTTCTACTTTTGCTCGTTGCTCATCACCGGCAATCTGCAGCGGTGACGTTTGGTTACTGTCAGTTGAATACGTGCAAACATCTGTCCGACACATCACCTTGTGAGGAAAAAAAGTGCCGCGTGAAGCGAAGATGATGAAAGAATGAGCGATACTTGGAAATGAGCGCTTAGGAATGAGAAGAAAACAGTCTGTTGCTGAGCTTCTCATATGTCCCGTTAAAGACATGTGGAGACTGCAGAGGAAGGTGGAGCACACAACAGGGAGTTAGTAATGTCTGGAACAAAACACACAGAGAGTTTGTGTGTGTGTCTATGTGTGTTTTTTGGGGGGAGGGGACCGCCCAAGGATCAAGAGTGAAAGTGAACAGGCCAAGATTTTGGCATGAAAGAGGAGTGTTTGTTTCAGCCAAAGCCAGATAGAAAGAACAAAACAAAAAATAATCAGGGACACTGATTTATCTATGTTTAGTTTATGTCTTACATAGTTTTCTGTCCACACGGAACCATCGCGCATGACAAGCGTGCGTCCACACTAAACCACTGAAAATGCTGCAGTACATATGCCAGGCCTGTGTGTGGCGCTGTGATGCTGCCATAGGCTGCGTATACAACATGTGCGATGGAAAAGAACCAGAATCGAGCTAGAAAAGCAGGATTTATGCGGACTGATGAGAAGACACATCACGCTCGGCAGCAACACGTTGGTGGGGTTGAAGGGAGATGATGATGTCATTGTTCAGGAAAGACGATATCAGCGGGGCGCATTTGGGAAATTTGATGGAAAAATCGGTCCTTCTTGAAAAGGTGTTGAGGAGACGATGGTACACACACACCACGACACTGTACTAATGAAGCATGATGACATCATGAACGTCTGCCGGTCGATAGACGATGATGTCGTCTGATCCCGGAGTCTTTCGTCAACTTCGGTCTAGATATGGAGCATGTTGTCAAGTCTCAAAGGATTAGATCCTCTGCAGGAATCAGGCCCCTGGTTTGGATCTGTCAGACAGTGTCGGCCTTTCTGTTTGTCTGCTTTCTCTCAGCCACAACCCCCCCCTCCCCGACCACCAACACCACCCCCCGAGTCCCTTAAGACACACACACACGCACAGATGATGCAAAAATACAAGAAAGCTCAAAACAAAACAGAAGAAGTCGGATCCCATTTATCGGATCAATGAACTCATCGATCAGCTCATTCAGCAGTTTGTTGTTCTGGTAACAAATCGACACCTCTCTCCCTCCCCTTCCCTATTTCGAGGAAGCCATCATCATCATCATCTGTGCTATCCCCCCCCACACACACACTGTGAGCGCTCAGGAACATTCTGCCCGTCGTTCCTGCCCCTGGACAGAACCCGGAGCAGAGAGCTCCGAGGGGGCAGGAGGACGCCGGTCCGAGTGGACGTCTCCTCCAGGGACGATGATGAGTACCTCGTTATAAACGACAGCAGAGGAAGGAGATTCCTGCAAAAGATGAACATCAGAGGCAGGACTCAACAGTTTAAACCAACGTGCTGAGGTTTGATTCTCGGATTGGATGTGGTTGGTTGGCCTTTGTATGTCTGCTGGTGAAATGTGATCCTCATTTGAAAACTGAAGCTTATTTGTGCATCGGCAGTCAGTGATCGGAATCTGAGCGAGAAATAAAAGATGTCCGTCCCACCCCTCCGCTCTGGTCGATTTTCCCCGGCGGTGTGTGGCCCTCTGTCTGACGTTCAGTTACCAGACCAAAAACCATTCTCCCAGACAGGAAAACGTAAAAAACCTGAAACTGCATTTGCGGAGAGACGACATAAATATTTAGATGAGTGTCTGACCTCTGGCTGCACCTCACCGTCATTCATCCTGGAGGAGACCCGCTCCCATTTCAACCGAACGGTTGTGGTAGAGACGATTATTTACCACCGGACACAATCGATGAATTTATGAACCTGAAATACACATTTGTGAGCAGCAGCAGTTATTTCACGACTTATCTTTGTTTTGCCGATCACACACACACACGAGTGAAAAAGGAAAACAGTGTTTTGGACATTCTCTCCTCGCTGGTCTTACTTTGCCCGAAGCGTCAAATCGTCCTGGCTCAGAGAAGCGCTGACTCATTCCTCTGAGGCCGTTTCATTTTACAACTGCCCCTGAACAGCAGATCAGCTTCCAGTGGGTCCTTGGCCTTTGTTTGGAGAAAAGGAAACAACAGCTGTTGCTTTCACAAGACTTTCTAACCCGGGGTCCTTGGAAAAGAGAAAAAAAACTCCTTTTTTCCTTAAAACAACAAAAAAAAACATCTTCTGAAAGGAACAGCACCACCAGTGGACTTTTCCTGCCGTTTTCCTGACGCTCCGGCCGTCGAGGGGAGGAGGGGGCGCTCACAGGTTCAGCTCCTTCTTTCACCTGTCTCATGATTAGTGGTGATGAAGGACAGTCCGAATTCCTTCCAATTATTCTGTCTGTGTGCCCCCTGCCTCTCCATCCACCTGTTGACAGAGCGGCGAAATGAGTCCCGAGCAGGAATGTTAATCAAAGAATTCTGGATATTTTGTCCCCCCAGGGGCCCGAGCCCCCCACCCCCACCCGCTCGAGCAGGAGGCTTTGTCCCGGTGGTGTAGTATTGGGCTGACATTAAATATCCTCCATCTCTGTGTTGCCTTCAGCTTTCACAAACTCAATGAGACCTGTTCCCAGATTTGTTTTCAATTCAGTCCGAGGGAATTCGGAGTGACACTTCACGACGCCGGCGGCGACCTCGCACGTCACGGATTCAACGGCAGAGGCCAGAGGACGAAGGAAGGGGAGGAGGAGAACACGTTCAAGAGACAAAGCCTTTAAATAATCCTCTTATGATGATCATGGATATTATATGTTCATGTGTCAGGGACGGACCTTCATGTAGCATCGACCGATTCAGTTTGGTTCTTTGGGTGTAAGAAGACGCAGTGGGACGTGGTTTTGTTCGTCTGTCAGATGCAGTACTGCTGCATCATTGGCTGGAGCTTTGTCCACGAGCGACTATTGATCGTCTCGTGTTCACTGAAGTGATGGCGAGTTCACTTCCTAAAACCTCCTTCACAGTGGATAGAACCGTTTGGTACGTTAATGGAAGCGTCCCAATGAGGCAATTAATACTTTTTGCACACAGATGAACCTGAGCTAATGCCGACTTTATCGCCCCTCCCCCATCCCCTTCCTTGTTTCTCTGTGTGTGTGTGTGTGTGTGTGTGTGTGTGTGTGTGTGTGTGTGTGTGAGAACGGGCCAGATGGCGGCTTTTGACTGTTTGCTTGGTTTCTTTCTGTGATTCTTCTTGTACGATAAAGACATCCTGTCTTTGAGAGACGGGTGCGTTTGAGCAAACCCTTCCAGCGCTCCAGTCAGGGATCCGTTTCCATGATGAGACAGAGGAAATGTACGTCACGTCCTCAGATCCTTCTTTCGGTGCTTAATCCGTGATGAAATTTGTAACAAGAGCCTGACGCAGACACCAACATGGCACCTTTTGCTTTTCGGTCCAGAGCCCGTCCTCCCTCCCTCTTTAGCACCTCTGAGAGCCTCGAAGATCTAATGCTGTTAAACAAACAACGACCTCGTGGAGAAGAGCAAAGGGCACCAAGCTACATTTAACTTTCTAACCCTTTGCTTGCATAATCTTAGACCCTGTAAGCAAACAGCTTTTGTTCCTTTATTTGTCTTTTCATTCAAGCAGTAATTGCTTTGCGTGCGCGGTTTTGACGCTTTTCAGAAACAGGTGATAATCCCGAGCTGTGAGGGTTTTAGCCCTGAACCGATACATAGATAGATTCACCACAGACCGGTAGAAGGTCTGTGGCAGCTCCTCTCGGATGTTGAAGGACGCCAGACCCCGGAGGTCTGCTGGTTCTCCGTCCTCTTCTCCTTCTGTTTTTTTTTCTTTGCTTGCATCATTAACTTCTGGTTTGAAACCCGGCTGGGTCACAATGTTTCTTCTGGTGGTGTCCCAACAAAACCACAGCAGAAAGCAGAAATATGTTTTCCTCACAGCAGAGTTGACTTCGACTTCACTTTTTGGTTTATCTGGCGTGAAGGCTTTAAGAACATCGCCTGCAATAATATTTGTTTCTTTCTCATTCGACATAGCTGTGGTGGAACCAGCCCGCAAAGTTACTGGTCAAAGACACGATAAATCAACATCTCACCGCAGATTCACGTTCAAGTTAAAAGCAGAAATAACCGAGTAATTTCAGACAGCAGAGGTCAAAGAAAGAGGCGAAAGTTAAGTCAACATGAGGGACAAGTGGGCAGAGAGACCGTGACCAACCTCGCTGCTCGATGTACCACAGGAAATACCCATGACTCCATGTTCCATTTACACAGAGATGGAGGTATGATCACATCGGTCGCACATCGATGTGGTAAATTGACCCAGTTCTCACAAGCTCCACAATCCTGCTGACGTACGATTCCAACAAAGAAATAACGGTGTGGATAGTTGAAAAAAGAGCATCTGCGCATGCACCCGTAACAGCAGCCTGGAGAAGCACCATTCCAGTCCATAGACAGAGTCGGAGCAGATGCTAAGACACACCCACACTGTTTCCCCACAGGCTTTCCGGCCGCGGTTTGGGTTTGGGACGCATTATTAGAGTATGTGTGTCTGTGACGTTCACAAGGACCTTTCCTTACTGCGTCTCACTCAAATAACTGTTTTAATTCTAATTGCATGTTTGGGGATTGGGGAGGGTGGGGTGGGGGGGGTGAGGGTGGGGAGGGGCACTTTCATGTTGTAACTATGAACAACTTGAAAGAACAAGCTAATTACAAACGTGCAATTAGTGAGCGATCTCTGCAGATCTTTTCTTGTGGTGGGACCTGCAGGCACGTCGCTGAGGAGCTGAGTAGCAGAGCAGAGATGTGGGTTTTCTTTTCTTTTGACAAAAAAAAAACCCCAACAACTTCTACAAGTCCCTGGTATTTAAATATCCAGAGTTCATAAAGCGTCAAGTCATATTAGACGACGTCTCAGGGAGAGACAGACCAGAGGAGGAAGACTGAAATAATCTTTGTGCTGAGCATTTTTCTTCTTCTTTTTCTTTCTTTTCCTTTTCTTTTTTTTTTTTTTGTTGGGGGGATTGGGGGGGGGGGTTAAGTCAGTGATTGATGGCAGAGGCTTGTGGAGAATATCATGTTTTCGTGCGTTGTCGTGTATTTGCACGTGGCCAGCTGCTAGTGTTTTGTCCGACCATGGGAACTCTCCCTCCGATTAGCTTGTCTCCTGCCCTTAGTCCTCGCTCTTATCTCGTGGCTCGGCCCCAACGGGAGAACAAGCCACCAACAAATGGACAGAAATATTTGCCCATGAATAGAGCTATAGATAAAATCTGGCCCCGTCTTTGGCCCCGTGTGTGTGTGTTACCCTGCGCTATCAGAGCTACATTCAGGCCTTCTCGCAGCAGCTTTAATGAATACACAGTTTGAGCAGCTCTGGGTCAACTAAGTCCTCAGGGTCCAGATGCCATCCCTGCAAGTCATAACATGACATATTTCATCAAAAAATGACAACAATCCAGCCTTTGCAGTTTTTTGACACTTTCAGCTGCAGGGCCTTCTTAACAACTGGGGTCAAAAGTGGAAATGAATCAAGTCATTTAATGATTTCTTAGGATAGAATGAAGATATGTGTGTCCAAACCTTTGACATATATCGGCCGGGTTAGATTATTATAATTCTTAGTATAGAAAGACTCCTGTAGCGTGATGTCCGGACAGTAAAACTGTGTGATCTCAGTTAAACCTTAAATCAGCTTTTCTTTTTAACAGATCATTTTTTACATTTCTGTCTGTGTGCTCACTCATCCGGCCTCTCCCTGCACACACACACACACACACACACACACACACACACACACACACACACACACACACACACACACACACACACAC
>JBBMJM010000021.1:614819-625327 GCA_037832705.1 Centriscus cristatus | reverse complement strand
CACACACACACACACACACACACACACACACACACGCCTCAAAGTGAATGTTTGGGTCTCCGAGCTAAAAGCTGATGTGTTCAGGTTCTCTAAACTTCCTTGTTACACACGTTACACTACAACTTGCAAGCTCTCAAACCATCAACTTCACGATATAAAAGGCACATTCTAAAAACCAAGACGCTGAATCCGTGCCACCGGACCCAACAGTGTTATCCAACAACATCTGGGGCACAGAGTTGAGGCCCTTTTCAAACTTGATATATAACGCACATGACAGGTGCCGACTCGTTACCATAGTGATTGTGACCCAAGAGATCAAAGCCAAAGAAGAAATCAAATCATCAATTACATCCCTGCAATGTAAACAGTCCCTGTAGAGAGGTCAGGGGTCAGCAGGCAGCAAACATAGACTCTTTACTAATTCATTTGAACACTAGTTAGCCTTGGTGTCACAATGCTGCAGTAAATTTACCTTCAAATCGGTCAAAGTTTTGCGGCGTTTAGAAACATGTACATGCACATCAATGGATCACTTTGCCAAAAAAAAAAACCAAACAAAAAAACATTTTTCACCTCATTTTCAAACCTCCAAATCATGGAGGTTTTTAAGGTTTGGAGGTTTGAAAATGAGGTGAAAGATGTCCTGTCAGACAAAAGGAAATGAAATTACACTGAAAGAAAAAGAAAAAGAAAACAGACACTGTCAGTTCAGTGTCATGCCCCGACATAGTTTGCAGCAGCAGCAGCAGCAGCTATAAGCCAGAGAAAGCTCGTTCCTTGAACACACCGTTAATTGACTGATTCTGCACCAATAACAAAGTGAACCTCTGTGTTCACACCGTTTACGCCCACATACCTTCACCAGTGTGTGAGGTGCTAACAGACAAGGACGTTAAGGCACAGATGTTCATACACACAAGCTGTACCCCATGGACAGTTGCCAAGGCAACTGTAGACCACTGACAAGGGGCTTATTGGTTTCATGAAGTGACTGTTGGCCACCATGTCAAAGAGCAGCTCTAAGTGTGTGTGCGTGTGTCTCCGCGCGTCCTCACAGGGTGCTAATGAAAGGCATTCATCATCCCGGCGCGCTCTATCTTTACCACTGATTGCTGACATGCACACACACACACACACAGACACGGACACACACACAGACACACACACACATTGCTAATCGTTCCCATCGCAGTGCCTACAGCATTGACAGTGTGCGGAGGAGGATAGACTACATGGGGAGCCGGCGATAACATATTAAACATTTCTCCAGTCACCTCCTACTCCCAAACACCAGAGAGAGAGAGAGTGTGTGTGCGTGGTGTGTGTGTGTGTTCTCGGGTAGAGCTCGGGCTGCTGAAATAAAGACATGCTAATCTGCTCATTGAGCATTCAACAAACCAAATGTTTGCCTTGGGAAAAAAGCGCCGCTTAAGGGACTAATTACTACAAGCACTCGATGTCGCGTTAGTCTTTTGCGCTGCCTCGTTCCTCCACTAACCTTCATCTCGGGTGTCTTTTATTATATCGTCCTTTTGTCTCTTTGCACATATCACAATGTCATGAATTAGCATGGGTGAAACCAACCTTTGTTGGATAGGAGGATGCTATTGTCCTGAGCCAGGCGTCAAGTTATGATCGCCACTGATATGTTGACTATTTATGTAAATAACCACCAATAATTAGCAGATAATACATTGTAATTATCTGTATTATTATCAATGAATAAGGAATATTACATATTTACACTCACACACATTCTGTATGTAGCTGGTGATGGGTGTATTGAATAAATGGAGTGGAAGAAAGATGGAGAGGAAGGACTTACCTTTACCGAGTCTCTTTCTAAGGAAAAGAAGAAGAAAAGGCACACACAAAAAAAAAAGATTTAGTGTCTGACCAACCTACAAGACAATATGGAAGCATGTACTCACAGAAAAATGAATATTAACTGATATTGACGAATTTGACTCGCTTACAGATTAAAACCACAATAAATCATCATTTCACTTCACAATCAACCTTTTTTTTGTTTAAACTCATGCCTGAGTGAATCACATTAACACCCAGTAGCACTCGCTAGCAACTACCTAGCTGCTGCTAGTGCGTCAGTTGCTATTTAGTATTTAGGACATTCATAGAGGGATCCAGAGAGCCCTTGACACCGTACTTTTCGGTGTAAGTGGTGTGATTATGAGGCTTGTTAAGATCTTAACTGCACGCACAAGGTCTAATGTGGGAATTCATGCGTCAAAGGTTAATACATCAACACTCACGCTGGGTTGAAAACACTCTGAATTAACAGCTTAACACAATATCAAGTGTATATATCCTTGTACGGAGGAGTTTTACTGACACAAAGCACCGCCGTTTATTGAACATTCTAAGAAGAGGCATCGCACACGTTGACCAAATATGTGTAATTTTTTCTTACACACGTCATATTACATCAGCATAAGATGACAAATAAAGAATGGTCACTTCATCACCATTGCCGGTATTCAAAAACGACAGACAAACAAAAAGAAAACCCGTTTTTATCTTTCTGTAGAACACACACACACACACACACACAGGCAGCAGGCCTTACTTACCTCTGGTGTGTTCGCCATTGTTCTCGTGGTGTTTCCTTTCGTCTTTGAGCGGTAGTTGATGACTTAGAGCGGAGGACAGTGCCAGTAGGCTGGCAGTGCTCGCGCCGGGGGGCAGAGGCGGCTGGAGGCCCGCTGGGTGGGGCGTGAGTGGGACAGGGATGGCGTGGCCGTGAGAGAGGTGCTGAGCCTGGAGCTGCTGCTGCTGAGGCACATACAAAGGAAATGATTGCAACTTGATTTCTGAACTGAGCAGACGTGAAAACGCACGCTGTGTCCGAAACCAAATCCCGGATATTTACAGTGTAACTGACTCTCATCATCATACCGAGAGCAGGTTCCTCATTAGGATTCTTAGAAAGGGACGTTTTGTGGAACAAACCGACAGCACTGACAGATATAACAGAACCCGTCATGTCCGCCATGCTGCTGCACAGTAATTTCACTGCAGAAAACAATCAATGGAAATGTCACTATGGCGATGTGATCATATCACTATAACTATTCAACATATCCCTGACAGCTTTGTGTTTTTTCAGTTTGTGTGTGCGTGCGTGTGTGTGCTCACCCACCCCAATGATAGCATTTAGCTCAGCCATGGTGACCTGCTTGGCCCGTTCCACTGCTTGCACCACCTGCTGCTGATGCTTAGGTGGAAGAAGAGAAACAGCCAGTGAGGAGACACGCTCAGCTGTCAGCTGAAGCAGAGCACCGACATTTTAAAGGTGGATTGAGACGGTGATGACCACTGTTTGACCACGAACACATGGGACTCGTCTCCTTCACAATAAACCTGTGAGGAGTGACAAAGTCTCTCCTGTCTCCTGTTAATTAGAAATGAACGAAAAGACCCGACCTTGACCACCAGTCACCAGACGTGATCAGGACATGCTACGGCACACATAACGCTGGTGCGCCCACCTCTGACAGGATGGTCAGACTGAAATCATACAGAACTGTTCTCCCATCCACCGACTGGTTAAATGGAAAAAATAAAAGTGAATCTCTCACAGAGATGAATACAGTATCTATCTTGTTTGTATACAAGGACACACATGTTGAATGGGTGCGCGGTCTGGACAATGGAGGGACGTCATGTTAGTCGAGACAGAGGGAGACAGACGGCAAACCAGACAAAGTCATCCAAAGGGTACAGACAGACAGAGGAGGAAAGATCCAGACGGAGAGAGAGAGAGAGAGAGAATCATCCAGGAGCGCAAAACATCAAAGAAGGCCTGAGATGAAAGAGTTTATCAGCTGTGGAAATGAGTTCAGCGCCACCACTACAGACTGTCTAACATCACCTGAACAACACACACACACACACACACACTGCTATTATGAATAATGTGCAGGTTCAGTCTAAGTTTACCACCGACCCACCTTTACTGTAAATGACATGATCAGACAACATCATGTTTCAGTGTTATTCTAAGTTAAGTGTCTGACACCTGCAGAGCCAGCACACGTGTTTTTCCAGTGCAGTACAAGCAAAATTTGCTCTGTATTTCGTACTCGTACTCCGCAGACGAGGCTGTGTGAATCCAAAGAAAACGGTAAAAGCCATTACCTCTCCCTGTCTCCCCCCTCTGCGGGCCTCAGGGGCTGTGTAGCAGCACCACAGTCTAATGCCATTATTCCTAATCCACCCTAAACCCTCCTAATCCATGGCTAATCTGGAGGAGAGCTTTGCAGTCCACACTCACTTCTTTCTGCTGTTCCCACCTCACATGCACGCGCGCGCGCACACACACACACACACACACACACACAACTCCTCCAGAGGAAGGATTTATCATTTGAACGCACGCACAGACACCTCGACATTCCAGAATAAACATATTGTATAAAACACACTTCAAACACCCACAGCTGTATTGGAAAACTTGTGCGCCTGACACAAAACGTGCACGTTTGTACACTGAAGCGCAACATTCGCGCGTGCACACTCCACTGCAAGCTCCCGCATATGTTAGTGGGAGACATTTAATAAGTTCAGAGCGTATCTGCCTATCCTGAGCAGGGAGGATAAGCCCGGGATAATCTGTTTGTTTGTGTACGGTGTACATGCTGGTGTGCATGCATGTGTGTGTCCATATCTGTCTGCTTTGCCTCCCAATCCACCGCATACTTCCCCTCCTTCTAACGGGTTTTCTTCCTCCGTCTCCCTTTTACACTCTCTCGCTCGCTCACCCACCTTCTTCTTAACTCCCGGTGACAGGCGTTTGCTTCTTACCTCTTGAGAGAGGAAGGGAATGACTTGGGCGCAGATTGCGTTCAGCCGTTTGACAATCTCCGCCTGCAAGACAGAGAGGTGGGCGCATAAAACACAACAACTACAAAGTCCCCAACTGACAAGACGTCCTCGGCCCGGCTTCCATTTAAGCAATAGCTGACATAAATTCACATAAATATCTGCATAGCCAGCTGATAGGAAACCACGGTAATTTGATTTAGACTCCTTTGTTGAAAGCTTTTACACGAGCACTTTAAACTCAGGCTCACATTTAGTGATGCGTAGTGCATACGTAATGAGAAATGTGCACTAAAAATGCACCGCTTGCCCTAAAAATTGAATTTAAGTGACAGAAAAAAATGACTGTTGCACGAATGCTGAAATGCTGAGCAAACCAAGATTTAAACAATAACCGAGCAGGTTCAGACTGTTCGAGAGAACAGAAGAATCTAAAAGATGGACTTATTCCATGAGACACTACCGTGTTCACATTCCTTGGACCCGACACAAAGTGAGATTGATCGAACAGGGAACAAAGACTTCTGTCTCTGTTTGGATTTTGTTTCAGTTGTTTTGTTGTCGTCAGACTCGGCAGCCTGTCAAGTTTTAAAAAACGTTAAACCTTTAAATTCTGCATCAGTGATCGTGATTCCTGGTAGTTACATCCAACAGGGCAGAGGGTCCTTTACACCAACCACATTGAGATCAGGAGAGGAACGAGTGTACGGATAGTTTGAGTGAAAACATCATCAGCACGGCAGCAGAAACATGAGACAACAAGAACACACATCAAACCTTTTACACAGCAGCCTCGAGCAGAAAAATGCTCCAAGTCCACACAATATTTATTGCGATTCAGATTAAGACTCCAAACACTCCCCAAGGTAAAACTTTCCTTAATCACTCAAATCAACATTTTAGACGTGCACAAACAACATCCCCTCTGTGATTACACCTCAGCGCATTCATAAATATGCACACTCATGGCTGGAGAGCAGTGTGATTATTGTTGTTGCTGCTATTAATTCCTGCCGTTGTGTTTTATTTAGAGCTGCAGAGGGTTTCAGGGATGGAAATGACTGACGAGGAAAGCTTCGGTGTGTTCCTAACAAAGAGCACGTCCACATCCCACACTGGTCGTTTCCAAGGAGGAGGATTTGACATTGGGAATCCTATTGTGTTGGTTTACTCACTTGTAGTTCATTTTAGTTTTAATCAATGTTACTTATTCCTGTCATTTTTCAACAAGACGCCAAAGACGTTATTTGTATTTGGATCAGGGTCAGACGACCACGTGATGGAAGAGAACATTAGTTCAAGCGAGAAGTGGGCAAACGTGATAATGACACCGAAAACAACGGTAGTTACATATAGTTAGTTAGAACTAAGCTGCCTCAATGGTTTGTGAAGACGAAATGGAGAAACGGAGCTAAAAAAACACACTTTTAGAATGTATCAACTGGATAATTGACAGAGCTACTGGACGGAGAAAAAAAAAATGTCTGCGAGCGAGTCCACCACCCAACCAAATGCAGAGAAGGCTACATTTCTAACCTTTAAGTGCCTGATTCGTGTATACGACCTTGACAGAGGTGAACTTTGCTCTGATATCAGCAGCACCAGAAGCCCCCAGAGGCCACGAGAGTGGACCGACCGACAGACGCCGCTTCAAACCCCCTCAGACCGGAGCACGGCCGGCAGTGCGGCAGAAATTACATACACACCTCTGCAGACTTCTCTGTATTCATCACGTGTTTCTACTGAGCCCAAGGGTGGGCTTTTAAAGATTATAAAGCACTTGCTCCCCTCACCTGGTGATTTTTTTTTTTTTTTGAAACAGGAAATTGCTTGATCCACTGTCCCACACGGAGCCAATATGCATACAAACACACGGAGAACACACCCCAGGGACGAGCACCGGCGTCTGTGTTTGTAAGACATACAGCTACATGGCACGGCGTCTTTCCTCTTGTGGTTCCCTGCGATGAACTTGCAAATTGATTCGAGCTGCAGATGTAATGTTGATATTTCTTCAGATGCCTTAAAAGTCAAGATCGGCAGCCCTCGATGAAGGTCTTCTTCCCGTGTGAAGGCCAATATATTGTACCGATGCCCGTCTCTTCTGCTCGTAAAGTTCAAATTAAAAAAAAAAAAAAGCCACAAAAGAGACATGTGACATGTGATGAGCGATGAACCTTGAAGCTGCTGAGTCGCGGCAGCAGAAGATGAAGGTGTGTGTCGGCTAAGAACTCCAAGTCGGACCAAGGTGGTTAAAAACTGGATGACTCCGACACATCTAACAAGTCAGCATCCACAGTTTGGAGACCTTACATCCTGCAGTGTAATGGTGTGGGGGATGTTTTCTCTGCACGCGTTGGTCCTCTTAGTATCACTGGGCCTCATTTAAAAGCCGCAGCCTACCTGAGGATTACTGCTGACCATTTCCATTCCTTATGACCGCAGTGTACCTTTTGCTAATAGCTACTTTCAGCAGGATAACGTGTCATGTTACAAATCTCGTGTCATCTCATACTTCGCCTTGTGAACATGACGCTGATTTCACTGCAGTCAAACACCTCTGGGTGTGATGGAACAGGACATTCTATTTGGACGTAGCTGTGATGGGATTCATGAACCTCAGGGGTTAAAATTTACAGTGTTTGGGGAGGGCAACAAGTACCGTAATTTCTGGACTATAGAGCGCACCTGATTATAAGCCTCACCCCGTACATTTTTAAAGACAAAAAAAACCCAAAACATTTTGTACATACAGAAGCAGCACCTGTCTATGAGCCGCAGGTGCCCACATATTCCACCTGTCTCACTTCTTCTGCTGGAGCCCCCCTGGTGGCTGATAGAAAAATGTATAAATTGGCCGCACCTTTGTATAAGCCTCATGGTTCAGAACTTAAAAAAAAAAAAAAAGAAGCGTCTTATAGTCCGGAAATTACGGTATTCTCAATCATTTTGGGTACCTTGTTTTTAAGCCTATTGATCCTATCTAGGCAAAAACTATAATTCCTGAAACATCCACAGACATCGAGAGCTCTAAGTCTGTCGGACGATGGTGTCGTAGGAGGGCACATCATAAAGAATAGACCTGAAAGTGCCTGTAGGACACCGTACCGCGAACAAACCAGCCACCTCAGGGAAGGGAAGAAGCCACTTAGTGTCAAGCGGACGACAAACCCCACAGACGACGAGCTAAAACACTGACATTTTCATTTTATATTTAACGTTTATCCGGGGGACACTTCCTGTACACACATGCCCTTTTGTGCTGTTTTACATTCCTACACACCGGAGAGCATCCCAGTGCATGTCCGCGTCTGAGAAGCCCCGCTGAAGCAGTTAGTTTGGGTTTTTTAAGGGCTTTGCCAAAGGGCACCTCGCAGTGACATTATAGTGTTTTACAGTTTGGAAATGAACTGGCGACTCTTTGTAAATTGAAAACTGAATCTAGTTGCCGTATAAGACATGACAGTATTACAGGCGAGGACGGTCTCTCCAAGACTTCCTCATCACGTGCACTCACACGTATACTATGAATTCACTTCCTGCTGACACTTGAGATTTCACCACAGAAGGGAAACGCGAGCTCTGGAGCTGAAACAGGAATTGAGATGCTATTTTTTTGGTCTAGAAGGCAACAAAACCAATTTCAGGTGACATTTTACATCACTGGCAGACAATTGTGACTGTTCGCATGAGCGCAGAGATTTTTCTTGAAAGGTGTCCTGTGATTTGTGCAAAACTGGAGTATGTGTCTACAGCAGGCAGGCCTTGACTTTGACCCGGACCCGTCACTATCTCGGCAGTATATAAATAGTACAAAAGATCATAGAATTCTACTCACACAGACCCCAGAAACTTGAGAGATAAGTTCACGTGTGCTGACTTCATCTTTGACCCTCCATCGTCCAGGTAAAAAAAAAAAAAGAAAACCACCACGACAGAAAACCCAACAGCAATTGAGGCTTTAAGGGGGGAAAAAAAAACACACTGAGCTTATGGCCATCTCTGTTTGTGTTTACAGGACCAGCAGCTGAGTATCGAGCACAAAGCAGAGAATGGTGAACGTACATTATTTGATTCCAGCGAGGTGGTGAATGCTGAACAGGAAAACAAAAAAAAACAGCTGAAATGTTTACACTTTATCTGCTCACATCAGATGAATTAGAACAGGCAGAGGAGCCCCGGAGTCACATCGGGTCAGACAGAAGATCAAATGTCCATCTCCCCCGTGGAGCTTTGTAAGCACCACATCAGCAGCACCACTTTTCACCACCAGCTAATACACCTAATGGACCCCACCATTTAAAGGCTGCATTCCCCCGTGTGTGTGCGTGTGTGTGTGTGTGTGTGTGACCTGGTTAGATAGATAGGTAAGAGAGGGAAAATAGAGGGCACTATACAGGTGCACAATGAGAGCATTATGTAAAGACTCAGTTCACCGGTAAAGTGTCTCATATTTACGAGGGGTAATGACAGTAAATACAACATTACTGAAAAGTTGTAGGATTCAAATCCTACAGCATTTAAACCTTGTCGTATTTCATTTGTTTATATTTGAATCATACAGCTCCCAGCTGGTCGCACTAACACGGTCCGTCACGGCGGTGACGTCAGCTGACTTCCATTCAGACATGAGGACGGGCAGAGGGGTGACAGACCCAGCCAAGTCCAGACAACAGACTGATTCAGGACAGATTCCGATTCATACGTGTGGGATGTGGGATGGACGAGCTAATGAGGAATCAGGGGACTTCAGTGAGCGTTTCCCACAAACGTGAATTGGTGGAGATATTCAAGGCTCCGCCGATTCTGTCGACACCTATTCAGTGGTTGGGGGCAGAATGTGATCATTCTGAGACCGGGCAGAGAGGAGACAAGGGGTCTGTTATTAACAGCAGACGGTGCCAGGGTGGTCACATCCCAATTACTGCCGGGCTCCTCCATCAGGTTGTTTTACGCACCCCCCCCGTCACTCTGCAGGTGGAACTTCCTGCCTGTGCTCTTATTTTTGTATTTTTTTTGGCTGTATTTGCATGAAACGTACAAAAGCATCAGGGAATCATTTCTAGAAGAAGTGGCAATTTCTTTGGGCACCGACTCGTATTTATTAGAATTTAGCAGATTAGAATGTATCCTCATGCCGTTCTACGAGGGAAACGGAAAACGTGGCCGAATGAAACGACGTCTCCCTATCCGCTTTGGTAAATGACATGTCGGAGCTTGTTGGAAACACTGTCAGTCTCCCGTATCAGAACGTCTTATTACTTCCGCCTTCCGCCTCTCTCTCCTCCCCCCCAATTCTCCCGATCCGTCGCTTGCTTTACTTCTCTTTTAGCCTCGCTAATTTGCAATTGATTAGCTGTCCTCTCCCAGCTCAGGCTCATGCTCTGAACTCTTCATTCCCTCCTCCCCACCTCCCCACCTCCACGCCTCAGTCTACAAGTCAATTTCTCTTTAACGAGTGTTGGTACATTTCACTCCCCAGGCACTAGAGCCCTTCTGTGTAAATAAAACAGAGAGCAGAGCCAAAAATCAATGGGCCTATTACCCCCCCAGAAAATGCTAAACAAGCAATATCAGCAATTCACTTGGTAGCAGAGACCGTCCGCCATAATGGGACCACAGCTTGAAGACCCCCACACGCACACACACACACACACACACAC
>JBBMJM010000021.1:537326-547956 GCA_037832705.1 Centriscus cristatus | reverse complement strand
GTGTGTGTGTGTGTGTGTGTGTGTGTGTGTGTGTGTGTGTGTGTGTGTGTGTGTGTGTGTGTGTGGTGGGGGGTGGGATCAGTTGATTTGCGGCAATTAACCATTTTGGAGCCTGAAGCCAGTGGATTTAGACTTCGAGGAAATGATTGATTGTTTAGGCCATGAGATTCACAACTGCATTTGTTCATCACTGCATAACAAATACACAATCAAAGCGTGGTAGGGTTAGGACCTAACCAGAGGGTATTTTCAGGTTCGCTGCACGTGGAGCACGTGTCCCGTGAACCCGTCTGTGATGATGTATGCAGAGAACAAGGCCAAGTACTGGTTGTTGGACAGTAACCTGGTTAACACAATTTATCACATTCACATGTTTCTCCAAACCACTGCAGGCAGCAGTTATATGTCCAGACCAGACGCTTGGAACCTGTGTCCATTATTAGGACATACTGCTTGAGATTCATATATGTACAGTATATATGTATATACCGTAATTTCAGGACTATAGAGTGCACCTGATTATAAGCCTCACCCCGTACATTGCTCAATGAAAAAACATTTTGTACATACATAAACCGCACCTGTCTATAAACTGCAGTTGCCCACATATTCCATCTGCCACCTCTCACTTCTGCTAGAGCGCCCCCTGGCGGCTGTTAGAAAAATGTATAAATTGGCCACACCTTTGTATGAGCCTCATGGTTCAAAACTTGTGAAAAAAGTAGCGGCTTATAGTCTGGAAATTACGGTATATTGTATGTATGTGTGTGTGAGCAGAATTACTGTGTTTGTACTCACTATAAACCAGTTCGATAGGGTGGGCGACATCCAGTTTGCCACTGGAGGCCAAAGCCCCGAGGAAAGCTGCAGCGTCGTTGGTGTTCTGGAAACACTCTGCGGACTGCTGGGAGCACTGACGGTTGTCCACCTCCAGGTGAACGATGGACCTGCAGAGGGGGAAGAACGTTCAGCGTTGCTCGGTCAGTTCTGATTTGCGTCACGAGCCCCCCTGAAACCGGGGTGTCGCTCACCCTTTGATTTGCAAATGATCCAGCTCCCTCCTCAGGCGACTGCCTCCACCTGCCAAACCCCGAAGGCTCCTCCTCACCACGTTCAGCACCTTCCCAGGAACCCCGGACCACGTGTCCACCGAGCGCTTCACGTTATACTTCTTCAGTTCCTGTTCGCTCCCGTAGTACGGATACACCATCATCTGCCCCTTGGCGTCCCTCCTTAACACCACGTTGGTGCGGAGGACTCGGCTCAGGTCGCGCAGGAAACCGAAGGAGTTGTTGAGGAGATGTTCGGGCGTCATATGGACCACCAGCACCAGCTGGCCCAAGGCCAGCTTCTCGGGCATGTTGTTGGCACAGTCCAAACCGTCCCACTCACACTCTGCATGGTTGCAGCCCTGGTCGCAGTGGCCGTCAGCGTAATGGTCCTTGCAGTACTGGTCATAGAGCGGGCTGAAGGAAGGAGACGGCGTTCGTTAGGGGCCTTCGGGCCGGGCGGTGGTCAAACAACAGATAACAGCCACGTGGACTCACTTGCACTGTCTCTCCAGGTTCTGGCAGTCGAATCCATCGAAGAGACATCCAGCGTTGTCGCACTGCGAGTCGCACTTTCCGTCGCTGAAGTAGCGCCAGCACTGCAGAGACGCCGAGCAGTTCTTCCACGGGTCGTCGAAGTTCAGGGAGCAGTCCCCGTTGTCCCAGCCGCACGCGTGATTGTTGCACATCACGTCACAGATCTGGTTGTGCTTACGCTCCTCGCACTGCGGGATCTCGCAGGCCACCTCCACCGTCGGCGGCGGCTCGATGTTTACCCCGTAGCCTCCCCTGAAGTCCGGGTCCAGGATGTGGCAGCGGAGGCCGTTGAAGCTGCTGGGGCAGACGCAGTGGTAGTACGGAGCCTCGGACGTAGATTCGCACGTGCCGCCGTTGTAGCAGGGGTTGGAGTTACACAGGCTGTCGGTGGGATACTGGCACTCAGGCCCGTTGAATGACGGCGTGCACAGACACTTGGGACTCTTGTGGCCAGAGATGCAGGTGCCTCCATTGCGACACTGGAGCCTGCCGCACGCCTGGGCATCGTACTCACAGGAGGAGCCTGTAAAGCCCTAAGAAAACAGAAAGGATATCAAACTATTTATGAAAGGGGGGTCTGACATGCTATCGTCGTGTGTGTGTGTGTGTGTGTGTGCACTCACAGGAGGACATTTGCAGATGAAGCCATGTGGGGTGTTACTGGCGACGGCGCAGGTCCCTCCGTTACGGCAGGGTTTGCCTTTACAACCATCGAACACAGTGTCACAGCGCTGACCTGCGCGGAGGAGAAGTCACGTGTTACACAACTGGGTGAAAAAGTCACATTTGTCTTTCTAGTAAAGTTCGGAAATGGTCTCTGAAGCTCCTCTATGAAAAAACTCTCCTCCTTCCCCTCCTGCTGACCTGTGAACCCGGCGCGACACTCGCAGCGGTAGTTGTTGCTGAGCTGGATGCAGCTGTGTGTGCCCCGCAGGTCACAGGGGTTGGAGAGGCACTCGTTGACGTCGCCCTCGCAGCGCTCGCCGACGTAACCAGCGGGGCAGATGCAGAGGTAGCCCCCGACGCCATCCACGCACTTCCCCCGGTTGAAACACTTGGGCTCTTTGGTGATGGGGTCAGCAAACGGGGTGCAGTCGTCGACGTTGATCTCACAGTGAACACCTGCGGGGGTGAAGTTAGGGTCATGATATGAATATAAAACCATATGAAACCACAATGTCTCAAAAACAATTTGATTAAAGAAAAAAAACAGTCGGTAATTGACCAATGAATCACACGTGTAACTCTCAAAATGAATTACACATTTAAGTTAATTTTTTTTTAACCTGCTTGAATTTGATCGTCAAAAATAACCCCAAACCATCAAAAATAAAATGTTACGTTGGCGTTTTGGGGTCCAGCCGATGAACTGACCCACAGCACACACTCCCTTAATGCCAGCGAGACAAATCAATGGCGTCTTTGACAAGAAGAGGAAGGAGGGGTTTTCTAATTAATTAAGTGCAGAGACAAAGAGGAGGTGTGTGGGAGTGGGTGGGTGGGGTGGGTGGAGGAGTGTGCGTGGGGTCCGCTGACCTTGGGTTCCTCGGGGACAGGAGCATTTGTAGGTATTGATCAGGTCAATGCAGGTGCCCCCGTTCTGACACGGCTGGGAGAAGCATTCATCGATCTCGTCAGAGCAGTTCTTCCCCACAAAGCCTGGCATGCACTGTGAGGGGGCGGGGGGGCGGGAGGAAGAGCGAGAAGAAGGTGGAGGAAACACAGAGGGGAGAGAGCTGAATCCATGGCTGACATGAAACAATGTTTTTTTGTTTACCTGGCTGTTTCCATCCTGCCAAGGCCGGCAGAGCCTTCATTCCAGGGGAGATTAACATAACCAAGTTGTTTGGCTTCTGTGTATATAAAAAGGCGTCTTGATTGCTGCTGCTGCTGCTGCTGTGTGTTGTTGCAGCAGTGGCTGCTACAACTTTCAAATCGTATATTTCACTGAGGATAACTAACATTGATCCAACGGGAAATTCACCTGTGATTTGGCAGGTTTTCATCTGAAAGCTACTAAATTATACATTTTCTTAAAAAAAAAAAAAAAGGTGTCAGAGGCATACTTCATTTGGGTCATCCAGGCCACTAGAGGGTGCAACATGTGACGATGCAGGACATTTACGAGTCTGTTTAAACTGCCCACAATAGCCAGCGGTTGTTAATCAGAATGAAAAGAGATGCTGAAAGTGTTCACATCTGAATGAAAAGTGGATTTTGTGACCTTCATGTTCATCATTGATTCATGGTTTTAATTACTCTTGCATGATGGGTTGTGTGGGTATTGGTTTACTTGTTTGTTTTCTTTGTTTAAGCACTTAGTGTTACATTCATTTTGTGTGTGAAAACTGCTATAAGAATAAAAATTGAGTGTTTGATTGATTATTGGAATGAAGTAATGGAGGAAGTACTGGGCTTTCACCACAACAGTGGGTATCAAACAGCATTACAAACATACACACACAAAATCAAATACATCCTGAGAATACACCGCTGCATGTTTTGTTTAGTTTTTATTACTGTATCTTATGTGTTTGTACCATTCAAATAAAGCAGGCTGTTACCTTGCAGGTGTATCCACCGAGAAAGTCCGTACAAGTCGCTCCGTTTTGACAGGGGTTCGGGGTGCATTCGTCCACTTGCTCTTCGCAGTAACTCCCGGTGTAACCAACTTGGCAGCGGCAGTAATGAACATTTCCAGCATCCAAACACTGACCCGAGTTTCGACACAGATGGGCAACATCAACTCCTGATGAGAAGAGATGAGGCATGCATTTTTTTATGACAAACACGGACAGACAAAATACCGCCAGTACACAGAGAAATACCCCAATCACCACTCAAGTATTTTGTATCTCACCTCTCTGTTTGGCTGCCACCTCACAGGAGACACTTGGCACGTCACAATAGAGCCCCGACCAGCCGGTCTCACACTCACAGCTGTAAGTGGTCCCCCTCTGCCAGCACGTACCTCCGTTCTTACAGGGTGACGAGTCGCACCAACGCACCAAGTTCTGAGGGATGAAAACTTACAGGTTAGCTGCAACATGCACGCTACCGACTGCTGACCGCAGCCGGGGTCACACAGGTCAAAGCAACATAATCTCTGCAGTAATAACAGTAGTAGGGGAGACCTCTGCTGGCAAAAGTGGTAATTACAGACTGCTGGTGCATTGAATTCTGTTGAGTCAGTTTTTAACAGCGAGCAATGAACTGTAAAGCTTTTGATATATGTATCTAAAATGCAACTGGCTAGTTCACAGTTTATTTGTTTGCATGTTGTTGAATTTTAACATCAACATCAAGTGTCTTAAGGTTAAGATAAGTATCTCGACAACTTTGTGGTCTGTCCCACCTGACAGTTGACCCCGGTGTACCCGTGTGGACAGGTGCACTTGTAGGTGCCATAGCTGTCCTGGCAGGTGCCCCCGTTCAGACAGGGTCTGGAGTCACACTCGTTGATGTCGTGCTGACAGTAGTTCCCGGTGAAGCCCGGCGGACATACGCATGTGAAGGTGTTGATGCCGTCCACGCACGTGCCACCATTGAAGCAGGAGCTGCCAGGGGAACGATAACGGGTTTAAAGTTTTCTGTAGCTTATTCAGTTATTACCTTTGCAATTGGTCTGTATTATATCTTTATCTATATCTATATCTATACATGTATACATGTTCAATAAATTGTTGGAGCTGGTTTAAGAAAAACAAATCAATATTTCTGATTCTAATTCTGATCCAATCAAAGAAATACCTTTCAGAAGTTAGAAAAAAAAAATCACATGTATAGTTATTTCTTTCATTATTAAAGAAACCCAGTTTAAAAGTTAGAGAGGTGAATTAAGCGCAGGCATTTTATGTGCAAAACGTGCAAAGTACAACAAAACGATTTGGGGAACTTGTTTAAATTACTGCTTGAAGGATGTAAGACAATATTTGACCAGAGGGGGCAGCAGTGGACAAGAGAAGCCAGTTGCCTGTCAAACGTTGGATCTGCATGGATCCTCACTACAGGTCTGCCACAGCGGTGACGTGCGTACCTCTCAGTGCAGTCAGGTGTGTTATTTTCACAGTGGATCCCACTGAAGCCCGGCGGACAGGTGCAGGTGTAACTGTTGACACAGTCTGTGCAGTTGGCGTCGTTCTTGCATGGGTTGCTCTCGCACTCGTTGATGTCTTCTTCACACTTGGTGCCCCTGAAGCCCGGCAGGCAGGTGCACAGGAAGCTGTTCACCTCGTCCGTGCAGAGGCCTCCGTTGCTGCAGGGGTCTGCAGGAGGACAGAAGAACAGCTGATTTGACGCAGGTCGCTCTTTTCGATGAGTGACGCCCGTTGAGAGAGAGAAGAAGTCTCACTGGGCGTGCAGTCGTCAACGTTGGTTTCGCAGTTGCGTCCAGTGTAGCCGGGTTTGCAGCCGCAGCGGTAACTGCCGATGGTGTTCTGGCAGCTTGCACCGTTGAGACAGGGATTCTTTACGCACTCTTTGATGTCCACCTCGCACGTTTGTCCTGACGGCGGAGGAGAGAGGGGAGGAACAGCGTCGACACTCAGTGGTTGTCAAAGTCAGGGAGTGATGTCATACTGGTGTTTTACTCTATAGATACAGAAGGAACACACAGGTTCCCCGACAGTGGTCTCTACCTTGCCATCCTTCAGGACAGACGCAGGAGAAACTCTGATAGTCCTCTGATTCCTTGCACACTCCTCCGTGTTTGCAGGGTTTGGAGCTGCAAGGAGCCATCAAGGTTTCGCAGTTGTCCCCTGTAACACACAGTGACTCGCTGTCATTATTTCACCAAACGATTTCGAGGAGATGACAGACTCGTACTCTCACGTGTGATGTCACGGAGGAGTCATGAACTTGCAGATAAGCCAGGACAAACGGACTGAGAATCATCTTTCAATCAGTGCTATCGGATGATTTAAGCCAGGCTCTGTCACGGCTGCAGGCCTGCGGAGACATTTCCCTATCTCTTTCCACAACGCACGTCTCGCACAGGAAGCTGGCCGCCGTTTCCGGCCATTGTGAGGACATTTGCTGTTCTGTGAGACAGGAAGCAGGCAAACAGGAAGTGTGTCAGGCACCCTGTTCCCACCCCGGCTCAGGCAGAGGACCTTTTATTATTTAAACTCCTGTGGACTTTTCATAAAAGAAGCTCGAGTTCGATCGTTCTATCTTGATCTGTTTTCCTAAGTAATAAGAGAGATGACATGACACCATTTTTCCTCCTCTGGACAGAGATGTTTGTGTTTCAGTCGACCGGCGTGAGTCAGAGGTTCGGATTCCTTGTGCCCTGAGGAAGTCTTGCTGATGAACTTTACTCGACTGTGACCTCACCTCTTCTGCCGATAACCGTGGAAACTGTCCCCTCGGTGCGGGAATGCCAGACCGCCGGTCGGACACTTGGGCGTATCAAATATTTTCAACAATATTTTCATACCAGTGTAAGGCAGGATACAGATGCACTTGTAGCCGGCGACGTCATCGATGCAGGTCCCCTGGTTGAGGCAGGGGTTGGAGGCGCACTCGTTGATGTTGGTTTGGCAGTTCGGTCCTGCAGTTATGGAGAAAGACACGTTAAACACAATGCAGGAACCCGAGGAGAGGATCACATATGAGCAGGAGGGATACGGACCAGTGAAGCCCACGCGGCAGGTGCAAACATATCCGCTGGTCATGTCCTTGCAGGTGCCTCCGTTCATGCACGGGTTAGATTCACATTCGTTGTTGTTGATGTCGCAGTTTTTACCACTCCAGCCAGAGTCGCACAGGCATTGGTAGCTACGGGGGAGGGGGGACAAAGACTTTTGTTTTGTATCATACATATGTGTGAGGAACTTGCGCGTGTCGATGTAAATGTATTCACAGATTCTACTCTGACAGCAACATAAGTACCGTAATTTCCGCACTGTAGAGCGCACCTGATTATAAGCCTCACCCCGTACATTTTTAAAGGAAAAATCTTTTTGCACATACATAAGCCGCACTTGTCTATAAGCCGCAGGTGGCCACATATTCCACCTATCTCACTATCTCATCTTCACCTTTCCTGCTAGAGCGCCCCCTGGCGGCTGTTAGAAAAATGTATAAATTGGCCGCACCTTTGTATAAGCCTCATGGTTCAAAACTTATGAATAAAGTAGCGGCTTATAGTCCAGAAATTATGGTAATCATTCCATGAACATTTATGTTTTTATTTTATTGCGTTCATATCATGTAATTTGTGCTCTTTTATCTTTTATATTAAACATCCTTTTTTACTGTGATGTGGACGCACTTTAGAACGAAATGGTGCAAATAATAAAGAAATATTTTTTTAAAAAAGGGGTGGAATTGAACTGAACTGAATTTGTCTTTTGATGTTTCTTTGTCCTCACCCGTTGATCTTGTCCTCACAGTTGCCGTGGATACAGGGGTTGCTGAGGCACTCGTTGACCTGAGAGAAGCAGGTGGCGTCGTGGTAACCCTCGGGACACACGCAGGTGAAGCCGTTGATGCCATCGATACAGGTGCCACCGTTGTGGCACGGATTGATGGCGCACTCATCGATGTTGATGTTACACATGGTGCCTGACCACAAAAAAAAAAAATTATGTTTTGAACTTGAACAAACTTAAAACTTAACATGATCTCATCATACTATTGTTGGTTTTCAAAGTCACTGCACACAATTTCCACAAGCTTCAGGGACCTTTCGCCCCCACCCCCCCTCCCACACCTTTGTCAGCCACTTGAAGCCCTGACACCATTCAGGCCGGTTCCATGTATGACATAAAGGAAACCCATTTAGTTTTAAAGCAGAAACCGACTTCCAAGCTTTTAAAAGCTCAACTTTCCGGAATCTTTTCTCTTGCGTGAATCCCTGGCGACTGTGTGTGCCTGAGAGTGTGTGTGTGCGCGGGTGTGTGCGTGTGTGTGGTGTCTTTGTGCGGGGAGGGCAGCTTGTGACAGCAGCAGGTTGGAGAATGGGTGGAGCTGGAACAGGACACCGGTTGCGCCTCAGAGGAGCGTGCTCACCCTCTCGCTCGCCATATGTCACCCCCCATACTTTTGATTTCCTCACTACTGCACCTGGTATTTATCAACTAGTCACCTGAGTCCCAGTCACATGACCCCACCCTCTTCCCTGGGCCTGTGCTAGGTGGTTTTTCACTATAGACTCAGTTGAGTTGTTAAACTGACCTTTACAAGGTTTGGTCCAGTCTCTTCATTCTCAATAACCATAAAACAGTATGTTCCTTACCAGTGTAGCCGGGCTCACAGGCACACTCGTAGCCATTGATCTTGTCGATGCAGGCCCCGTAGTCACAGGGGTTGCTCTTGCAGTCATCGATGTTAATTTCACAGTTAATTCCTGGCAGACAAATAACTTTCGGTAAGAAAAGGACTTCGGGGAAAATAGCAGGTCTGCGCCTCCTGCGGTGCTGGCGCCCCCTACCTGTGGTGCCTTTGGGACAGCTGCAGACGTAGGCGTTCTCTCGGTCCTGGCAGACACCGCCGTTCCTGCACGGCTGGCTCAGACACTCATCGATGTTGGTCTCACACAGTCGGCCGGTGTAACCGGGGTGGCACTGGCAGCTGAAGGAGGCCAAGCCGTCAACGCAGGTTCCATAGTGGCACGGGTCCGAGGAACACTCGTCGACGTCGGTCTCACAGTGCTTTCCGGAGTAGCCTGCCAAAACAGTTTATGTTTAATGAACGCAGCCTTTTTAGGTCTTACCATCCAGAATTCCTTTTCATCTGTTCAATCTAGATCTAAACGATCCTCTTTGTTCACCTTCAGTGCACTCGCACGTGTACTTGTTTGGCCCGTCCGTGCATTTGGCGCCATTTTTGCATGGTGTGCTGGCACACTCGTCAATGTCAATCTGGCAGAGGTTTCCAGTGAAGCCTGAAAAACAACAGGAGCAGGTTATTGTGCGCATGTGCACGCAGTTTTGTGTGTGTGTGTGTGTGTGTGTGTGTGTGTGTGTGTGTGTGTTCTCGTCTCAGCCTCTCAACGAATCAGAAATCTGCATCTTAATTAACAACTGTGCAACACTACTCACTTAGCACGACTCAAAAAAAAGTATGGGAGAGTGGGGGAACCGATTCATTTAAGAGGGGGGGGGGTGTACAAGGGAAAGAAACTGAAAGTTGCGAGGCCTCCTGACCAAGGGGTGAGAGACAAAGAAGGGCCTGTCTGCTCAACACAACGCCAAAGTGAAGCTGTTGCCTCCTTTGTCCCCCCCAGAACTTTTCCATCACAATGTGCATTCTCCTGCATTGCCTTCACCCCTTCTCTTCTGCGCACCCCACGGCCCCCCTGCCTGCCACTGAAAAAGAGCCAGCTTGAACTTTGACCCGCCACTATTCAAGCCGCTTGTCATTCAAAATCAAGCAGCAGGCTTCCGCTTTTTTGGGGGGAGTTTTTCTCATCTCAGATGTTTTCCTGCCTCCTCGCCTCGTCTCCTCTTTTGACGGCACAATCCAAACGTGACGTTGCCTGATGAAGAGCTTTCTTCACCTCCCTCCTCCAGGTGCTTTTAGCTAAACAGCAGACTGTTAGCAGACTGCTAATCCTGTGAGCTGTGAGGAAGTGTTTGTGTGGCTGAAACCTCTTACCGACCCCACACCCACTGGGATGTGAGGACAGAAACATGGTCACATATGTGCAGTCAGTCAGGTTTCTAATGACATTTAACATTATGAACTAATTATGACCAAAATGCATTACTGTATCATTGGCAAGAGTCAAATAATTTAATTTAACTTAAATAAATCTTTATTTACATTCTAAAAACCCTTTTAAGGGTTTTTCCCATACATTTGAGTTATTAATCAATAATAGTTCTTCTAACAATAGTAGTAACTGGTATATCCTCAGTGTTCAAAAACAGGATAGCAGAGTGGAAATACGAGTAAGAGCCATAAACAAAAAAGACTCAACAAATGGAACCGCAAATCAAAGTACACACACACACACACACGCACACACACACACACACACACACACACACACACACACACACACACACACATGTTAGCAGCCAAAGGCGGATTTATCC
>JBBMJM010000021.1:519366-529902 GCA_037832705.1 Centriscus cristatus | reverse complement strand
CCGCTCCTCAGATGGAGGCTCAGACCCAACAAACGTTCTCCAGCAATAAGCGGTGACTGTTCCTCCCTCTCTGCAGGAGATGAGCTCTCTGAAGGGCCGTCTGGCCAACGAGCAGGTGAACGTGGAGGTGGACGCAGCTCAGGGACCTGACCTGGGGGCCGTTCTGGCCGAGCTGAGGGTCCAGTACGAGAGCATCGCACGCAAGAACAAGGAGGAGGCTGAGGCCTGGTACCTGAAGAAGGTCCGTTCAAACGGAACTCAAACGGTTTGTCAGTGTGTCTGTTGGCTCTACACAACTCGTTACTCTGTGTGTTCCTGCAGCTGGACGCAGTACAGTCAGAGGTCAAGGAGAGCAACGAGGCTTTGCGCTGTGCCCAAAGTGAGCTGAGTGAAAGACGACGTTTCCTGCAAGCCCTGGAGGTCGAGCTCGACAGTCTACGCAAGCAGGTAAACAAACCCTGTCTACACTCTTGAAAAATGGACATTGTATAAAGCTCCTTTGTTCACTTCAAAAAGTCATTCACCTCAATATACTGTTCTTAAACCTAACGCAAACCTTCCCCTCTACGTGAGACAACCGACGTTTTATGTGAACTACCATTAACATACTTCTGACGAAGCTCTGCACTGCACACATGTTGGCTCATCCCCTCGTGACAGCTGCTTTCTCCTTGTCAACAGCGCGACGCACACAGCTGTGTCTTTCTGCTCCGATAATCCATCAGCCTGATGAGACACAGAGCTAGACAGGCACATGTTGACACGAGCGCACCTCAAACAGCCGGTAGAGGTGTTCTGTGGAGGCAAAGGGCTCGTGGATGTTTGTTTAGCGCGACAGGACGCAGCACCGACGACAGAGAAATGATTGCGTTGACATTTCCAACTATTTATGTTCGAGCGGTGAGGGGCTGTGAAAGCGGGGGCTCAGGTAAACATTCAGAGCACTATTATCGGGGGGGGGAAACAGTATATCATTGGAGAATTGACTGTTTGAACAGTGGCAACACTGAGAGCAAATCAGATGATGATCCAGGAGCTTTCAGCTTTTATCTTCACCGTTGTTTGTCCACCTTGTTGCTACTTTCAGTGAGTATGAGAACAATTTAAAGTCAAACTTTAATATTATTTATGTAACACAAAGTGATATGAATCCATATTTGTATGCTGGTCTGAAACACAAATCAGCATCATCTGGTTTGTCTTGTGTTCATTGTTGTGTTAATTATGAACAGCGTAAAGCTTGAACCAGTAAGCCGTACCTGTGCGTGTGCTGCCAGGTGGGCGTGCTGGAGGGAAACCTCGGCGAGACGGGACAGAAGTACTCTGCGGAGATGGACCGTCTTCAGGCCACGCTGACCCAGCTGGAAGACGAACTGTCCCAGCTGCGTTTGGACATGCAACGCAACAAGACCGACTACGAACAGCTGCTGCGCATCAAACAGAACCTGGAGATGGAGATCGCCACCTACAGGAGGCTGCTGGAAGGAGAGGAAATGTAAGAAGACCCATTCAAAACTGTTGATGAATAATTATACTCATCCAATAAAGAAATGTTTTATATAATCAGAGTCTTTAAACACATTATCTGGCTAGAGACAGGTTAGCTATCATGTTATTGCATTATTTATAATTATAACTAGTTGTATTTAGTCTCGAGTATAAACAATTTGTATTTTACTTGTAAACAGGTACATTTTTATGCTTCCTTTTCTTTAATTCAGATTTATATTCTGTTCTCAGGGTTAAAGAAACACCTCCCCCTCCTAAAAGTAAGTTTGGCATGTTTTATGTGCTGATATTATTAAGAACTACAAGTCATTTTTAGACTATTTACCTTTTAGTTGTTTTGCCCTTTTGTGTTTTCTCATGTTGTAAATACATTTTGATTGTAAGTTTTTGTTTTTCATCCTCCCTGACCACAACTGACTAATCTGGTTTCTCTCTGATGCAGAGGACCCAGATGTGCGAACCAGGAAGATTGTAAAAGTTGTCACCCAGACGATGATCAATGGAAAGGTGGTGGATGAGTCCAGCGAGGTGGAGCAGATCGAGGAGCGCAAGAAATGAGCCCAAGATGGAGACGTTGCTTCTGTATCCCAACGTGGCAAATGATCGGATGAAATATGTCCATGACGCTGTTGTTGTTGTTGTTTTAGGGTTTTGTTTCCTTGTTATGTCTGCATGTGTCAATGCCTCAAGCTTGACAAAAATAGACCAGGCACAGTGAAAGTCAACTTATACCTGACATATGACTTAAATTTAACGTTTAAGAAAGAAACTGATGATGAATAGTAGGATAGAGTCCCGATACTAAATCTTCTCTTTATAGAGGTCAGAGGAAATACCTGTAGATGCTGTGGAATTAAAGAAATTGTCATCTTCTGGTCTACCTCTTAAAATAATTCCAAAGCAACCACCCTTCATAGCATTTTGGAAATTCATGGAAATGTAATTGGGATAAATTGATTTAATGCAAATTGTATTTAAAATAAAACATGATATGTGAGTATTTAGTTACTAACTGTACAATATCAATAAAGTTGGAACATTTGAAGGCTCCTCTTGTTATTCTTGACCAGGAACTTTGACTGATACTCGGGTAACAAAAGAACAGAAGAATCTTATGGGACAGAAACTACTAAAACAAATGGTGTCGGATAACAGGCTGTTGTGAATGTCAGTCTTACGTTACCATCGTCTGTCTGTGTTTTTGTGCCACTTGAGAGAAACTCAAGAGGAGCGACAAAGGTTAAAAACGTTCACAGCCAATGGAAATTATCAGCGAGACAGGATCTGCACTTCCTGCAGTGAATAAAACCATGACTCATGCTGTCGTACTGTACCAATACACAGACACACACAGCGTATCGTCATGACAACCAACACAGTCAACGCAGTTTAAAAGCTAAAGAATTCTGTGCGTGGTTCCCTAATCAGCTTAGTATTGCTCTCACTATCATCCCACATTCAAGTTTCTCTGGATTTGTACTTTTCCTTTAGGGTCTGAAAAGTTTGTTTTTTTCCAGAATGGCACAAATCCTCTTATTTGACGCAGTTTCAAGTCAGTGTTAATAGGATGTGTCTCAGTCGTAAACAGAAGCATTAAAAACAGACAGAACAGAGCACAGAACAAAATAGCGACTGTCACATGCATGAGAAACCAGTAAACCTGCAGAGACGTTCCACTCGCAAAATTTTAAGAGTCTGATCATCTGGCCTGAGGTCACTGAATAGACCGTGCTGAAGGGTCTCGCGTTTTGTTAAACAGAAATCACAGAAAAGAAGAAGAGAACACCCACAAATCATGTTGATAATGAAGAGATATTGAAAGAATCTTCTGGGAGCAGATGTTCATCATCCTGTGGGGAAAATGTGCCCCCTTGTGGCGGATAAAAGGAACATCTTCCGTCTGAGAATCTTTACGGACTAAAGGTTTATTGATTGATTCATTTATGTATCACTAAGGAACATGTCCGTGTTTATCAGCTTTATCTATTTACAAAACGGGATGCAAAATAAGTATTGGGAGAAAATGTAAAATCTCCACATTTCAATACTTGTATCTGTTCAAAACTATGTGTAAAGATGATCGTTCCCTGGCTTGTGAACATTAATAATCCTTCCGGCTGTTTACTTCTTGTCAACAACAATGGGTCCATCGTGTTTCATACACTTAACGTGAACAAATACCTGTATGTCGAAGACTTTTTTTTTTTTTTCCAAACAGTATTGAAGAGCGCATGCGCGCACTCGAATCATTTCCAGACGAAATTTAATTGGAATCTAATCGATTCGTCGGCGTCCTATTGACACTCCGTTGCTTGAAGATACGGTTTATGTTGTTGTTATGTAAGTTTCCTTATACTTCAAGTTATGGACGGTAACGCAATTTAACTTTAAAGTCGCTCTGTTTGAGCTTTAATTACGCTAGAATAAGTTGATGCGTTGTTAGCAAACACCCGCTAGTTCACGAATCCGAGCTAACGTTAGCTAGCTAAAGTTGACTAAAAATGACTAATTCGAAATATTATATTCTTGCTTATATATACTTATGTTCAAAATACAATTTTACACTGACGTTACACACACAACGAGATGGGGGGAGGGGGCAAATTGTTAAATATATAAATATATCTTGGGCTCCTGTGTGTTATTGTCATTATAGGTGTGAGAAGAACAGCTGGAAGACTGACATCTTCTCTGCTGTCAGATTTCAAGCTTTGGACTATGTCTTTGAGGTGGGGCTGACTTCTATTGACATTACAAACAGTAACCAGATCTGGACCTCTTGTCTTTCCCTGTGTTTCATTTCAGGCCAGCAGCAGTGTGACAGTAATGATGGACCTGCTGGCGCTGCCAACACCGTTTATAACAGGTTCCAGTGACCTGTATCCTCACAGTGGTCACCTGCCCGGCGTCACCTATCGGATCCCCTGGATCAGAGGTACACGGTTGACAGGATAAGGTTAAAAAATAAAAAATACATTTTAAAAAATCGACCCTTTGTCAAATATCAAGTCAAAAATTTAAAAAATGCATTTACAATAATTGTCACTGTTGAATAAATGTATCATTGTAATTACTTTGCAGTTCTAATGTGTTATTCTAAATTGAACTCTTTGTTTCTAATGTGAAATGTAGTAGGAAAGGAGATCTCAACCTGCAGGTTATTTGTCGGTGGTTCTGTGCTCGACGACCTCAAAGGAAACAAACAAATTATTTCACCAGAAAGGTACTTTACGCCGACACACACAGTGTTTTGTGTGTATTTTTACTCTCATGTTTCATTGTTTAAGGTATTATCATTTCAGATTTAGCGTCACTCTGAATGGAGTAAATGAGGATATGGAGGTGATACTCAGCTCTAATCCTGAATCACCACAGCCTCCTGTGCAGGATGAGCTCGTTTGTCATTCAAAAGAGTCAAAGCTCGAAGATCCATGTCAGGAATCGTTCTCCAAGATGACACTTGACCAGATGAATCCTGGGAGTAAGTCAAATGGTAACTCCTGCAAAATAAAAATAGATAAATCCCAAATGTCTGAAGGAAACTGAAATCTGTGTATATCTTTTGAAGAGTTGCTCCTGCCAGAAGAAATGTTGGTTGTTGATTTCCTGCCACATTTTAAGAAACACTTCCCCACGTTAAAAGACAAACTGTCCAGGCTGAGGACCTTTCCGGTGGCGGACCCGCTTCGGAGCCTGGCCGGAGCCTGGCTTGAAGAATCAATGCTCAGGTGAGAATCAGCTGCTGGTGTTCCTCCTGATATTCATTCCTCAACGTTGGTGTTGTTTCGTCACTGTTTCATTCATCTCATTTTTCAAACTGCAACATTTCAGGGAGTGTGCTCCTTACGAGACACCTCCAGATGTTCACTCCGGTGTCGCTCAGATGTGTGCAAACATTCATGAGGAGTTTCATAAAGAGACACTAATGAAGCAAGAGGTAATTACAGAGACTGATGAATGCAAGAATTTCCTAACAGCTAAACTAATAAATGATGAACTTGATTATTTCCTGCCGTAGTTTCTTCTGTTGCCCGAAGTTGTCGATACTTCAGAACTGACCAGCGGAAATCGCAACAACTTTTCAAGCGTTTGTCGTCATATTAAAGTTGAACAGGTGGATGAGCAACTCTCGGTCCTGGACGTGCTTCGGACAGGTACAGGTGGTTCTGAAGAGAGCTCTGTCTTCACTATTGGATGCACAGCAGCACAGGTTAGTTTTGTTTGTCTCTTCTAAAGATGCATCAGTGTCAGGGAACATCTCCCAGTACGTTCTACCAGAGTCGTTCTGTGAAGGGAGCACGATGAACGGAGGCCTGATGAGCACAGACTTCACAGGTACAGTCGAAAAGAGCTGACGCAGCTGTTTGGACAGTTTACCTCAAAAGGCTTAAAAATTCAAACAGTACGTTCAGACATGAACTCCTAAGTTTGTGTCTTTCTGGTAAATCACTTATACCATCACTTTTCTGTTCCTCTCAGAACACATGGTGTTCATGACTGACCTGGAGCTGGATGTGACTCTGAGTCAGACTCTGAAAGACGGATGGACTCACATCGGTCCGCCCACTTCTGATCTCCAGAGAGAAGACTTGTCCCCGCTCTCCAGACTGTACGTGATGATGTTCCTCTGCCTATAAAAGAAACCAACTTCACAGCACCATTTTCCAATGAGAAAACATGAGGGGGGTGAATTGGTAGAAGACCCAAGCACTCAGGTCACTGCAGCAGCTTGTACTGATCACATACTGATCACGCAGGTATCTGGTGTCAGAGAACACTCAAAGGGAGATGCAGGCGGCTCTCTGGAAGGCAGAGAAGCACCCCAACTTCATTCTGGGATTTTTGTTAGCAGGTATAATTCAATTATTCTAATTGATTTATTGCAATTGAGCACCAGATTGCAAAAGTTACAAGAATGAACAAATAATCTTGACATTTAGATAACGCTGACCTCCTTAAAGTGACAGTCCAACTACAACTATAACTCAATTCATTCTAATCTCAATTTATTTTGTCTCAGAACCTGAAATAAACCAAGCAGCAGTTGACTTCCAGCCTCTGTCTGAAGCCTTGAACCTGATGCACTCAGACAGACAACGTTGTGTCAGCGGTGACGATCTGCAACCACAGCGGGAGGCAGGGTTGTGTTTGTGGAGCTCTGTCGACTCCACGGAGAAGCTGAGGTCTGACCCTCCGTGTACTCAGGAGGAAGAGGTGCTGGAGAGGTTCCTTCAGCTGTCACCTGAGCCTTATGTGGAGTGTAAGGATAGTTTTTTTTCCAGTTTGTTCTTGGTGGTTGAATACATCAGGCTTGTGTCAATGATACTTGACATTGATATTTTCCATCTCTGCCTCTCCTAGCCCCCCCAGACCCCATCAGATCAATCCCGAAGTCTCCAGAAAACAAAACACTGTCAAAATCAGAAACCGCTACTTCTCACCGCAAAGAGGTTGCGGACCTTCTCCAAAAACAAACCGTTACCTCTCAGAACAACGTCCTGACAAAAATTGTCAACACAAAGGAAGTAAAACCTGCATTTTCCACCAACAACCGAGTCACTCAAGAGATGTTTTCAGGCACCGAACGCATCTCTTCTGCTGGTGAGAATGTAATCAGCCTCGCAGGTAGAGACGTCTGTGAGAGACAATCAGAGCAGAGTGAGGTCATCCCCTCCAGCCGGAATGTCACAGGCAATCACAGAGGAGTCCTGTCCGCCAGGCAACCACCTGAGATGCAGCTGGACCCTCTGTCCACCTTCATGATGCTGAGGTCGCAGCAGGCGTCACCAGCCACTGCAGCAGGGCAGAGCTGTGTCACCGCTCCAGGTAGCTGGTCAGAATGACAGAGAGGTTTACATACAGGTTTAATGAATGGGACATTTCTGTGGAAACGTTTATTCACTTTCATTTTTCTTGTAACTCTGCTGCCATCTAGTGGTCAAATCATTAATAATTTGTGGGCAATGACAGTTACAGCACTTGTTGTGTTCATAATTTATTTTCATGACAAAACCTTCTTCAATGGCTCATATATTTTTATTTTCTTTTTACAATCAGATGTTTAGATGTTGGTAGTGCTGTTCTGTATTTGAGAATTGTTAGAATTGTTGTTTATGGCAACTTCATCTCACGCTCTTTTCTTCAGCCCCACAGACAGACAAACATCCGCAGTCGGAGCTGCAGCTTCCACCAGTGCAGATGCAAAAATCAGACAGGCTGACGTTCAGGAGTGCGACTATGTCTGCAAGTGCTACCAGAGAGCGGAAAGCAGCTGGTCCGATGACGGTCCAAAACATCAGTCAGGCTCAGGACAGACCAGACAGCCGAGTAATAGAAGTCCCAGCCACCGGTACGACACCGTCACATTCTGGCCAGTCAAGTTTTATGTCCCCAGATGTAAATCTGTCCACTGCCCCATATACTAGATCTTTAGAACTAGATACATCAGATATCATTGATCTGTTTACCTTCTGTCCACGACAACAGAACCAGGAATGTTTTGTCTTGTCGAAACCAAACATCTCCACATGGACGAGAGGCAGGCGGCAGCTTGAGCATCCACCCTGTGCTCGGCCCTAAAATTAGCAGATCAAACAGTGACAGTTTGGGTTCAGTTCAATTGAAAGAACACATTTCCTTGGATTATCTCAGGGAACTGATTGATGGATTCTGGAAAGAGAAATTGCCGGCTACTTTTAAAAAGAATTTTTTGGCATTTCAAGCGAAATTCCCTCCAACTCTGATGTATTTGAGAGAAGGCAGGCATCTCCCCCACAGCAAATCCCCTAAAACCAACTCGATTAATACTAATATATATTAAAACTCCATTCATATTCAATGTAGTTTATAATGAACTGATGTTACCTGGCTACTGACACTTGAATTTGCCTGCACTCACCAAACTGAAGCATGTCGGTCTTCTTGGAGAGCAGAGAGGACGGAGGATTTTCATGCTGGTTGCTGATCCCTTGCAGACAGTCAGAGGTACGCCGTCTGCGAGCTGCTGGCCTTCGCTCAGCCCCGTCTGTCCACTGCCAGACAGCTGGGTATCAACTTCCCCGACTCCAGGGACGTCAGCAGCCTGGACCCGGAGCAGACGCGCTTTCTGCTCAAGCAGCAGGAGATGCTGCTCGACCGAACACGGGCACAGAGCAGAGAGCCGGTGAAAGGTAGAAGATGTCGCAACTCGTTGCACCTTTTAGCTTTGTGACGTCATCCATCAAGTCGCTGATCTCCACTTTCAGATCGAGAGCTGCTGTTCCACCAGGTGGCTCTGATCCATGTGCTGGTCACGTTCAAGGACCTGCTGCTCAAGTGTGACCTGAGCAGCGCCGTGGGTCAGTGTGTTCATTTTATGTCCCTGATCCATCACCAACGCTGACTGAGATACGTTTCCACACAACGTCTCGTTATCTCAGAGTACCTGGCGAAGGCGGCGGAGACGCGTGCAGAGCAGAGTCTGAAGCAGCTGGTGAAGCGGCTGCAGATCATCCTGTTCCTGAGTCACAGGAACCAGGAGTCAAACCTCAAACTGCTGGAGCTGCAGCGGCTGGTGGCGGCGTGGCTGCAGAGCAGGAAGGAAGAAAAGACCCCAGACAAAGTCGGTGTTCAGAACGGCATCGACAGTTGACACGTGTATCATCACAAGTCTCTTAGGAATCCTAAGGATTAATTGTTACTGCCGATCTGATCGTGTCCTTTTCCGTAGATTCTTGTCATGACAGCAGTGAACAGTACATCTGTGATCGTGGAAGGGTTGACCCCGCTGACTGGTGAGTCAGTGAGCGTACTGAACAGAGACAGTTTGTGTTGTGGGAGGAATCACGTGTGTTCTCGTCAGCTGTGACTGCAGTTGGTCCTGAGGAGAACCAGAGCAAACTGAATGGTGCCGGAGTGGTGAGCAGGTGACTTTCTATTCATGAATTCTTCTGTATTAGTTATGTGGGGAAACGTGCAAAGGATGTTGACGGTCTGAGGTTTCGTTGCCCCAGTGTGCACGACAGCGTGTGTGTGGTGGTGTGTGAGCAGCACATCGGTCCAGACTTTCCCTGGAACCTTTTCTCCCTGGTGGTGGAGTACGACCACCCGGGCCAAACGCCGTGGTCCACGGTCTGCAGAGAGAGGAGCGTCAACCATCTCACCTTCAACACCCTCCTCCCTGACAGCGGTCAGCAAACGCCTTTTACGGTCACTGTCGCAACGTGTGCACGTCAGAGTCCTGAACGTAGGCCGTTCTCGTCCCCCAAGGGGAGAATCCCTCCTGTTTCCAGGACGATGTAGCCTATGTCCTGTTGGTGACCGAGGGGCTTCTGAACTGTCCTCTGCCGCTGCAGACCCTGGAGTCAGAGTGAGCCCTCCCATCCTTCCAGCACATATCACAAACTCATCCGACGCTCTCAGACATTGTTTGTGTTGCAGGTTTAACATCACCGTGCTGGAGAGGTGTCACTGTGAGTCCTTGCAGATGCTCGGAGGAACTCATCACTATGCTGTGATCACAGTGGATGAAAGCACCGCCATCATCGTTCAGGTTAATGCTGATTGGATCTCACTAGTTACACTTTGTACCATGGTCTGGGTGGATACGTGCTTCTGATTGGCTGACAGCTGTGTGTTAAATCTGTTTAATGCAGCAGAAGTAGTTTGGCCTCAGGTTAACCTTCCTAATAGCCATCTGTGGAGCAACCTGTCACATTGGAAAAGTTAAACAGACCATTAACAGCAACTGGACATTAGAGGAAAAACAAACAAAACGTATGATTTTAGCTTTTCTTTCAATTTGTTTGGAGAAGACATGAATTTTGATGAGTGGGAAGCTGCAGAAGAAAAAGAAATAGAGAAAAAAGACCAAAATGAAAACGGTACAGGGACGTGACGTTTGGAGAGCTTGAAAGTGTCCGTTACATGGATTTAAGGCACAACGTGGGATTGAAGGACCACGCAAAGTGGATGAACACTTACAACATGGATGACAAACTGAGACAATCATAAACTGGTGTCTTACTTCACTCACCACTGTCTGTGTGT
>JBBMJM010000021.1:471375-486546 GCA_037832705.1 Centriscus cristatus | reverse complement strand
AGTGGAAAGAAACGGAAATCAGACATATTGATTAAAAATGAGACATATTTTATACTGTAACCCTGTGCAACCTAATGTGTATAAGGAAAATGAAAACTTATAAACTATATTTTTTTCAGCGTGAATGTATTGAATGGTAGAGGTGTCTGTGTGTGTAACACTGCTAATGCTGCTGTTTCTGTCTGACAGGTTGTGAAATGGGAGTTTGTCTCCTTGAGGGACCATCAAGCTGAAGAATCGGAACCTCCCACAGAGACACACACACACACACACACACACACACACACACACCTGTGCGCCCTCTCACACACCGACACACACGCCCTCAGGACCTAGAGGGAGGTAGTTTTTCACTTCCAGGTCAGACCCTGCCACCTCACAGTGCATTGTCGTGTTGCTGTCGTCCACCATGTCGGATGCCCCAGAGGCTGCACCCCCCAGCCCCCCCACCCTCACCAACCCACCCCCCCCTGAGGTCACCAACCCAACCAAACCTGGCAGGTAGGTTTCAACACCTGAGCTGCGCTTCTACAGCACTGGAAATAGACTTTTTACATCCATGCTAGCATATTTTGGAGTACTGTAATTCCACAGGCATTCGCTATCTGAAAACATCAAATGGTTATTGCAAGCTGAGAACAGATATGTTGCGGACATTACGGTAATCCCACTCTTTCTGTTGGAAGCTGGTGATTCATTGCCATCATGACAGCAACTTGGCTGTGCAGTGCAACTTCTCAGCTTTGTGGATTTGATCTACATTTTCTGATAACATTGTTAGGTAATTACGGTACTTACGCAAACGTATGCTGGTTCCGATGCCGGTGTCGGTTGTTACAGGGTTCAACAGGTCTTCAGCGCTAGCATTAGCCTCCACCATCAGTCAATGCCTGTAGGACTGTCTGTTTGACTGCACAGTTTATCGACGGTGCGACAAAATATGTTGGGGAAGAACTAGAGTCTCTTCCCCAGATGACCGTTTGCTCAACAGATGATAAGAACAACTTCTCAATTTACTTGCAAGGGTGAACACATCAACAGTGCTTCATGTGAATCGCGCCGAGTGCCGACCTGCGTCTTTATTCATAGTGTAGGTTAGGAGAAAGCAGTTATGGGTGTGTATCGTTAATTTTGTAGGTGCATGTAAGTGTGTTCTTCGTGGAATTGGGTGGTTTGTGTGACAGGATGTGGAAAATATTAAAGAGCAAGTAACAGATCTTATACAGGAAACATCTGCAACATTGAAATAAGCACAAGTACAAACTTGTGATCACAGAGAGTCTTTGAGAGAAGAACATCATCCCAAAGTTCAATAACAAACTAAATGCTTTCTCATGCTTTAAGACTTGGCCTGATAGCCATATTTACTATGTACACTCTAACACAAACATACACCACTGTGTTTTTGTTTTGCATCATATTTTCTTATTTAAACATTGTAATAAAGCATTTAGTCAAATCAGCTTCTTTTTCCCAAGAATTGCACTCGCTTCCCCCACCTGGGGTGAAGAAAGGGGCTCGATGTAGAAAATGTCCATTGCTCCAGTGAAAGTAGCTAGTGCTCGGCAGTATGACCAAAAATTAATATCGCGCTATTTTTCTGTTTCACTGTATTTTTTTTCCATACACGACTGTTAACCACATTTTTCATGACTTGACTAAATGCTTTATTACAATGAATGGCATAATTCACTGGATGAGGAGATATTGTAGAAAACCATTCGTATTAGGTTTGCATGGCCTCACAAAATGTTACTGTTTACAACTTGTTTGCAAAATTTTCAAATATAAAAAATAAATTTTCAAAATACTACGCAATGCAAAGAACCACTGAACATAATTAAAGCAACTGTACTCTGGAGTTGAGGTGTGTAAACAAAAAGATGGACTCTTCCAAGTGTTTTTGACTCTGCAGCACATATTTGGGATCCAGTGTTTTTATCATCTCCTGGCCTGAAGCCGGCTTTGTCAACACTACGCAGCCGTACGATGTCTTTGGCTAAGTGGATAGTGATACCGTTGGTTTTCCTCAATCCACTTTTCTTGTCCTAGTTGCCGTAGCATACACGTCTGACATCAGTGACATTAGACTCGACTTTTCTCTTGCAGTGCTAACGTTACCTGCATACGTGGAGGACGCCGATCTTAGTTTCATGCATTATATATGATATTCCAAGACAGGTTTGCGGCTACAACTTCAGCTGCACGTTTGTGGCGAATTGTTCCTGTTTCTTTTAAAAGCCGAAGAACTTCTGAACAACAAATGCGGCTCCTCTGTTCGGTACAAGTTTGTTCTGGATCTTCAGTTTCGGAACTTTGACTGTGTTTGTCCATGTTCACAGCTCAATGCACCGTTGTGCGTTCAACATTCACACACTTCATTGAGTGGAATGTTCCACCGCACTGCGCTCCCAGCGTTGTGTACGCTATACACCGGTATCAGGGTATATGAAAAATAAACACCGGCATTCGATATGAACCGGTCTACCGCCCAGCACTAGAAGTACCACGGAGTAGAACCGCGTGACACTTCTCAGCTTTCAGCAACCATTTTCTGAAATAAATGCATTATAACGGTACTCCATAGTATCTTAGTGTGAATGTACCGGCGGGGATACTGTCAGTGTTAAAGGGCAGGAATGTACGATGTGTTAAATGTGTTAATGTTCACAATCATGAACCCTAAGAACTAGGCGCACTGATTCCCAGCTGCAGAACCCGTCTGCCTGGCTCTGGTTGTTTCATCTGACCAGCTCTGGTTGTTTCATCCGTCCCGTGTGTGTTTGTGTGTTTGCTGTCGTCCTTCAGGAAGACCAACCAGCTGCAGTACATGCAGAATGTGGTCGTGAAGACTCTGTGGAAGCATCAGTTTGCCTGGCCGTTCTACCAGCCTGTCGACGCTATCAAACTCTGTCTGGCAGTAAGTTGAGGCAACTCTGAGAAGTTGGATGTTTTCTATGCAACTGTGGTTTGTTTATTTTTCTGATGATGCAGATGAGTTGTGTTCATTCAGGTGTACTGAATCAGTAGAATCGAGTCAGTGAAAGTGTCCTACCTTTGCTATGGCCTGAAGTCTGTGTGTGTTTGCAGGATTACCACAAGGTGATTAAGAACCCGATGGACATGGGAACCATCAAGAAACGACTGGAGAACAATTATTACTGGAGCGCCAGTGAGGCCATGCAGGACTTCAACACCATGTTCACAAACTGCTACATCTACAACAAGGTACACACACTGTCACAGCCACACCTCACATAACATGACGCTGGATGAACTGGAGGGAAGACAGATCTCAGAATGTCCATGAAGTCCAACTGTCTTCACTTCACTGATAGTGAAGTTAGCATAGCAACAGACAGAACACAATCAATCTGGATTTGAACAGGCGTTGTGTTGTTGTGTTGATGAACGTTGCTACTTCTGCGTCTGTCTTTCTCGTAGCTCTGCTTTGAATCTCCCTGCTGTTTGTTTTCCGGTTATCTCTGTTTACTTTGGTGACGTCAGGTGATAGCGACTGTAGCAGGTATTGTTACCACACCACCATTGGTCAAAAATCGTCTTTTGGTCGGTACTATTTTCTTGGCAAACACAGAAATCCTCCTTTGAGAGCCGTCAATTTGACACAGAAACCTGAATAAGCCTTAACACTTATCACTTGGTGGATGGCGTTCGGTATGTCGTACGTCCCATTTACCCGTGTGTGTTTGCAGCCCACAGACGACATCGTTCTGATGGCGCAGGCTCTGGAGAAAATCTTCCTTCAGAAAGTCGCTCAGATGCCTCAGGAGGAAGTTGCTCTGCTGCCGCCGGCACCAAAAGGAAAGAACAAGAGCAAGCAGCCCGCTGCCGCCACCACAGGTACCGTGACTCCTCCTACCCCTCCACACTGTCAAACAAATACGACAAGCATCGGCTTGGTGTCAGTTAGCTGAAGGACGTACAAGCGCATACTCACCTACAGGCACATTCTGCAGCATTCATAAGCACCCATCTGCTTCACTACTTGTGTACTGTGTGTACTTCACCGCCAGAACATGTCGTCACTCAGCTTAGGACATGTCTGAAATATTACGTGTCTGGCTGCTGCTGTTAATGTTGTTTGTCCTGTGACGTCACAGTTTGTAGTCTGTGGTTCCTTGGTGTCTGTTTACTGCTAAAATCAGTTCAGTCCTGTGTGTTTATAGCATTGAGGTTAAAACCAGGATGTTTTCAGCCCTTTCGTTCATTTTTTTCTCAAACAACCAACAAACATAAAAATAAAGTAAGAAAGCACAAAAATACATTATTCTCCAGAGGAAAACAATAAAATAATATGTTGGAGAGGGAACTGGAGGAAGCAAAGAGCTTCTTTACCCCTCTTTCCCCCATGCTCGCATACATTTCACAGGAATGACCAACAAGAATTCCTGTATCCCAACAAAATACGAAAAATACGAAATTATTTCAACCAAGACAGGTTGTGATAAAATACGGTGAAATAAACTTGAACACCGTCAGTATCCCGCCGTTACTTTTGAGCCAGCACACTTTGAAGTACTGTAATTACATGACTATTTGCGAATACGTGCATCTATTCTTAAAAGCTCAGCAAGCCATGTTGCTGCCATTACGGTAATCCCATTCGCTGCATTGCTGTAAGCTGCCGAGTCTTTACCGTAAGATAGCAACTTAACTACCGACCTAGAACTACCAACCTTAACTACCGACCTATTAAGTGCAAGCCACACCCACTGAGTATAAAAGAAATTTCTTTTGAGCATAAATTTGCCGCTCGTCCAGGGTGGGGTACCCGCTGCCCACCCGTTGAGCAGAGATCTGCTCCTGCACGACCGCGACCCGTTACTGGAACAAGCAGCAGCAGTAGTAATAGCAGCAGCAGAAGAAGAATGAATGAATGGTCGGTCTCTATCTTTGTCCTCCAACACATTGAAACCGCCGAAGTCATCTCGTTCGGTGTCGGAGTTGAACAGCCTCAGAATGTCTTCTTCCTATGTTCTCTCAGGATCACTTGGCTCTGGAGGCAAATTCCCTGCTGACCTCATGTGTGCTATTCAGTACGCAGTAGTCCAGCCTTTGATGACAGTTGATTTGTTGACAGTGCTTCACGCTGTCAGGATCCACTGGCAGACTTGACCAGAAGTTGCGGGGAAAAAGCATTAATTAGCTGTGAGCAGTGAGGTTCAAGGTGTGGGGACGAAAAACTGTAGTGTTTTTCCTCCTCATAGCTCTTTTTTCACACCAGACAGAAGAACCGAGTGAAACTTCTCTTTCAGCTTTCAGGAACCGTTAAATGATTTCTGCGCAAATAGTCATGTAATAAATTCCAAGTGTGCTAAGTATGCTAGCACGCCGTTAAAAAGAACAACCTAATTTTTGTTTTACATATGTTCAGTATTCAGTCAACGCTACTGCCCAATAACATGAAAAGTTTCACACCGACATATGTTCAAGTATCCAGAGGTACCATTTCTACATATTTTCTGTTCTCCAGGACACGTATGCTCTGGTGACAACTTCAAACCCGTCAATCAATAGCTAATAAATGTTCATGTCATTCATTTATGTATTAGGTTGGGACAATACATATGAATCAACTCGTGCTGTCATTTTAATGTGTTAATTCAATTAATTACGCCACAAATTAACACATCAAAAAATTAATTCAGATTCAGAAAACTTAATTTATCCCCGAGGGGCAATTGCACAAACAACTGAGCAGCAGTCCTTGAAAGTAGAAAAGAGTGAGTGCAGATAAATAAGACAAGTATTAGAAGTATATATAAAAATATATGTCAAAAAATGTACAATAAGGTGCTATAAAATGTGCTATAAAATGTAGACAATGTAAACAGTGTAAAAAAAGAGCAGTGAGCTCGTGCATTCGAATTTTGTCCCATTCAAGGACCCGTAGTCTTCTCGGCCGTGTTACGTCACCTGCGCCGGCAAATTAACAAGGAAGTCAGAAATAATAACAGACATGGACTCAGGAAGAGGCGAGTGCGTCTTCAGTCAGACCACTGAACGGCAATTTTATTTACAAACAAGAACAGATGGGACGATAAATAAAATCGCTGTGGTTTGTAGTTTTTCCAAAAAGGAGTTCTCTTACCACCGGAGCAACTCCAGCCTGACGTACCTGTGCCAGGGAAGCAGAAATCGACAGAACACCTGAATAATGCACCTGGCCTAACTGGTTTACGGATGTGCTTGACCTTTACTTTTGGATTTTATTTATGAAGCACAGTTCACCAATAAAAAAAATATTTCAAATCTTCTCTTCTTACTGTATTCAATTTATTAGTCACGCACTACACTTTTTAAATATCCTACAATTCAAATTCTTTATCAGATACCTTTAGCAGATATGCGATTAAAATGTGATTAATTTGATTAATTAATCGACTGACAGCACTAGAATCAACATAAATCAGAATCAACAGTATAAACAGTATAAATGCACAGATGCAAAATTTAATCCGTAGTCCCAAGGCATGTACCACACAAACTGTCCCCGTCATACTGCCTACTAGTGTCTGACTTAGATTCAAACTTTTTGTTGCGTTGTGTGTCACGTGTCCATATTTTTATGCGTGTGACTCACAGTCCATCAGACCCTCACTTCTCTGTTCTGTCCGTCAGTGAGTCAGCAGGCGGAGTCTTCAGCCTCACCACCTCCATCATACCCCTCCCCCTCCCAGACGCCAGTCATCTCAACCACGCCCATGCCGGTTCAGGCCACGCCCCCCGTGTCTGCCCCACAGCCTCCAGCAACCATGATGCCCTCTGCACAGCCTGTCGTCAAGGTAACAAGCGTCGGAGCATGTCACATGACCCAAAGTGTAATCATCACTGACTCGCTCCGCTCCCTCCTCTCCAACAGAAGAAGGGGGTGAAGAGGAAAGCGGACACCACCACTCCCACCACGTCGGCCATCTCTGCTGGCCGCGCAGACTCTCCCACTGCTCAGGACGCCAAGCCAGCCAAGCTGGGCTCATCTCGCCGTGAGGCGGCTGCCCGCCCCGCCAAAGCTCGTCGGGAGACAGTGGAGGACCTGGGGGGCGGTGAGGTGGTGGGAGGAGGAGGAGGTGGTGGCGGCGGTGTGGGCGCAGTGGGGAGGAAGGGCGGGAAGCTGGGCGAACAGATGAAACACTGCGACGCCATCCTGAAGGAGATGCTATCCAAGAAGCACGCCGCCTACGCCTGGCCCTTCTACAAGCCCGTCGACGCCGAGGCGCTGGAGTTGCACGACTACCATGACATCATCAAACACCCCATGGACCTGAGCACTGTCCGGGTAACGCCCCATTTCTGCTTCTGTGTTGAACTAATGCAACACTACTAACTCCGTCGTACCTACGGAGGTTCGACGCCGTTGTGACCGTTTCTACTTCTTGCGTCTGTCTGCGTAGCTCCGCGTTGGATCTCTCTGCCATGTTTCTTTTTTTTTTCTATTTTTATTCCTTTACTTTTCGCAATAGTGATTGGAAGTGAGCAGTGTTGTACTTAGTTACCGCACTTAGTACAACAAGATCAGCAGCTATCAAGGCTGCTCTCTAAGGCTAACTCATAAGTGACAGGGCGACAACAGAGGCTAGCGCACCGCTATCAACACACTGATAGATAATACAGGCTATCACACAGTGAATGGCCTAATACACTGCTAACAGGCTAACAAAGTCACTCTGCATAGCGCGGCATTGATAGACGTCCATGCTCTGAGATTCTGTTTTTCTTTACTTATCTCAAGTGACAGTGACTGAAAGTGGGCAGATCTTGTTACTGCAGTAACTCCAACAGGATTGGCATATGTAGTAGCTAGTTAGCATTGTTGTTTGTGTTTTTTTTCATGATGAATTTATTCTTTAAAATACTAGAAGATAGTGTTCTCATCTTGGTTCATCGTAGTATTTGTAGTTCTTTCACCACTCTGACTGTAGTTCTGTCTGTGAACAGAAAAAGATGGACAAAGGAGAGTACAGCGATCCTCAGAGCTTCGCAACAGACGTCAGGTTAATGTTCTCCAATTGTTACAAGTATAATCCTCCAGATCATGAGGTGGTGGCCATGGCCCGAAAGCTGCAGGTGAGCACCCGTTCTCTGATTCCCCCACACATTCTCTGATTTCTCCACACGTTCTCTGATTCCTCTATGTTCTCTCTCCCCCCTCAGGACGTGTTTGAAATGCGTTTTGCTAAGATCCCAGACGAGGGTCTGGAGGCGTCGGTTCCTTCCACGACGCCTTTAGTTAGTAAAAGCACCGCGTCCTCTGACAGCAGCAACAACTCCTCCTCCGACGAATCATCCGACTCCGAGGAAGAGCGAGCCACGCGATTGGCTGAGCTACAGGAGCAGGTTGGTGCTGCCGACCAATCACAGGTCAAGAGCATCATGTTTTTCTTCTTTTTTGAACATTTCTTGAAATTCTGTTTGTCTTGTTTTAGTATTTGAGTGGGTGTTTGTGCTTCACGTTGAACCTCTTCATTACTAGTCGTCCCACCAGCTGGAGTTGTTCTGTGCACTCATCAGCCCTCAGGTATTGATTGTTAGTGTATTCCACCAGTTGAAGGCGGTGCACGAGCAGCTGGCCGTCCTGTCCCAGGCTCCCGTCAGCAAGCCAAAGAAGAAGAAAGAGAAGAAAGATAAGGAGAAAAAGAAAGACAAGGACAAAGACAAAGGGAACAAGGGCAAGATGGAGGAGGAGAAGAAGCCCAAGGCTGCTGCTCAGCAGCCCAAACCTGCCAATCAGAAGAAAGCACCGGCCAGGAAAGCCAACAGCACAGTGACCGCCGCCAGGTGAGAGCTGACCAGCTGGAGATGTGAAGTCTGCTGATTTCACAAGTTACGCTTCGATTGGATTTAGATTCCGATTCAGTGATTGTTTTCAGATAATGATTATATCTCACTTTAAGGAGCAAATACAAAGTATACCGATACCGATACTAGTACCAATAGGATATTTGCTGATTTCACAGGTTTTGATTCGATATAGAGTCCAACTTTATTGTCAAATGTACTGTATATGTGTGATATACAGCATAGATGAAATTTCAGTCCTCTCAAAGATACACAACAATAAGTGCAATAAATTGACAACTAACTAAATTAACTACATTTAACCGTACGGACAATAACTGTGGGGGTTTCACTAATTGAACTATTACTGGTGTACAATTAAGTGGGAAAGAACCAGAGAGACATAGAATAAGCCGACAAAAGTCAGTCAAGGCTCCAGGTAGAATTATAGTGCGAGTTATTACGAGTCAGTGCAACAAAATGATCGCATGTCACCTAACGAAACTAAATGCTGCGGTTGAATTCACAATGACCCTGGATTCATTATCAATTCCGATTTGATTGGTAGATAATATAATTGTCTATGATAATCTAAGATAAGATAATTACAAATAAACAATTGTTTCCTTGCTACATAAACACACTTGCCAACACCATTATTTTTTCTTTATTTACCTCAAGCAACAGTGTCTGAAACTGAGCATATTTTCTTACTGCACTAACTACAACATCACCATCATTTTCCGCTGGCTTTTCAGCCCACAAATCTCCTTGAGGACAGTTTGAGTTTCTTGGCCAACACGGACGTTCCACTCAGATCTGGGAAAGTCACATGATATAAACTGTCCAATCACAGTTGTCTGAGGTGGTTCAAGTCACGGCGAGAGATGACACCAAGCTATGCTGACTCTACGTCGTAAGCCACGCATAGGCAATGAGCGCTTGCCGTCGGTACGCCAATGATTTGATGCAGTATCATAAGTCAGCATAGTTTACTGCTAGTGTTGTTTGGCACAAACAGCCAAACTGGTGCGCGAAAGAAATATCGAAGTAAAGGTGTAAACAGAACGGTTGCAGACAGTGTCAGTGGTCCCGTCACTCCTCCCTGCTGGTCGAATTCTACCGGTTCAATTACTGATAACGGTTCAGACCGGTGCTGATGTTCTGACCAATGTACATAGCTGCTGCGACGGTCTAATTGAGTTGTACCTGCCTAGGCAACCGAAGAAAGGAAGTAAGACGTCTGCCGGTGGCTCAGCCAACGGAGATGACGGCGAGGAGTCATCCCTGCCCATGTCCTACGACGAGAAGCGCCAGCTGAGTCTGGACATAAACCGACTGCCCGGGGAGAAGCTGGGCAGAGTTGTCCACATCATCCAGTCCAGAGAGCCGTCGTTGAGGGACTCCAACCCGGACGAGATCGAGATTGACTTCGAAACCCTCAAACCCTCGACGCTCAGAGAGCTGGAGCGCTACGTCAAGTCCTGCCTGCAGAAGAAGCAGAGGAAGCTATTGCGTAAGTACTGCGGAACTGCTGTGTATTGTTACTTTCGGAGCTGAGTGCCGCTAACACACTGATAATAGCGGCTATTGCAAGAAAACACACTGCTATCAAAGGCTAACACACAACTAGGCTAACAGAATGAAACCCACTGCTAACAGAGTCCAACGTGCCACGATCAAAGAAGGCTAACATACGACTAACGGGTGGATAACAGAGGCTAATAGACTAACACGATGAGTCATAACACGATGCTAGCAAAGGCTAACATACGACTAACAGAGTTGTGGGGCTAACAGGCTAATGTACTGCTAGCAGAGTAAATGTAATCAAGGTAATTGCTGAACGTTCTAACGTGTCCTTGTCGTCCACTTTCAGAGAAAGCAGCAGGAGGTGGGGCCTCAGGAGGCGGGGCCAGTCGTTTGAGTGGCAGCTCTTCTTCCTCCTCCGATGACAGCTCCTCAACAGGAACTTCCTCTTCCTCCGACACAGACTGAACACACTCGCAAACACACGACACGTTACTGAACACACACACAAACACAAGCAAACTTATCTGAACAAAACACACACACACACACACACACACCATGCAGAACTTGTCAACATACACACAGACACACAGCTATCTATAAATATATATATAAATATATACACACACAAACACACACACCCTGACTTGGAGACTATGTAAATAGGCTGACCTGTTTTTTAGCACATAGTGTTGTTTTTTTTTCCGTTTGTTTGTTTTGGTTTGTTTTTTTATTTTCTGGAAGAAGCAGATGGACAGAAAGATGAGAAGAAGCAGCAGCAGCGTTCAACGTTTGATCTTCTCTGAACTCTCTGGCCTCGCTGGCATGGAGGCTTTTCTTCTAATTCTTCTTCCTTGGATGGCCGGCCATGACCCCTGACCTCTGATTACATTCCAGAAGCATCTATAAAGAATCATGGGAGAGAGAGAGGAGATGAGATTTTCCACCAGTTCAGGTCTCTTGGGGCAAAAAAACAGAAACTTAGACACGGATCTGCCTGGTTCTCTTTCCGCATCGGACTGGATCCTGGTGCCGATTCTGATCGGTTCCACCTCACTCGTCACTTGTTGTTAGAACATTTAAAAAAAAAAAAACTTGCTGCAAAGTGAAAAATCCATTGTTCTCTTCATTCATTGAGTTATTCTATGAAGATGCGGCTGATGATGTCATCACATAGTCTGTTCCCTCGACACAGACTGTATCACCGGCGATACATTGGTGCTGGCATACCTCGGAGTACCGTAATTACGTGACTATACTACTGTCAGAAAACAGTTCCTGAAAGCCGATTGTGTCACTCCCTCCTCTACCAGGTGGGAAAAAAATGTCGGTTCCTGAACATTGAGTCAACAGGCGTGTTACTGTCATTTATGTAATCCCATTCACTGCTTCCCAAAGCCGGTGAATAATTACCGTAATGACAGCAGCATGGCTGTTGCCAACTTCCAGGAACTGATGGACGTTTTCTGCTTCTCCCAGATTCTTCTTCACACCTGGTAGGTGAACTGAGTGACGCTTCTCAGCTGTCAGTAAGTTTTGTACAAGTGCAAATAGTCACGTTAATTACCGCTAGCGTGAATATGAGCACGCTGTGGGGACATGTCTGTGTTAAAGGGGTAAGGATTTTAGGACGCCTACGTTAGTTAGCTTGTTGAAGCTAAGGATTAGCTTAGCAATAAAACAAATGCAAAAAATACTATATTTGATCTCAAAGTGTCCAAATATTTATATGAAAAAAATGTATTAAAAGTTAGTTTCCTCCCGAGTTCCCTCGCCCGTTCCTTGGCCCAGAGGCCCACCCCGCTGTCATCCTATTGGCTCAGAGGGACGTCCAGCAGATTTTTCCAGGTTTCTGTTGTTCAAAAGGTGGAACCTGCTGGTGCCACAACCCTAACCCACCGTCTGTTCTCGGGTCAGTCAGCAGGCCACACACACACACACGCACACCCCTCCGCCGCCACCCTCACCACCACCACCACCACCCCCCGTCGCAGAGTGAGACAATTGTTTTGTAAACACTACATTTCCTCTCCTTTTGTTCAGTTTGTTACGCTTTTGTTTTTAACTTGTGTGCTGAAGTTGTCTTACACAAAAATCTTTGTACCTCAAACTCCTGTAAAGCCCCCCCAAACACACATACTCCTCCCACAATGCCGCCTCTGTGTTTCCACCAGCAGCTGTGCAGAAAAACCAAAATAAGATGAAAAATCTGCCTCCATTTTAAAATCACTTTAATTTTTTTTTAAAGGTGAAGACGGATGCTTTTATTTCCAAAGTTTTAAACTCATTTTACGTTGTGTAAATGTAACCTGTGCGCTTGCTGCTCAGTTCTGATTGGTGAGGACATCTCAGCTCTGCAACTTCTGAAGTTTTGTCCCAAGTGCGCTGGGAATTGTCGGACTATTAATAAAAAAAAAACAAAATGCAGAAGAAGAATGTACGAGCTGTTACCACAAATGCTAAACTGTCTTCTTAGTCCAGGTCTCGCTGGAATCATTTGACTGCCAGAGCTCAAATGTGATTTGATGCTGCCTTTTGTTTCCCCCTTTTGACCCTGAGGTGAATAAGGTGTGTGTACCATCAAATCAAATATACCAGTTGTGTGGGGGGTGGGGTTCATCATGCTGACGAGTTAATCGGGATCGTTTTATGGAGCGTGGGGGTGGGGGGAGGCCATCACTGGTTGGGTGGATGTGTTCAGTTGTCATGGAGACGGTTTCATTTCACCCATGTCAAAACTGGTTTGTTTTAATCTGAAGAAGTGAAACAAGTTTCAATAAGGACGAAGCGCAGTGTTGCCATAGTAACCCTCTGTTTTTAGTTGATGGTCGAGTTTTGATGCTAATAGTTAATTTTTGTATTTTAATAAGAAAAAGGAAAAAAGTGATTTTATGTATTTGCATGCACTCCGGCCGTACGTTCTTTCTTCAGTATGTTTGAGCACTGTATAGTAGCTGTATAGTAGCTGTCTGAGGTCTAGAATGAACTCCGCTCGCTAGAGTAGAGACACAGGGAGAGAGGACGAACCGACGCAAAACCAACAAGTGAATTATTTGATGTAATTACTGATATGGATCCTTATTTTCTGAGTTCCTTTGTTTTCATAAATAAACACATAAAGTGATGCGTTGACTCTCATTCAAACTGCATGCTAAAGCTAGCATGTTGAGCTACAGGATTTTTGAGGCAAGAAGAGAAACAGAATTAATTAACATCAAAATCATTCATGAAAACACCCGATTATTAACTAAACTGAATCCCTGTAGTGTGAAAACCATGTACCGGTACCTTTTAAACTGCTAGCATGGTGTCCATGGTGTAACTCAGACCAGAGGTATGTGCTAATCCTAGCATGTTCATCTACATGTTTAGAAAGTTCAATTCCTTACTTGTTTGTGCTATGTGCTAAGGCTAATGTGCTGATCAAACCTTATTGGATTGTGCCACCCCCGTTTTGGTGTAGGTGCACAGAAGAAATGATCAGGGAGCTGCGTGAATGTCACATTTGAATTTTTTAATGAACTCAGAAGTTGAAACCAGAGTTGACAGGGCTGAACAACAGACAGAAGGGTGATAGATGATCATCACCGCTGTGTCAAACCACTTTCTGTTCTCTGTCACCTTGTTGGTTCGAGTTCAACGACCAGCAGAACTCTGGTCACATCCACACGGGGAGGCTTTGTGGAGTAAAAAGGTTTTCCCTCGTGGTGCCCTGGAAACACTTCTTTCAAAACTGGCCAGAAAAAACTTGGTGGAATACACCACCCACCGCTTTTCATTTGGACAACAAATCTTCATACTTCCTGTAGTGACTCGTCACGGCCCTGCCCTCTTCCCCCGATGTCTCATAACTGCAACGTTGGACTACAGTTGCAATCAAAACTATTCCACCCCCACTGCAAATCAGGTTTATCACTGTAGGCAGTGTGTTCTATTCATTCTTCTTCCTCCAGACGTACCGCTGAGCCACAGGCCCAAAAAGTTCCACTTCTGTTTCATCGCTCCACAGAACAGAATTCCAAAACCTCTTTGGCTTATTTATATAGTTCGGAGCAAATTGGAGTTGACTTTTCTTGTGTCTTTGGGTCAGCAGTGGTGTACGTCTTGGACTTCGGGCATTGAACCCTTCAGAGTTCAGTATGCACCTTACTGTGGAAACTGAAACCCCAGTGCCTGCTGCAGCCAAGTCTTGCTGCAGGTCTTTTGCAGTCAGTCGAGGGTTTCTTGGACTCTAGTGGCAGCTGCCACGTCCAGGTAGTGCAGCCACTGTTCCTTCAAATTTAAACTTTCTAACTATGCTTCCAACTCCATCTTTATGAAAATGCAGAGCCTTTGCTATTGCCTTATATCCTTTTCCTTGTTTGTGCAAGGCAATGATCTCTTCTCTGACCTTTTTGGACCTTTCTCTTGCCTTAGCCATATTGCTTACATGCAATGGAATGTCACAGTCAACAGTCCAGGTATTTGAGTGCTTCTATCGCAAGCACACCTGATGCAACTAATGAAGCCCTTGGTGTGCTAGGTGTGCTCTTGTGGGATGATGGATTCTATTCAGGGGGTTGAATGAGGGATTCTATTAAGGGGATGGAATAATTATGAAACTGCAGTAGTCATCATAAGCAGCATTCTGTGTTGACTTTGGAGAAACCACCCCTACTATTAGTTGGATTGAGCCATTTCAAATGTTCTTGTTTGATTTGTTTTTCGTAAACAGCTGCTCATTTGTACATATGACCAATAAACCTGATTTGCAGTGGGGGTGGAATAACTTCAACTGTACAACTGTGTTTCTGTGCTGTAGAACTCAGTGAGTCTGTCTCTACTTCTGCATCTGTCTTGTAG
>JBBMJM010000021.1:449842-460763 GCA_037832705.1 Centriscus cristatus | reverse complement strand
AACCTCTGCTTGTGTTGTTCTGTCAGATTACACCTTTTGCGCTCTTGGAGTTTTTCCTGATTTGTAAATTTAATTTGGAATAAAAAAATAATATTACTATGATTATATAGTATTAATATTCGTGACTTTTGTTTTCTGCTACTCTTTCTGTATTTGAGGCAACGTGGCATCGATGTCACATGTTGATGATGCTGTTTTTCAATTTTGCAAGTCTTCCTGCTTGTGCTCAGGAAAAGTCCCGGGTGGACACTTCACAGGTTATTCTGGCATTCATGGAATTCATTTATGTGCAAAGAAGAACCAGCAGTCAAATAAAACAAATAGTTAACAACCCCCTGAAATACTGCCCCAAGGTGTGAACGACTTAGTTCTCTACTTGTTTTGAATCAGTCTTATATTACCGCAGCTGCTGTTGTTAGCGTGAGCATGAAAAATAGATTTTCCTGAAGTGAAAGGTGAGCCCACTCCATGTCTGGGTGAAACTTTCCCAGTGAATTCAGTGGAGGTGGTGTCACAGCACTGAAGGGGCATCGTCATATAAATAGACAGGTCCACAACCACCCCCTGCCTCCGAACTGAATCCCTCAGCCCCGGCGGTGCTGCGCAGGTGACCGACAAAGGACCTGAAGCCAACAGTTCATGCATATTCATGCCAGCAATGACCTGACAGCCGCATTTTTAATAGCTCGCTCCCTTGAGCTATTTTCGGCACAAATGCAGATTATAGTACAACTTTTGTCAAGAGCGTGACAACAATTACAGCCACAGGCGAACGCAACGTCTGACGTAAAAGGTAATGAAGACACCTTTTACGATCAAATCCCACCTGCTGAAATCACAAGTGACCCCTCAACTGAACATTACCAATCCGCTCTCATAGAGAAATAACAAAATCTATACTTATGTTCCAGTGCAGCATCACCTCATGTCTCGCTGTGAAGCATGATCAAGGTTCCACTTGTTTTTTGCGTGTGGATCGCACATCCACCTGTTGACATTTGCTCCTTCATTTCATCAATCAGTGGGGACGATTCCCCGAGCAGCAGCCGCCTCATCTTCACCCCCTCCAACGTTCACAACAAAGGCACCGGCGCATCGACGCTAATCACCCGACCAATCAGTCCACCTTTTGAACTTGGTTATTTTAAAGATGTTTTCCAGGAACGCACATTGACGGAGTCAGTTTCCCCATTCCCTCATTCCCTCCCTTCTCTGAACGAGAGGTAAACATTTCCCTCCATGTTCGTAGTCTGAAATATTACAGAGAGGGCGTCGACCTCTACATGCCATCAGAGGCTGACTGTGCCAGAAGGAGGCAGATCTAGATTAGATCAGATCAGATAGAGATTTCTGGAAAAGACATAGTGTATATATTTATAATTTTGAAAAGGCCAAAGCCAAATCTCTGATCTGAAAATGATGGTAGAATCTTATTTTTTTCCGGAGACCCACAACAGATGACTTGTTTTTGGACTATATTATGTTTTAACAGTACCGACTAGGTCTTTGTACCATCGCTAGATGTTCTCTCAGGTTTATTTAAATGAAGTTATTTTCTTAAGTTACTTAAAAAATAAATAACCTCAACCCCAAAAAGGCCTGATCACATACAGTGAGAGATAAACCCCACAACCCAACCCCATTACATATCTTTCCCCCCGAACCCGCCAATATTAGTGCCACGTTCCTTGGACGCATCGTCACAAAGATATTCATAGAAATGGACCTTGGGGGTGTAAGACCCTGACTGGGTGTCATCGCCTCACCTTGTGATGATGGCCAGGTGTGGCGGACTCATGCAGGCCCCCATGAACAGGACCACGTTCTCATGGCGCGTGTTGCGGTAGGCCATCACCTCTCGCTTAAAGGCCTTGAGCTGGTCCTCGTTGTCGCGCTCGATGTCGATCAAACGGATGGCCACCTCGCCGTGCCAGCGTCCATGGAAAACCTTGCCGAAGCGCCCCTTCCCGATCATTTCGCCGATCTCCAGCTGCTCAAAGGGGATGTCCCACTCCTGCAGGAAGATGCTGGTCTGGCTGGCTTTGCGCGGGAAGTTGCGTGCCGACAGTAGTGACAGGTTCATCTCCTCAAACTCGTCGCCCGATTCCTCGTCATTGCCCTCCTCGTTCTGCAGGAAGGCGGAAGACCTCAACAACTCAGGCAGACATTCTTTGGTAAATAACCAACTGTTTTCAATATAGTATATAGTCCAATATAATCTGCAGCTTGTGTGTTTTCCAAATGTGTCTTTAATGTCTGATGTTATTTCAATTATTTACTACTGCTCTTAATTAACGGTCTGAAATATGAATAATTAAGATAAAATAACAATGTCTACAATGACTGTTTTTCCACGTTCGAGTGAATTTGAAATACTGTCGATAAAGAGAATTATGAAAAATGAAAAACAGCCGTAGGAAGAAAAATAATAATTTAGTCTAAATTGTTTTCTTAATGTACCACAGGACTGAAAATAATCTATTCAAAGACGTTTTCTCCAATAATATCCAATGCAATCTCTAACACCGAATCTCAAATGTATCATTGTTACAGGAACAGTAAGGACCAGCAAGAAAAACACGTCTCGTACCCGGGGGCTTCACGGCGAGCTCGGCGATATTATGCTAAATAAGAACATTTGACTGCGAGGTCATTTGACTTCATTTGTTTTCAGACGTAATTTCACAGAATCACGAGAATCACATTTGTCAGAGTTGGAAGAAGGTGTGACTCACATCTGACGTCGGTTCGACTTCGATTTGAAGCAGAGGGTTTCCCTCGTTGCTAAAACACAAGAAGTACAAACGTAAAAAGGGAGTTGGCAAAAAAATGAATGTTCAATATCTGGTGCAGGTCTTGTTCCAAGGGTTCCTGGGCAGTTTTTCCTCACTCTGACCGACCCTGACCCCCTCCCACCCCCCCATGAACAGGAGGCGTAGTATTGTGCACACTATTATAAAGCCAATCGAGACAGTTGTAATTGTGACAGTCTATACAAATAAAATGTAACTGAACTGAACTGACTTGCTGACAATGTTTGTTACACGTGGACCTTTTCCGGTCTCAATATTGTATTTCACAAACTGTATCCTCGCCATGAGTGCCCATTAATTTCTGACCCTTGCAAATATACTGCCACCTGCAACGAGAGCCCTATGACACGACACAAATAACGACCACTTTCCCTCTCCGCGGCGGTCTCTCGATGTGTTTAACTGGCTGCGTAGCCTCTCACAAGCCCTCTGCGCTTTATTGCTGGTTCACAAAGCAGCAGTCCACAGGTGAGGCAGCTTAGAAAATAATATATGATTCCTGCGGCGCCAAGGGCCCCTACCAGCGGTTCGATCGCCGCTCTAATGAGGGGATCCTGCCGGGTGTTTTGGTCAGACAGGCTCTCATTAACCCTGGGATGAGCCCATTAAGGCCAGTGAAATCTACCAGCTGCCACCGCAAGAGCATACAAAGATGTAGGAGAGGAGGGACAGCAGCATTAATTAAATCAGCAGAACGTGGGCTTCGTGACCCGGCTCATGTTCTCCGATTCATCAAGAGCCGGAGGAAGACGGAGAACGTGACCGGACGGATGTCAACACTGACGACATACCTTCTGTTTATCAGGTGATTAGATGAAGAGACTTTGATTAGACGGTATATGAGCCACAATCTAGATGTTTAAAATTAATTACCAAAGGAAGAAACTATTCATGGTAACATGAATGGTTGAAGGCAAAACTGCGTCAGTGGGTTTGAAAAAATCCCTCGTGCCAACATGCCAGCGATGTCTGCGCGACCCTGTTATAACGTACTGACTCGTATCCACCCAAACCACGCTGTTGGAGAATAATCCTGGTTGCCGTGACGATCTCTCACATCCGCACGTGCCACAAAGCGTTGGTATTTTGTCATGGGACGGATGAGAACATGTCCAGGATCATCCAGCAGCGGCACGTTTTCTTTTTCCCATTTAGCACAGACGACTTGGCATCTGGCACTGGGCAGCATCTTTCATCTGCCCACTCGTTTGAATTCGAAACGCTCCCAAACTGGTTGATACCTCCTGATATGTTTGTACATACAAAAGCCCATTCATAAGAAACTGACGAAAACATCCGCGTCGTCTGCATTCGATGACCGGAATGATGAAACAATCATTTAAATCCTCCCTGTTGTGTATGTATTTTGTGGTATTTTCCACTTGTTTGTTTTGTTCTCGGCTTATCTTGAATGTGCGTGTCTCTTCGCTGCAGTAAAATACATTAAACCACATGCAGATCCGTGCTGCATATTGTGTCCCACTGGATTTATCAGGTAATGGATGCATAGATATCTGGAAACAAACCTTCTAAACGTCAATGGTTGTGGGAATTTAACACCAGAAAAGCGGTGAAACACAAATGGAACCTGCTGTGATGTCGAACCTGTATTTGTTCTCCTGTAGCTCCGAACCATTCTGCTCGTTCTCGATGTTTTTTCCTTTAAATATGATTTTCTAACCTGAAAGCCGACAGCTGCCACATGCACGTCTTTCAATCTTGAAAAAAACGAAATGAAGTGACCTTATTTTCTGAGGACGCGGCTCCTGTTTCATCGCAACGGACCATAGTGTAGATGGGGTCTTTCCCTGGTTTCTTGTGATAGATTGAGATCCTAATCTAATTAACATCTGGGTCGAAAGGCATCTCCTCTCTCCCCGTCCTCCTACGGTTGCGTTCCCGTGACCACTGGCTCCCTCACAGAGCCGGTGAAAATCCAGCTGGCATCCCAAGTGTAGCGTGAAGTAAAGGCCATGCTAACATTAGCCTACATTCGTCATGTCGGCCCTCGCGCCCAAATATCTGTGCTCCAGTGAGTTCTGACTTGGCCTCTGACCAGTGGCCACGGAGCAGAATGGATGAGAGGGGAAACAGAGAAATCTGAGTCGGAGTCCATAGAGCCGGTCAGACGTACGAAAAAGGATTCAACTCACCCTGGTTCTGACAAGACAGGGTGCAGGATGACTTGTGGCGCTCTGCTCGGAGGAACCTCTGGAGCAACATCTGGGGAATTGGAGCAAAAGAAATGTGAAATTAGGAGGAGTTGTATGGTCAGTTGATTCTACTACTTTGTTTTTAAGCACTTTTCAGCTGACAATTCCCAACAGAACTTGTCTGCAGCCGGTTCCCATTGAGTAAAAATGCATGTTTGCTCGGGCAAACCGCCAGGACACCTGTTTGCTGTGCGAGTCCCTTTGAGGGTTTGTGACCTAATGCTCTCTTTAATCAAAGTGAATTTCGGTCCCTCTTGCCATCTACCACATGGAGAGACGCGATCTCGGTGAAGCTAATGAGCAAGCGGGCTGGCGCGCTGTTAACGGCAGCACATGCAGTTCTTCCAGAGAAAGAACCAGCCTCCTTCTTACTGTCTTCATGCGACGCACACGGTAAGATGGAGTGAGGTCAGTCGTTGTCTCCGTCTGAAAGACATCCGAGGACTCGCTGCCTGTGCTGGAACACATTCTGTGACACAATGTGGGAGCCACGGAAAAAAAACAAAACAAAGCCCATTCCCTCGGAGGCGCGGTGCATTAGTAGCTGGCACAGCGAGAAGGACCTGCTTTTATTTCAGAGTGTTTTCTGTTTGCATGGACGTACTCCAAAGAGCTGCTTGCCAGGAGGACTGGAGGCTCTGAATCGTCCGGTGGATTGAATCTAAAGCCGCTCAGTCTGTCTGCGATCGCTGCGACAGGACGACAACTTTGTCAGGTGTTTGCGACTTTCTGTCAAACACTTGTGACGTCAGAAATGGAAAAATGAATGGTGAATGGATACGTGTGACATGACACTGCAACTGGCCCGGAAAGACTCTACGGTGGCGATGAGACGGAATTTCTTTGTACTTTGTGTATGTTTCCATTTATTCAGAGATACTTTGATGACACAAAACTAATTCGGCCATTTGTGTTGACAGTAGTTTATTGGATTTTGTTCTGTTTAACTGGGCCGAAATAAATAAAATGAATTGAAGGAATGAACAAAAAACATGAATAAAATCATGTCTTATCCTGGCTGAGGCCTGTTGAGGTGCGTTCAGGGTCTGACGGAGCACCCGCTGTCTGCTGCAGAGGCTCATGATTACGAAGGATGTAAACAGCAGATGTGAGTCACTACTGGATGAGAACAAGCTTGTAATTACAGAAGTATCTGATATATTTAGCTTAAAAATGAGCGTCGAACCTTGTGAACCTGGACAGCAGCGTGTCTGGTATAGAATCCCTCTCCAGTACACCTCATTGTTTTGTTTCATCTTGTCAGTCAGTTAGAGTTCCACTAATGCAGCCAGACACTGGAGGTCTGGACACCACAACATCATTAGCAGCCCCAAATGAAAGGAGCAGTGATGGGGATGAGCACCAACATCAAAAGGGCTCTTGTCGATCCTGAGCTGGTGGCGCTGCGCAATGTGAATAACGATCAATTATCAGCCACTTACCTGGAAATATGAACTGTTGTTTGTATTTGAAGTAACTGGAGGCTGCAGGAGGAGATGGAAAACGAGGGTAAGGTGAAGGTGTGTGACAGCGTTTGCTGCTGAAGGACTCGAATGAATTCATACATGATAAGAAGGACATTATTCACACAACATCTTCTCACTGTTTAGTTTTTAAAAACAATGCTGGTGATTGGTTTCACCGCATCCTACTTAAATACTGAGAACATGGTCATGTGACCTGCACCATCAACACTTCAATTTTTATTATTTTTTTTCTAGAACAGTTTTTTAACCTTATTTTTCCTAGAAATATATGAGGTACATTCTAAATAACATGTAGTTATGTTTATATTGTCATTCTAAAAATCATATAGTGTAACGCCACATGTTTCTCCCTAACACTGATCATGTGACTTATCATTTACAGTCCTGAGATATCGTGACAGTGTCGATATCAAATAGAATAAAACAAAGTATCATTAATACGATAAGTCCTGCTGATCGTTCACACAAACCCCAGTGGAAAACGTTCACGACCAGTGGGACGGCATCTACGCTGACGTGAGTGACCTCTGCTCTCTCACACACACACACACACACACACACACACTGTACAGCGAGTCGATCCGCAGACATGCAGACACGTTTCGTACCGGTCAGGTTGAACTGCTTCTGTTGCCGCGCTGACTGCGGGGAGGGGTGCAGTGGCGAGGGAGGTGTGGCGCTGCTGGGCAGGGGTGGAGCTGGAGATGACGGGGTGGAGGAGGTGGTGGAGGATGGGTTGCTGCTGGAGTCCGGTTGGTACGGGACTGGAATGTGGTCCTGAGCGGAGACGGAAGGACAAAGGCTCCTCAGAGATTTCAAACGCACTTTGCCGGTTTCGCATCCTTCAGTATTTCACACCTCTGGATTCCTCTGAATCATACCACACGTTTCTAGATCGACTTTATACCTTGAAGGCAGCAAACGGTCTTCATTCATCTCAAAGCAACATGAAAGTCCCACTGGGCCCGGATCTAATTCATCCCAGTGAGAGACTGGAGAAGAAAAGTTTGTCTCTGTCATGTACTCAATGGTTCTCAGAGCTCCTCTGAGGTGCATTCAAGGCTGCTCCAACATCCACATGTGTTAATCAATCCTGCTGCCGCTGCTGTGCAAATGTAAAAGAGTTCATTTTGGGAATCGACAACACCAGTTGTTCATGGTCGAAAGCCTGACTTCACGCTCCCCCTAACGAGCCCCAGAGAAACTTCATTCAAACCTTGTTATTCAAAGCGTATTCCAGGTCAGATCATCCGTCCTTAATGATGTGGGACGGGACCATAGCAACCAGCTCCAGCATGACAATACAGCAGCATCCCACATCAGGATGTCTTCTGTTTGTTGTCTTCACGTACCTTGTTGATTTTGTTGGTCTTGGGGAGCGTCTGACTGATGTGCAGGTCTGTGTACCTGAGCGGGTTGTTGATGTCACACGGCACTGATTCTGTCCGTACTAGACGAGCTACTATTAGAGGAAAGAAAAGAAAAAAGACATAGAACCGTCAGAATAGCGAAGCACACATCAAAACTAGACAGTCGCCATCTAATTACATTGGGCAAATTAGGGGTAAATTCTTTATCAGTACACTGCTTCTGATATGAAAAATGAAGGGCTGGTCGGGCTCCAACGTTCACTCTTTATCGCGAGCAGCCACGATGGAAAAAGGTTGTTTTAGGCAAATTGTCAATAATTGTCACCCGCTTTTTGCCAAAACAGGCGAGAGGAAATCTAAGTAGTGTTCTTTACCTTGAGTCGTCCCTTGATGGTCTTATTTGTGAGGAAGGGGGAGGGGAGGGGCAAAGAAATGACAAAAACAATCTCAATTCTGATGGCAGTTGTTGTTGTTGTTGTTTTCACTGTCAGTACAAACAAACTTGACAAATGTGACCTGGGTTTAATTAATCAGCAGATAACCCTCTGTCTGCAGCTTACGTCATTGGGATGGGGACAGTGACACCTCCCTCTAATTAGGACTCTGGCACACACAAAGGAAATTATTTGAATAAACAAGAAAAGAGGGGCTGGAAAAAAAAGAAAAACCCAGTGATTTATGATGCAAAATCTTGCTTACTAAAAATATCCACCACTGATAAATGTTCTTGATAAATCTTCTTCTTTCCTGTGTCCCTCTAAACTAACTCGTAAACTTTTAGGAGGTTGTTGTATTTTGTCCTGGAGGACGAGGTCAAAGTCCCTACGAGTTCCTCGGGGTAAAATGTCTAAAAGGTTCCTCGGAACCGCTCCAGTTTCATACATGTGCAACATATGTAAAACAGCACAAACAAAATCGTATTCAAATATTTTTAAAAAAATATCCATGCTAGTTGTAGTGGTTGGAGATCAGCATCTTCAAACAGAGAAAACAAATGAATGAAAATGAGTCGAAGCTTCCAGTGACGAGCTCTGCAGAGAGCTGGAGACTATTTCGAGCGTATGCAGACGCAGCGTTCGCTGTCTGTGCCGTCAAACTATCGCCGGCTCCTTATCTGGACCACGGAAGCGGACACGTCGCCGAGCCCCGTGGCCTGGGGGCCCCTGGCTGCTTTGAGCCATCGCAGATTTGCTTTTGTGAGTTCCAAACAGCCGCTGGCGAGTGGACAAAGGCAGGGCTCAAATCCCGCAGTGTGAACGAGGCTTTAGAGGACAGAACATGTAAATCAGTAATCTGTGGAGTTACTGGCTGCTCTCACACACCACAGCACACTCGTCTCCTTTGTTGCCAAGTTCCTGCACCGTTTGTCGACTTCATCTTCGTACTCAAGTGACTTCATTCACTTGCGCAACCGTTCTAAACGCACTTAGCGATCATCAGAGAAAATAGGACTGAAAGGGATGACGGTACCTTTGAGGGATTCTCGACCACCTCGCTGGATGATCAGCAAATGGCAAGGGGGGGCTTCTTTGGTGCATTTGTTGTGGCACTTCAGCCTGAGTGAAGGGAAATTTGATTAGAATTCGTCTTGTTGTCAGTTTGCTTTAATTACACGGCAGCGCAGCCGACGTGGAGCAGAGGCAGTAATACGGAAAGAAACAGACAAAATTATGCAAATTGCCCATTTATTTGAGCGACAGGTTCATAAACGTGCGTCTGTGAGGAAGAACTTTGACAAACTAGTTTCATTCAAGTGTCGACAAAGAACGCTGGCGACACCCACTTGCAGTTTTTACATTTCAGTCCGAACAGCATTCCCTTCCCGCATACGGTGCACGTCTGCGACATCCAGTACTTTGTGGAAAACCTGGATGAGAATGAAGAAGACATTCAGACGTCATCTGACAGCTCGTGACCTTTTGTACATCGCGACGCTCTCTCACACTCTGGTAAACGGCTTTTGCATTAAAAAAAAAGAAAAAAAAGGCCCAAATATTGAGTGTGTAACCTTTTCACAAGGATAATAGATGCCTGAAGTAGCTACTCCGGTGAAAGTGTTTACCTTCCTAATCTCCTCACCTGCTGATTTAATTTGGCCCCACTTGGTCCTCGTCTTTCCGAGAACGAATACCGGCGCGGTCGCGTTGCAGCGCAGCACAGGACACGTCGCCTCGGGAGCCGATATCGAGACGACAATCACAGCGGCGGGACCCCGGCGCTTAGGAGGTGTCGCGCCGTCCCTTTTGAAACAAACTAATCGTCGCGTCACGCTGCCCAGACCGGCGGAGCGATGCGAGGACCTGTGCGCTGTATTTACTGATGTGGGCTTTGCCGGCTAATGGCAGGTGACTAATGTAGTCTGACAGAATCCAAATCTCCCTATTAAGCTGCAGCCCCTCGCGATTGCAACTCCCATGACTGATTTTTTTGTTTCGTTTTTTCGTTTCTCAGCGGCCTGGACTGTCAGATCTGACGGATGGTGTGACATTAAGGGAAGAAACGGCATCATGGAAAGTTCTACTGGCACTAACGCCAACAATGTGAATATGCAAATGGTCACGTCAAGGACATAAATAATGGCATTTATCTGAAAAAAACAAACAAAAACAAAACCGCCTTAATCTTCAAATAAGGGCTTTATAAATGAGACCAGCCCGCCGTTGGGCTGCTGCTGCAGCTGAGAGCTTAGAGCTTCTCTCTCCACTTTCACTGACTTTCAGCAGGCAACACACCCACGTTCTGGAGGTTGCTGAGATCCCACAACTAATGCCGTATTGTTTTACTTTTCAGATCGCTCGCGTTTGAAGTCAAGCAGGGTGAGCGCGAAAGAGACGGGGAGGATTGAGATGAGTTACGCAAGAGGCCCTGTGTAATTGGACTGACTCTTCTTCGTCAGCGACGTACCGCTGCAGCACGCGCACACGCAGACACTCACCCACACGTTTTCTGTGGGCATACCTGTGTTTTATTGAGTTTCCCAGATCTCTTCGGGGGATCTGCGGGGACCAGCGAGGCACTGAGAGAGTGTCTGGAGGGAG
>JBBMJM010000021.1:400772-413028 GCA_037832705.1 Centriscus cristatus | reverse complement strand
GGGGGGGGGGGGGGCGTTATGTGTAAATGTATGTGTCATCTCTGAAGAGCAGCCAATGTGTGACAGTTAATCGGTTGGGTCAGTAAGTGTATTTTTTAATAATTTATTTATGTTGAAGACAGTTACCACTGAGACAGGCTTGATAGTGATGTTTACGCGACTGACGCAGTGGTACATGCAACACCAGGACAAAGGTCGGCGCTATTGTTCTGTGCTCCATCAGACGGTTATTTATTGTCAGTACAGTAGAAATCAAATTAGCATGAACTGAAGTGGTAGAGCTGTTGGTCACAAGTCATTCTTGTTTACTCTGTGCAGACTTACAAAAGAAAACACAGGGAGCTGTTGACCCTGGTGGCTGTATAAATAAAAGACAGGTTATTCAAACGCTAACAGCTAATGAGGGAAATGCAAATATCAGCACAATGCCTCAAGATATTTAGAAAAGATTAGTACTATTATCACAGTATGTCTAGTTATTTTTTATTATTGTATTATTTATTTCTGACTCAAGGATTCACAGAGATTTTAATGTCATTCCAACAGCATGTCCTTGAACGCGATGTGGAAGGAAATTAAACAGAGATTCTGGCAAACAACAATATACAATTTTTAATTATTTATGAAAACAGTATTTAAATGAAATAACAATAATAAACGCGATATATATTGAGTATTTGTTAGGGGTATGTTTATGTTAATGTTTGTGCTGAAGATCCTGAAGACCTCTGTTCAAGTCGAGTTGTTTACACATTCTATGCAGCAGCCGCGTGTGCGTGGTGACGTCACGGCCGACGTTACACAGATCAGCACTGGACAGAGGCGCGCGCGCCCAGGAGCAGCGGCACCGGCGGCGTCAGGAGAGAGAGAGAGAGAGAGAAGGTAACAACAAACCTGCTAGCTAAACTTTAGCTTGTCCTCGGATTCAATTGTCTGTGGGAAACGATCAAACATCAAGAGACGCTGTAACGGGAGTTGGTTTTCTTCTGTCGAACTCTGTTTGTGGGTCTGAACACCGAAATGCCACAAGGTAGAATCGAAAGTAGACGTACCTGCGTTCAAAGTTAAGCTAGTTGTTTATTTTTCATCTGCAACTTGTTGAAGTACTTTTATCTGAGGAAGTAACGATATACACATTGTATCGTGTTAAAAATGACGAGAATCTAGAAAAGAACAAAAATTTATCATCCAAAAATGACATTAACTATTTTAAATTTGGGGTTTTAATGTGTTTGACATGGTTATGGAAAACTTTCCCAATGAAAGATTTTGGCAAACTAAAATAATGTCTATTTTATGCCAAGCTTTTACTCTAAAATTAAATAGTATAGTTTATATTTAATTTCATACACTTGGGTAATATGTCGTGGACTGCGGACAGAAAGGAGCAAACATACCATGAAATAATAATTGATTATGGCAACCTCTTCCACAACCCTGTAAAATTACACTGCAACACTTTGGTCTTCGGCAACATTTATGAGTTACTTACTGAAAAGAGTTTTTTCTTTGGTGATCTTCATAGAATCCAGAAGACAGTAAGCAGAAGAGGATCCAAACACACCTCGTTGTTTTCATCTGACGGGAGCCCTGGGGGTGTCCTTGTCTAGGATAGACCTGCTACATTCCTTCAGGAACGGAGGAGGGGGGGCGAGGAGCTGAGCTGTGGCTGATCTGCAGCCATGCATCGGTTAAGGACTACAGTCGCAAGGCTTCGGCCTCTAACAGCCACGCAAACGGCACAGAGCCTTCCACAGCTCAGAACGCCAGTGGTTGAAAACAGCATAAGGACGTTCCGGCTGTCAAGGCGCCTCAGCACATCTACGGATGCTGAGCCTTTTCTAAATGGAACCAGTTCAAACTATGTGGAGGAGATGTACTTGGCTTGGTTGGAGAATCCCAGGAATGTGCACAAGGTAAAGGTGTTTAAAATTGCCCCTCAGGTGACTGAGTACTGTGGTGTGTTTTGATGTCTACAGCTTCAAACAATTCACATTGTAATTTTGTTGCTTAAATCTTAGTGGCCTCTTCTTACCTTGAAGCGGAGCAGATACCTGTCCAGTATTAAGTGGGCTAAAGGTTGGCTAAATAGACTTTGTGTGCTTGAGCGTGTTCATGTTTAAAGAGGAGGTCAGCACAACAGCAACGAGTGGAGCAGAAATACAGGAGAGCAAATGACTCCCTCTGGGGTCTCCCAGCCCAGCCTCTGTTTATGCACATTTGTCCTCATGTGACCCACTTTAATTTGCCAGGATCCTTCAGAATACCTGCAAACAGGTTGAGTAAGTTGTCTCTTATCTTCTTTCTTTCCTACAGTCCTGGGATGTGTTTTTCCAAAATGCTAACGCTGGCGCACCGCCTGGCGCATCTTATCAGAGCCCCCCACCATTTAATGGCCCTTCTCAGGCACTGGCGGTCACCCAGGCCGACGTGGAGAAGCTTGTGGCCGATCATCTTGCCGTGCAGTCGCTGATAAGAGCATACCAGGTGAACTGCGTACACCTTGAGCTGTTGGTGCCTAACGCTTTCTGTTTCATGTTTAGCATAACAGAGGACACTGGGTTGTGGCATCTGGATTAACTGGTCCATTGCTGCATATCAGACTGATTGTAATGCACGACAGTCCTAAAGCACTTGGTGTTAGGACAACATATAATATGTGGTCATTAAATGATGGAGGAGCAAAGTGATAATAAAATGTCTTTTAGAAGAGTGTACCAGCTAAGAGGTCACTCCAGTTGGGAATTAATTTCTGATGCAACACGTTAGATAACATTTTTTTTTTTAATCTAATAGATTAATTCCAATTTGTTCCACGACTGTTAAATCCCAGTGGTGACAGATGGCGTCTTCCTGAAACACCCCTGAAAGATTCTTCGTTTCAAGTAATTTAAAACAAGATCCCTGCAAATAGCACAGACTGCTCATTTAATCCTGTGCTGTCGTTACATCACATCATCCAGCAGATGTTTTTTTTCCCCCGTAGTAAAAAATATACCCTTCCAGAAAAGGAACCAAAGCCTGTTCTGTCTAATAACACCTGCCTCTTACGACCTTTGACCTGTATGTGTGTGCAGGGACATATGTTAGAACAGGAAGTGGTCATCAGTTTCCAGGAGACACTGAATCTGCTGAAACACTCCTGAGCTGTGTTGTCCTTTGCGCAGGTACGAGGGCATCACGTAGCAAAGCTGGACCCTCTGGACATCAGCTGCGTCGACTTTGACGATGCTCCCTGCGCCATTGGTTTCCAGAACGTCGGTGAGGAACATTAGCCTGCTGTGTGTTCAGTTCACTTGTGTTTTACTCTCTGTTGTCGTTCATATTACTATACGGCACTTCACATCTACTTCCAGCTTTCCCACATGTGCTATTTAAAGTGACAGGGTAATGAGGACACACCCCACATCATAACATAACATCCCATAAATCAGTTGATAACATGGAGAAGTTGCACAACTAGTTATTGTGTAAGTTTGCTTGCAGCATGTATTCAGAAGAACACACGACAGAGGTGAAATGTAAATAGCCACTGGAAGGACCGTTTGCATATTTGCAGTCATCTTGAGTTTTGCATTGACAAGCAACTTTTGACAGCACAACCTCAGGGTCAATCTGTCTACTTGTACTTCGCACTGGTTCCATTCATTTCAGTTCCTGAAAATCAGTTGTATCCCAAACGTGAGACGAAACAGGGCACGGGTTTAAAACTCAGGGTGAAATGGACGTTACAGTGTGTTTACTGTGCTGTCTCTCAGTAAAAAACTGAGAATGGGGTTGTTAATGACTGACTTTACTGTATGACATGGAAAACAGTCCTTCTGACATCAGCTGGGATCCGCTCCTGCACAACATCCTACATCGGTTTTCACTTTTGGGGGTGTTAATGAGTATACGAACAGAGAATGTGTCCCTTTATCTGGAAATAACAAACATCTACTGCCAACAATGCTAACATGGGTAATCTTTAGTTCTTTGGATGTGTGATACCTTTGTCATTCAGCTGTCAGAACATTGGGGTCAAAGTTTATTCAGCTCCTCTGCTGAGGTTGTCACTGCCATGTAACAACCTCTGAATTCTTTACATCGGCTACAGACCCAAACTGTCATTGTGTCCGGTGAAAGTACGACCTTTCACTTTCAAACATGTGATTGTTGCGAGCTGTAATGGGATGATTCCACAGGTCATGGCGGTATTATTCTACTTTGTCCAGGAGGGACACAGGGTTCACAGGGTCGAACAATGGACTGGAAATTAGTGAGAAGAATACGTGAGAATCTCTTTGCAGTTATTGACTGGTGTTCTTTAATTATACAGAGTTTAATTATAGAGAGTTTAGTTTATCTTCATGTCTCATTGTATTCTTCATGATGCCTCGGTGTCCTGTCAGGTCTACTTCAAATCATTTTCAGTTATTATTATGTGAGGCTCCTGAAGTTAGCATGCTAACTGGTTAGCTGCAGTCTGTCTTGTTTCGTAAGTCAGATGAAGAACTTTTTGAGTTATTTTGCTACAGACAGATTGACTGACAGACACCAATAAAAACCTGTTATCAATGGAGAGGGCAGATAGATAGAAGGTCTGCTTCTAGTCCGTCACATTCAAGCCTCTTTTCTTGCTGACACCTGCAGGCTCCGTCTAACCTTTGCTCAGGAGTCAGTCAAGTCGAACATTACTTCCATTAACACGTTACAGTGATTAGACACCAGTCAATCACCAGTCAAGAAAACGTGCAGAGCTCTTTGTGGTTCAGAAGGTGTTAAGAGCTGACTCAGATGGACTGAGACTTATCTTCAACCTGCACTCGCTCGCTGACAGAATTGTATGAACACAGATGTGTTGTTTTGTCTTGTCCAATCTATGACGTGGAGTTCTGGATAAACAAAGTGTCTCTGATGCATCCTCAGCTTTAGATAAGCCAAGAAATGCACCAAACCTGTTTGTTGGCTTTGGTTTTCTGAGAAGCAGATCAGCTGCTTGTCTCAGTCTTTGTCCAATAAACTTCATCTGTGTTCATCAGGATGTGTGAACAAAGTCCACTCGGCACCTTATCTCAGAGATAACAAGACCCGTTCAGAGCAGGGAAAGTCCTTAGTCCTTTGGTTCACAGCACCATCTTTTCCATTTGTATCTGTTTGTTTGGTGACAGGGGGGGAATAAGTGGCAGGCATTGATCTATAAACACAATTCAAGTTCCTTGATGGAAACTTTTGTGATATTAAACCTTGACTTTAGATTTCTTTCCATAACCGCTACCTGCTATCTGCCGTACTGTTTGTAAATGTCACTCTCACTGTCTTTTTTTCCTCTTATCCCTCTGTTCCCACCCTGCGGATGTGGTAACAACAGGTCTGTACGGTCTGGATCAGTCCGACCTGGACAAAGTGTTCCGGCTTCCCACCACCACCTACATCGGGGGGAGCGAGAGCTCTTTGTCCCTCAGGGAAATTATACGCCGCCTTGAGGTGAAAATCTTGTATTTACACCAGAACACTGAGCAAACAGGAGCTGATGTTATTAAACACTGAACACTAAACTGTCCCGGTAAAATTGATCAGGTTCAAAATTGCACCACCTTACTTTTGTTTGAGGATTCCTGGAAGCTAAGATCACTGAGCTGAAGCTGAAAACATGATTACACATTATAAACACTGAAGGTTTCTGATGTGTCTTTGCTGTCCAGACGAGCCCCCTTTTCTTTTCATTTCAATAACCCTTAAACATTGACGGTACACTTGCTTTACCATACTTTGGAGTACCGTAATTACATGACTAAAAAAAACACACACCAAATGATCAGTAAAAGCTGCATTCGGTTCCTCTACCTGGTGTGAAGAAGGAGCTAGGAGAAGGAGAAAACCACCATTGGTTCCTGAAAGCTGAGAAGTCGCACTTCACAATATACTGTCATTACGGTAATGACTCGCCCTGTAATGACAAGAGCCAGGGCTGTTCTCAACTTTAAGGAAGAGAATAGACTTCTGATAGTTCTGATAGGTAAATAATCAGATATGTCATGTGTTTTTTCACAAATTACAAACACAATTTTGTATTTGCATTTGTATGTGCAGTATTGTAAAAGTTGCTTCTGGCGTCTCTGCCCTCCAGATGGCGTACTGTCAGCACATCGGCGTCGAGTTCATGTTCATTAACGATGTGGAGCAGTGCCAGTGGATCCGGCAGAAGTTCGAGACCCCAGGCGTCATGCACTTCAGCCTGGAGGAGAAGAGGACTCTGCTGGCCAGAATGATCCGATCCACCAGGTGAGACCTCCCCTCGGCCGGTGCTCGTCAAACCTCGTCTGGACGGATGAGAAGAAGCAGTGCCTCCATCTTTTCACAGGTTTGAGGAGTTTCTCCAGAGGAAGTGGTCATCGGAGAAACGTTTTGGCCTGGAAGGCTGCGAGTCGCTAATTCCCGCCCTCAAGACCATCATCGACAGGTCGAGTTTGAGCGGGGTGGAGAGTGTCATCATGGGGATGCCTCACAGGTGTTACATCCAAACCCCTCTTGCTCCTGCCTGCATCTTCTCGCTGTCGGACCTGACCAGTTATCTTCCTCCTCTCCCTCAGAGGAAGGCTGAATGTGCTGGCTAATGTGATCCGGAAGGATCTGGACCAGATCTTCTGCCAGTTTGATTCCAAACTTGAGGCAGCGGATGAGGTTTGTCCGAACAACCAGCGCTGACTCGTCACGATCTGGAGTTTCACGACTGCTTCCGTGCTTCAGGGCTCTGGGGATGTGAAATATCACTTGGGGATGTGTCACAAGCGGATGAACCGGGTCAGCAACAGGTTCATCACCTTGTCGCTCATGGCCAACCCGTCTCACCTGGAGGCCGTGGACCCGGTGGTGCAGGGGAAAACCAAAGCTGAGCAGTTCTACTGTGGAGACACGGAGGGCAAGAAGGTACACAGAGGGACTGCAGTAACTAGTGCACACGTGTACCATTTATACCTGCAAATACTAGATATGACCACGGTTTGAATTTCTCTCTGGATAAATAATACTTGTGACACGTCTGATTCTGATGCTAATGTACTAATTAGCTCCGCTCGGATGACTAATCTCTCAGGTGATGTCTATCCTGCTCCACGGCGACGCTGCATTCGCAGGTCAGGGAATCGTGTATGAGACGTTCCACCTGTCGGACCTGCCATCCTACACCACCCACGGCACCGTGCACGTGGTGGTCAACAACCAGGTACTCTCCTTCACTGTGTGGCTCTTAGACCCGGTCTCTGCCAGCATGTGCCAACGACAACTTAAAACATATGTAACCTCCTCATGCTGCAACTAGCATGAGTTGTAAGCGCAAGACTTCACAGTAATGCACAGACTCAAGAGAGTTTGTCTTTCAGGTGCAGGAATCTCGACTGTCAATGCTCAGAGTTGGTCTTCTCGTTTCACAGATCGGCTTCACCACCGACCCCAGGATGGCCCGTTCCTCAGCGTACCCGACCGACGTGGCTCGAGTGGTCAATGCTCCCATCTTCCACGTGAACGCAGATGACGCAGAGGCTGTGATGTATGTGTGTAACGTGGCAGCAGAGTGGAGGAACACCTTCCACAAAGACGTGGTTGTGGACCTGGTAAGCAGCTGCTCGCATACGGGGGTCATATAAAGGTCAATTCCACCCACGTACGTTAGCTGATTTAATATTTGGACTCTCAGGTTTGTTACAGGCGGAACGGCCACAATGAGATGGATGAGCCCATGTTCACCCAGCCGCTGATGTACAAGCAGATCAAGAAGCAGAGAAGCGTCCTGCAGAAGTTTGCAGAGAAACTCATCGCCGAAGGCGTCGTCACGATGCAGGAGTACGAGGTAGAACAACCGACTCTAAGATCAGATGCTCACCGACGGGCACTGACCGCTGCTCTGCTTCGTGTGACAGCATCTGAAACATTTCGCCACAAGAACGAGATCAAGTCATACAACAGCGAAAACAAATTAAAAACCAGAAGAGCAGAAACACTTAAGTTTCACAAAGGACAGATTTATCTTCTGCACGTTCACAGCTTCTCCTTCTGGACAACTGACACGTGTGATTTTCAGGAGGAAGTCGCCCAGTACGACAAAATCTGTGAAGAAGCTTACACTCGTTCCAAAGACGAGAAGATCCTCCACATCAGTCACTGGCTGGACTCACCCTGGTCTGGTGAGACTTGTAATGAAAATGCAGTGTAACAAAGAAAGTGTTATCATATGAAACCGGAACTTCAACTATACCTTTTGAGTATTTAATACTATAATAATTATAATAATAATAATAATAATAATTGATGATGATAATAATACATTGTATTTGGACCATGCCAAACAATTTTATTTTAAATAAAGTACTTAAATGAGACTAAACATGAATATATTTGTGTGTCTCTGTGGAGATTTCTTCACCTTGGAGGGTTGTCCCAAGAGTATGGCCTGTCTGTCCACGGGCGTCAGCGAGCAGCAGCTTGTTCAGATCGGAAACGCTGCTGCCTCTGTCCCAGTGGAAGACTTCACTGTACATGGGGGTAAGTCGGCAGAGCTATGAGTCTGTACGAGTCTGTACGAGTCCACCGAGCCTGGCTGGTGTTTCAGGTCTAAGTCGTATCCTGAAGGGCCGCGCGAACATGGTGAGCCAGCGGGTGTGTGACTGGGCCCTCGGGGAGTACATGGCCTTTGGCTCTCTGCTCACAGAGGGAATCCATGTACGCCTCAGTGGACAGGACGTGGAGAGAGGCACCTTCAGGTACCAGCGAATTATGCTGCATTCACATGGAATCAGGGAAACGGCAGATGGCAAACTGGATGGAGGACGGTAAAACACCGGTGAGGCTGGCAGACAAACACGCAGACAGCGCGTTCAAGGTTCAAATATTTTATCTTTTACTGTCTATGGAATTCACCCAGAGATATGATGTAGTTTCAGTTTGTGATGCAATATCTAGAGAAAACTGGATTTTATAAACATTGATGTTTTTATGACAATAACACCAAATAATAGAGAAGAATGTATTTTTGATGTTTTATTTTAGTTAACAATACGGTATCTGCTTGTTTGTTTTTTGTTTTCCCCTTCGGTTCAGCAGGCGTCGCTCCCGTCTCCTTTCTGCCTTTTCCCTAGTTCCATGTTAATGCTGCGTTACACAACCAAAAAAAAACAAAACTTACAGATGTTTTTTGATGACAAAATGTGCTGAAATTGTAAAAACGGAGAAGAACTGAGTTTTCGTGTTGATTCTGTCACAGCCACCGACATCATGTCCTTCACGACCAGAATGTGGACAAGAGGATCTGCATCCCGATGAACCACATCTCCCCTGATCAGGCTCCGTACACCGTGTGCAACAGCTCTTTGTCTGAATACGCCGTTCTCGGCGAGTACCAGCTCGGATCTCATAGTCGTTAAATTCCTGTCCTCAGCTCACACGTCATGTTATATGTGTCATATTCTGCAGGTTTTGAATTAGGCTTTGCCATGGCCAGTCCCAACGCCCTGGTTCTGTGGGAGGCCCAGTTTGGGGACTTTAACAACACCGCTCAGTGCATCATCGACCAGTTCATCAGCTCAGGACAGGCCAAGTGGGTCCGACAGAACGGCATCGTGCTGCTGCTTCCCCATGGCATGGAGGGAATGGTAAGAGAGTTTTCTTCTCGTCCAGTTGTTCCCTGTCAAAAATGAAGCAGAGGATGTTGTCAAATGATCCTCCAAACAATCTTTGGTCCGCCGTGGAAGAATAGGACAATAAACGATGCAAAGACATAGAGACAAGGAACTTAAAACAGACTTATTTTCAGTCCAGATGTTAACTTCTGGATGTGGACAGTGAACTGAGGGGAGGAAACATGTTGGCTGGTGAAACACCTAGAAGAATGAATCACTGTTCTCCTCCCTCCATCAGGGTCCAGAGCACTCCTCCGCCCGCCCTGAGAGGTTTCTCCAGATGTGCAACGATGATCCAGACGTTTTCCCTGTGAGTTTGTGCCAGATTGTGTTGCCTCCTCGGCGTTCTTCAGCGGGGGCTGTTTGCCTCTAACCACCAGCTCTCCTTGCCTGTCAGAATCTGTCGGAGGACTTTGCCATGAGTCAGCTGCACGACTGCAACTGGATCGTCGTCAACTGCTCCACTCCTGCAAACTACTTCCACGTCGTCCGCAGACAGATCCTGCAGCCGTTCAGGAAGCCTGTGAGTGCTGCATGAAGTGACAACGTCCCAACACACACGGGGGTGTTGGTGATGTCCTGTCAGCTCCGATAGACTTCTTTGACACTGACGATGACTGACTGTCGATACACTCATGTTAGCATACTTTAGAGTACTGTAATTACATGACTATTCGTGCCATAAGAAAATGTTGAATTGTTACTGAAAGCCGAGAAGTGTTTCCTCTATCTGGCACCACCCCACACAACACAAACCAAAGTCACTGAACTTGTTCATCTCCTCTCCTCTCTTCTCCTAAATCCCTTTGACCCCAGCTGATCATATTTACTCCCAAATCGCTGCTGCGCCACCCTGAGGCCAAGTCCAGCTTCGATGACATGCTGACGGGTGAGAAATGGGCAGAAAATAGAGGATTTTAAAACGTGTGTGTTACTAGTGTTATTCTCCGGCAGGCACCCATTTCAAACGCGTCATCCCAGATGACAGCACTGCAGCCACCTGCCCAGAAAATGTGAAGAGAGTGGTTTTCTGCACTGGGAAGATCTACTATGAGCTGACCCGTGAACGCAAGAACAGAGGAATGGAGGACAATGTGGCTGTGGTCCGCATCGAACAGGTGACGTCTGAGAGAAGGTGCTGGGCTCGTGAAGGATCTGAGGGTCAAACAGAAAGTCTGAGAACATCACTGGCTGCACCACATGTGGAGTTTTGCTCTTCTCATCTAGAGCAAATTGGCTGCTGGCTTTGTTGACCCTCTCCTGACCCCTGTCGTCTGTGACGATCCACTGACCTCAGATCTATGAAAAACATTCTGTCGATGTTCAGTAGTTGAGAGAGGTGACAAGGAGAGAGATCCACTGGGTTCTAATAAAAACACAAGTCAGTACAGTATGTCTGTGTCCATGCTCGCTAGCTAGCATTAGCAGCTAAATGCCAAGTTCGGCGTCTTCAATGGACCTCACAATCCGTTGAAACGGGTCAATAATCGACATGTGGTCTTGTTCTAGCTCTCACCGTTCCCCTTCGATCTGGTCAAAGCGGAGGCAGATCAGTACCCGCATGCGGACCTGGTCTGGTGTCAGGAGGAGCACAAGAACCAGGGCTACTACGACTACGTCAAGCCCCGCCTCCGAACCGCCACCAGCCGCGCCCGTCCCGTCTGGTAGGTTCCACTCAAGCGCTTTAGAAAGTCCGACGGTTGGTGTGTGACTGAAGGCGTGTTTGTTGGTGCGTTTGAAGGTACGCCGGCCGTGAGCCTGCGGCGGCGCCGGCCACTGGGAACAAACACACGCACCTCATGGAGCTGCAGCGTTTGCTGGACACTGCGTTCGACCTGGAGGCGTTCTCAGGCAAACTATAACCACTGACTACACGCCAGCAATTTGCTTTGATGTGTTTTTACACTTTATTTACATATCAGGTGAGAGTTTCGACCAACGCGCACAAATACCAGTGGCATGGAACACTGTTACCATGTGAACCTCATGCTCAAAGTGACGAGCACAGCCAGGGAAAAGAAAATACAAGGACTTTGCTCTGAATGTATGAATACCGGTATGTACTAATAGAAGTGCAATAGATTTATCTGCCTTTTAAAAAATAGGGAAATATAAAGGACTTTTTTTATAGTAAAATTTGTAATTCTTCTGTCAGAAATGACGCTGAAAGCTACAAATCATCATGATCCATCAAGAAAAGCTTTATTTCGCCTGATGCAGTCAGGACACACACAGTCTCCAGGCAGCAGAGATGTTTTTACAAGCTGCACATTATGACCAAATACATATTTATATTCATCTACATCAACGTGTTTTATGTGTTTTATATCTAACAAGTTGTATACTGTTTGCAATCATCTCCTCTGACCAAAGATAGATAGATAAGAATAAACTACAACTACAACAGGTCCATGTACATCTACAATGTGGACACAGTCACTGACTGACTCTCGTTTACCAGATCTGAGCAGATTCCTCTGAAATTTTAAGTCAAAATGGTGCAAAGTGCAGGTTTGTATTTGATCCCCCAGCTATGTTGAATAAATCACAGGTAGTGATAAGTATTTTTTTTGCACTTTTTCTCTTTTTCTTCCTGCTGTACA
>JBBMJM010000021.1:344092-355704 GCA_037832705.1 Centriscus cristatus | reverse complement strand
GTGTGTGTGTGTGTGTGTGTGTGTGTGTGTGTGTGTGTGTGTGTGAGAGAGAGAGAGAGAGAGAGAGAGAGAAAGAGAGAGAGAGAGAAAGAGAGAAAGAGAGAGAGAGGCTCCAGACACTTTCGCAATTCCCCCTGCACCTCTTTTTAACACACACACACACGCGCACGCTCGCGCACCAACCTCGTGCACCCGGTGTCAAAGCCTTCTCCTGTCAGTAATTTGTTGCTAATCAGCTGTCAGCTCAGAAGTGATGATGAGGTGATCATGGTGGGCGGTGGAAGGTAATGGCCTTAAAAGTCACAGAGTCAATGTCAATGGGATCACTCGGATTCAATCAGGGGCAGCCCAATGAAGGATGGCGCCCACTGACATTACCACTCATTTTGAGCCCAAGCATCTGGGCCCTAGTAAATAACCATCAGTGGGTGGGTCCAGGGGACAGGTCATTAGCCCTGAGAAAAATAAATATCTCCTCTCTCGTGAAGGCTGCAAGTCATTTAGCACAGACTAGGAAATTTCACCCTAGATTAAGTATGATGAGCCAATATCAGTCAGAGGAGAGGCCATACTGAGCGGGGGCCCTGATGAGACCTGGGGAGGATTTATATGCAGGCCTCAGCAAATGGAATATGATTTTAAAGGCGAGGAAGTGTGTTGGCACGGGGCTGGAAGGAGGGACGGGATCACCTGGGACTAACATTTGACTGATGGCCGCTTTTAAGGGCCGATGTCTTTGGATTGAAGCTGTTGACGGCGGGTGCTTACAGCCCCTCTTTACCCACTTTGGAGGAAGAACAGGAGACATCAGCAGGGCGACACAGTCGGAAAAAGCAGATAACTCACATTTCCATGTCGTTAAATAGTTAATCCACCCCCCCCCCCAAGAAAAAAAGAAAGAAAAATCATCATCATCATCTGTGCAGCTTTCAAGTTTGACACTCCATTATTTCAGACTAATGCATCTCATTAATTAGTTCAGCTAATTGAGGGAGGGTTTCATCCCCACAGATCAGAAACTCGGTCTGAACCACAGCGACGTCATTCCGCATCGTGCGTATTATTACAACAGGGGCCCGCTGCACAAAGTGGGTTGAGTGAAAACAGTTTGTTCATTCCAAAACGCCAACGTTTTCAGTTGTGTTTTCAAGTAAACTGGCAGAAATCCGATTCACACAATTACATTCAGTTCATCCCTGCTGCTGGAATTAGTACAATTCATACAATTCTGCAGAGTTTTACTCATTTCAGGAGGAACAAACCCAATGTTTTAATGGAACGGGCCTCCGATGTATTACGGTACATGTGCTGATATTAGCTAAATGATGCTGGTTATTGTTTTGAAGACATTCCCCCATACCAGAGAGGTCAAAGGTAAAACACATGTATAAAGGCTTAAAACTTCAATATTTTAATATTTTGAGCCATTTTAATTGACATCATCTGTCTTCCTGGAAAAGTCGAGCACACATTTAATCCAACTTGACGATTATAAAACCTTGATGATGCACAAATGACCTTGGTGGCTTTAAAGTGTCATCAGTCCATTTAATAAGAGATGGCTCGGAATCCATTACAGCAAATATAATACAAACATTATTATATTAGCTTCCACATCCAATTCTAATTCTATCAACATAATTAATTTAATCCATTTGCAAAGTGCCACGTTTTATACATAATTAACAAGCACACTTAAATATTAAATATTCATATTTGTTCATAGATCTTCATTTTGTTGAAGTGTAGCTGAGCATCTCTCAGTGTTTCTTCCGAGTACCGATATTTCAAACCAATGGATATAGAAATAATACAGACCCACCACCAGGAAATTTGGATTTTCCCTGTGGGTCCATCTAGTCATGACCCATCGGAGCTCATTAACTATGAGCAAAATCAGTGTGGCCCAATCACAAGGCTCTGTCTGATGTAGGGGGGCTCAGAGCCACGGGCAGAGACAGTGGGTGGGACTTAGTGGAATGATGTCACATAGCTGCAGCTGATAAAGAGTGGTCATCAGCAGTTAACGAGTTGGACATTTCATGCAAAGACGTCACCCTCACCCTGGGTGAAACATAGCAGCTCTATTTGGGTTTTGATTTTTGGTTGCTAGGAGACTTGTGACATTGGCATTGCTCCAACAAACTCTGTATTGACTCGATTCTCTGATGTCACCCTGTTCGTTGCTCTGATTGGTCACTGGGGTGCAGTGGTGTTTGGATATGCACATATGGTCTGGGCTTTCCAGCCTACAACCCCGAGGCTACCAGCCATCTGAACAAATTTATGAGACAGACTTGTGTGAACTGTGAAGAGTGTCATCATTTCGTCTTAACACATATCTGAGAGGACAAAACAGCTCAACGGGTCCACATTCAGGCCTCAGCGGGCTAAATTAGCCACATATTTCAACCAGACCGAGGTGTAATTCACATCATTCCTATAAAACGTTACTGTCAAAAGGCGGTTTGCACACACACGTCGTCTCACAAACAACCTGACTTTTATATGTCTGAGCGTCATCACAGTCAGTCCAACAGCTCTCCCCTCTCTCGCCTCTTGGGCTCTGGCCATATTTCTGTCCCAGCTCTCCCACCCAGCGCTCTGCACTCTGTAACTCTTGGCGAGGCATCATTAGGTATAATGTTCTTCCCTTCTCTCTCTCTCCCAGGGATATTTTGGAGTGGAGTGAGTGAGCTGACCTTACTGAAGGGCTCAAACAGAGCTGCCAACCCCCCCTCCCACACACACACACATCGTCGTTTCCAAGTGGTCACACGTAGCGACATACTTGCAGTATTTTACATTTGAAGGCAGCGATACAAACATCAGTTTGGCTCCTTAATTTGTGGTCTGTTTATATGAGGAACGCCTGTTTGTGCATCTGCTGCAACATTTTCCGTACGTTGACTTTAGTGGAAAAGTTTGCCGGCGGAGATGAGACACAGTCCATCTGTGACTGAAGAACGTGGTGCTTCCATCAAAACTGCTTTTTAACAAGGCCAGACTGCTGAGAACGAACGGATGGACGGACGGGAGTCTCAGAGACCGTCAGACTGTGGCACACTAATATAGGGTGATTGTCTCAAGGGTTAAGAGACCTGCTGTCCTGTTTGTATAGACACAAGTTGTGCCTCATTTTTTAACGATAGAATGAGGGAGCTACTGTCTGTTCAACATAATTTTGGCTAAATGCTTCAGTGGGCAGCTGTCAAATCAATCTTTTAGAGTCGAGAGGTCATTTTTTCAGTTGAGAAACTTTGGTGATTTGATTTCATCCAAGCCGAAAGAAACTATGGTCGGTAAGAGAGGTGCAAGGGCCCTCTGACAACCACCATATTATGTGGGCTGACCCAGGACCTGCCCCTATGTTCAACAAACTCTTCTATTCCCTGACAGATTCAGTACTCCTCTTCAACCAGCAGTGGTTTATTGTCAGTTGTAACATAAACAACTGGGTTGAGATTAGCCACTGGTTCTAGGAACCGGTCCAAGGCATTGGTTCTAGGTACTAGTTCAAGGCACTGGTCCAAAGCACTACTCCCAATTTTGAGGCACTGGTTCTAGACATAGGTTCAGTCAGCAGTTCTTGAAGATAATTATCAGTACTAGGAAATGGTTCTAGGCACTGGCTCTCAAAAAAAGTTCTAAGAACACACTAATTCTTGTACAATTCTAGACAATAGTACTATGTACTGCTTCAAGACACAACGTGTGGGCAGTCAAGGCACTGCTTGTGAACAGGCCCTCGTGACAAAGGCTGTGGCCCGCCAGCAGCTATATCTGTCCCATCTCTTCACGTTTGTGGTTGTAGTAGGTGAAACATGAAGAAGATCCTCACATGACTTATTCCTATGATGCACCCACTAAACACTCCCCCCACTCATCACCCATCCGGTGACAGAGGCAGGTGCTGGATCCAGGTGGACCTGCCAACACAGCCGGCTGCCGTGAACCAGCAGGGGGTCTGAGCAGGGCAAGATATCAAAGTACCCCCTCCACATAAAGAAAGGTAAACTGGACGGGTGTGTGTTTGTGAATGAGAGTGGATTGTTCAGGGTGAACAGACATACTGAACAGACAAAATTAGCCCCAAGTTTGAACGAGTGTGTGTGTGTTGAAACTGATGAACTCCGCTTGGAAGATGATCATTAGCGAGTCAAATACCAGCACAAATGGCTGCCCGAGATAATGGCTGACATTCATCCACGTCTGAGTCTTGTCCAAGTCACTGCTAAATGCTCACCGACCATGGGAGCTGAAGTCAGACAAAGAAAAAACAACAACTTGTTGCAGAAAGAGTGAGAACGTAAAGCACCGAGGACCTTTGCTCGGCGTACATTTTCTTTAGCTGCGGCAGACCCTCAGGTGAACTGGAACGACTGCTTACAAGCAGATACTGACAGGAAACGTCCTGAAAATAGATCTGACAAGATCATCATGTATGATGAAGCAGTGCAAGAAAATAAAAGCTTGTTGTGTAACATTTTAACACTCACCCACTTTGGTGTGATCAATCAGGCACTCGTGCACCCTCCCCCCATCTGTTAGTGCTGTCCATATACCAGGCGCCTGTCAATTTCGCCTGCTTTTTATTGACTCATCCTCTGAACCGCAAAGAGGTTCCGATCACAATTATCATTTTTTATGAATACATTTTCATGAATATATTAGCATCGTCCCCGCCACCTCCACCCACCACCCACATCCACATCCACATTTGGTGGAGTGTTGTTTTCTCACAGTTAATCAGTGGCCAGATAAATGGGAGGCCATATTTGCAGTCCATCTGCTGGGAAGGTGCAGTGCGCTCCAGACGCCATTCAAACATGCTGGACAATAACAGGAAATGGAAAGACAGCGCACAGACGTTGCCAGCATCACACTTCACTGTTCATCGTGTTCTGTCCAACGAGTCCTCAAACCCAAGTGACCATATAAGTCCTTTGTTCCAGACCTCTCATACGACAGAGAAGGATGTTTCCTTAACGACGACGTTTCAGCTCAGGTTAGACCTGAGGAAATGCCTTTTTAGGAGAAGGGATGGATTTATATCAAACAAAGCTGGTCTTTTATAGCCCTAAATCGAACATAAAAAGAGACTCGGGTAGTGTCAGATGGGTAATGTTTAAGTCTCAATTTAAATATCTTTTTGTGAATTGTTCCAAAATACAATCCTAATATTAGTAGAAAAAAATAAAAATGTGAAAATTAAATCAAATTTAATTTAATTTAATGCCACAGAATCAAAGTGTCATAGTCACTTAAAATAAGAACAATAAAATAAAAGACTTCTATTCCCAGATTGTCTGCATAAAAGCCCCAAACAGGAAACAGGTGCTTTGATATTCCAGATGGCTTTATGGGTCATGAAAGAGTGATTCACACGTCACATGAAAAGTGCTTGTCGCTGGCCTGCCGCTTAACCGCTCCTCTCCTTAAAAACCAGGAAGCACCCCATCAATTATTTGCTAAGCAGCCATACTGAAGATCTCACTTTGAACAGTGTGTGGGGACGGCAGCCCTGTCAGCGCCATGATAGATGCACCGGAGGCTCATGCTGCCCCCAGCATGCCTCTCCGAGGGTCGGCAGCTGCTCAAAGCCGTGGCTGCCTGCGTGTGAAAGTCTGTGTGCGTTTGTGTACACAAACCCATAACGCACACGCATGCGTCGTCGGCATGAGATGAGCAGGCAGAAACCACATGAACATCAGAATGGGAAATTTGCGATTGATTGCAAATCATCTGAACTCTGCACAGCTGCAAAGCCACCGGAGCCGAAGACGCTAATTACACTGTTTTAATGTCCGACGTAGCCATTGAGGGTTCAGTCGGGTCTGAGCAGAATTAACAGAGCATTAATCAACACGCGCTAATTAGCTAATAGCATGTTAATTAAATCAGGTATTTAAAGTCGGGAGACGTGTTGTGCTTATTCTACCGTGCACATGTTGGCGGAGACAAAATGACGACGTTTATACGTGCTGAGAGCTGACTCATCATTCTCGTGGGGATTCTTCCTCTGCTAACCCCCCCCCCCCCACACACACACATAAACACAGTCTGACCCCATGACCCTGCACATTCTTACAATGCTAATTTCTTTGTCCCTGATTATCAACGGTGATGAATTGGATCAGTGTTGCTGTCACTGAACTGACGTTCATAGATTCTGCTGAGGCAGACTGAAAATGGCAGAAAGTCAATACGCTCAGTTTAACCCTCCTGCTTCTCGTAATGGCAAATCAATACCCCCCCCACCCCCCCCCCCACCCCACACACACACACAGCCAACTAGTGTATAACACTTGACTTCATCATTGACTTTCTTTGTTTACTTTTTTGACTATTTCATCGACAGTCTGAGATCAGTTTCTCCCAAAGCTGTTGGAACGTGTCAGGACTTCAGACTAGTTTGTTCCACATCGGAAAGATGATAAAAATATTCCATCATGGTGAGTTGACGGATGTCATTGAGTTTTAAGTCCAGTTGCAACAACTTTCCATAAGCTTTTTCTTGGTTGCGGTTGTGAAGTTGTGGCCCAGAATAGAACTACTCAGGATCAGCATGTGACTGTGACATCATTCCAAAATCTGTGAGCTGATGCTCATGAGCGAGAACACAAACAGGTGGATTTATTAGTTAAGGGAGAAAAGCATATTTAGATATTCAGAAGTGACTGACTAACGCTGCTCTTAGACATTAAACATAGTCACTTGATTCATGTGTTGACACAAATATCACCAGACATCGCTACTGAACAACAACACGTTCAAACTCAAAGAAATGTACGTACTCTGCACTCTGAGAAATATTCTGTCTCCAAGGTATGAACTGCCTTCAATTGAAAAAAGAATTCATGCCTATGGTGAATAATAATTGTTATATTTCCATATGACACCAACGTGTGGCCTGAAAAAGATGCATAAATCTGTTGTTGCATTCTTGCACATGAATCATTTGAAAAAAAAAATCCACTTGACCGAAACATGTCACCGTCTCCTCGTCCATCTCTCCCTGCACCGCCCCTGTCGCCTCACCTTACCGGAGGAGGCCACAGATCAATACATTAGATGTGGAGGCAATAAGCAGCCCTATTAAGTGACAAAGGTTTACTCTGTAACAGCTGGGCTGGCGCGAGAGCCGAGCTTGTCTGACTAATGAATCGTGAAACAATCAGGCAGTAGCCATTTGTGTTTAGATCTGTAAATATGGCGCGGTACAAGTGCCAGACCATTGCTGGCACTCCAGCTGGGGCCACAGATGGTCTGGATTGGAGGCGAGGCGCAGGCAAACCGTTAGCTCCTCCGGCCCACACTGCACCACACCTCCTCTGTCTCTGAGTGACAACTTCACTTTTGCGCTAACTTAGCCCGCCTGCCCCGCACTGGGAGCCAGGATTTGGTTAAAAAAAAAAATTACTAAAGAAAAAAAAAAGTGACAGCTCCTGAACAGGAGCCCATCTGATGAGCAGTCTCGCTGTAATCCGGCAGAGGGAACCAGGGGGAGTAGAGAGAGGCAGGTGAAAGAGAAGGGCAATGATGATCCTGCTATTTAAAGACATGATCAACCTAATTAACCTTGAGATGCCAATGAGTAATTCCGAGGTGGCTGCACCATCACAAGAGTGCAGACCAGGAGGCCTCATAAATCTCACTAATAAGAAGCTCCTTTTCTCAAATCAGAGGAACAGCCTGGTCATTATTTGAGAGAGGAGGTCCCGTTTTTTGTCACAGAGAAGATCGAGAACAGAGACGGAGCAGGACGTGATTGCTGATTAATGGCGAACTAAGATCGAGAACAGAGACGGAGCAGGACGTGATCGCTGATCAATGCCGAACTAAGACAGAGAACAGAGATGGAGCAGGACACCATCGCTGCTGATGGCTTTACACGCAGCGTGAGTCGTCATCAGCGGTTTCAGCCGACAGAAATGAATGCCGAAATGCAGATCAGTTAAAAATATCTAGAATATGTTAAAATCTGTGCTCGTCTGATGAAATTTTCAAAATAATTCAGCAAGTGTTGCTGAAGAGATCCGTGCGGGGGTTGTCTCCGGCTGCATCTCTGTCCCCACCACGTTTCAGACCCAGCTGACGCCTGTGGTGTTTGCAGTGCTCTTATCAGTCCAGGAGATGACCGTAATGGGGCGGCGATGGACTGTATGTCACTCACAGACAGCTGAGTAAATACAACAATATTCAAGTAGACAAAGATGAATTCAGCTCAAAGACTTTTTGTCATTTGCCCGCATAAATGATTGGAATGGAGACAGGATAAAGGGAGGGCTGGGGGGTGGGGTGCTGTAGGGGGGTTGCGTCCTTGAAGAGCTATGAAAGAGACGAGAGGTTTATTTAATCTATTTTCAAGGTAAAACGATCCTCCGACACTGTACAGTACACATTTGGTGCAGTGAGTGTGAAAGCGGTACAAAGCCATTACAATGCCCCAGCCACCACCCCGCCCCACCCCCAAGTCTATTAAACGGAATGACAGACGTTGTTTACAACCACAACCGCTCCTGTAAACGCAACATCATCGTCGCATACCGATGTGCACATCAGTGGTGTGATTGGCTGTCGTTACCAAGGGACGGCGGAGCGTCTTAGAGCAGCGTTATCGGCGTTTGGGAAGGACTCCGCATCGCTTCTATTACACTCAGCAGCATATTGACTCGTGAGCGCAGCACATTCACACTTGGTTATTGCCTGTTTCCGGGAGCATACTGGCTGATTAGAGGTCGGGATTGAACCTGTGACAGTGACGATGCATCCAGCAGCATAGGCAATTACCACTTCCATTTTTCTCCCTAACATGGCTGCCAGATACGTATATGCGACTCATAGGTTACTTAAGACAAACACTAGAACCTGTCAATGATGATAATTCATTCAGGGGATGGAATTACGGTTCTGTATGGTATATTATTATAATGTTTTTAAAAATATATATTATTGGCAACAGTTGTCTTTGAATCAGTATATTAAATCTGTTGTGAAATTACCAGCATCTGCGCATGTGACACTATTTCTGTCATAGTCTGGAGGGGATGCACTTTTCCATCAGCTGAGAATATTACAGGCTGGCGAGAATCGCCATCTCCAGAGCCTTCCCCAGGTGTGCTATTATATTATTCTTACAAAATTGTTGTATCAGGGCATGCCGGTCAGGATTACTTCGAAACAACTGTTCAGTCAAGAAAACATATGCGACATATGAGAAATTTCATCAAGTACAAACATGACAAACGTGTGTGGGTTAGCTAGATAAGCACATGCTCGTTCATGTTAGCATGCTAATTGGCATCAGAAATGTGCTAATCTGAATCCAATGTGATCGAACGTCATGTTGTGACAGTTTTGTGTCACGAGATATAAAACACTTAAAGTGACTCATGGTAAATTCTGTTATAATGGGTAATTCTAGACCACTAGGTGAGGTGTTTTGTCCATCTAGTTCACGCTGTCCACAGTCCCATGCACTGGCCCTTCGGTTTGCTGCGTCCTCTGCTCCGCTGATAGCTGGAGGGGTATTTATGGCAAAGGAAAGGTTTCACCGCGTTGATCACGCTGGGCCACAGACCTGCTGTCCTTGCACCCTTCAGTCCAGGAAATACTAACCTGGGCAATGGAACTTTTTGTGCAACGTTAACTGTCACGACCCGCGGCGCCGGCTGGAAATGGCTTAACTAAACTGTCAGATCTAATAAAGCCAATAAAGGGATCAGATAAATGTTTATTACATAGTGGGAAAAGATCATTTCTGGACAGAAATTGAGGATGACCTTTCCGGATAATTCCTTGCTGCTTCCACCCCCAGCCCCCTCCTTCTGCTGGATAAATCACTGGGTCCTATTTGTTTCACGGCTGATGAAGCTGCGCTCATGTGGGACTGTTAAAACCTTGCCAGTGCTTCTTTCTTTTGTCCCCCCAGTTACAGGCGCTATGTGAGTCTGAATGCCGCTTCCACGTCCAGACGGCAGCAGGCTTCTGCTTTCACCTCCACAGGAGAGCCACGTCTGTGCATGAAAAAGTCTGAAGACCACGGAACTGTTCAGACAAGAACAGTAAAAGCAATCATCTAATGCATAGATGACCTATTTGCATTCTTTACAAATGTGTATATTCTAAAGCCCAATTTATGCTTCTGGCACCAGACCCCCCCTTGCAAATCTGGAGGTTTTAGAAATGTCCTCTCTGAATGACTGAGATGAATGTAGATTTGTTCTAGATATTTTTTTTTAACATAGTTACAGTTTGACGTTGATCTCTGCCCGTTGAAACCATTGAAGATCGCTCACATCTTCACGTTCAGTTCGTCAATCCATCCCCAGTGAATCAGTCTATCAGATCATGTCCTGTTTTTTTACAAAAGGAATCTTGACAACAAGTGGGGGGTACATGTCCCCACTGTTCGCCCCAAAATTGACACTCTAATCTAAGTCTAATAATGAAAAAAATGCCTGTAGCAAATGGGGACGATGACGATTGATACACAGCTTGATGGCGAAATCTGCATTCCGACACTGGAGTTAGAACGTTGACATTTTCATAGTGAGAAGGTCCGTGGTTCAATTCTTTTCTTTGTGTTCTCTCAAAGTACTCTGCTTCCTCCCACCTCCAAAGGTATCCTAAGGTTAACGAGGTCACAACACAGGCGAAGGCCATGTTCCACACGTACCGAAACAATCTTTTTCACCCTCACCCTTGGCATGGTGAGATTCATTGGAAACAACTCGACAGACTGGCGTTCATACTCCAGACCAATAGGTGGCAATGAAATTCACCCAAACAGGGAAGAAGAGATGGTAGTGGGGCACTTCCTCATCTGTCAAGCAAATAGAACCATCCGAAATGTGATTTTTGATGAAAAAAGTGAGCGGACTGTTATGCAAATTTTGGCTGTGTTACCACGGTAACATGATCTGCTCACTTTGAGTCGCTGTCTCCTGACAAAAACACTGAATAACCGATCTCGGAGCGGCGCTTCTGTGTTTGCAGAGCAAATTCAACCTTTCCAATATGCAATTTCTGACCGTAAGAGTGGGTGGAAAGTGATGCAGATGTGGTTGTAGTTACTTTGGTAACAAGATAAGCTAACTATCAGTCAATATCGCTTTAAATAAACATAGAAAAAACAAAACACAGTGGCATGGATTTAACCAGAGAGTGTACACGCTCACGTCTGAAAACATATTCACTATGTTCTGCAGCACAAACGCAAGCACCTTGATCTGGACAGTATATGGATTATCTATCCAGACGTGAGGCCGAGGCCAACGTATTGTTTTTTTCAACCTGAGACCCGGTTTACCGGATCAGCTTGGATGCTCGGACAGAATGATGCAAAATGTTTGCACAACGTTTACACCAGCTCTGGGTGAAGGGCAGAGGTGGTGGCCGGAAACCTCAGCATTTCCAATTCAAGCCCCACACAGAGAATGTGTAACCCTCATCAAATATGGATGACACACACACACACACACACCTGCACCTCAGAGGTTCACGACTAAACAGATGTTGCATGATGGGATCAACACTCCACACACACACACACACACACACACACACACACACACACACACACACACACACACACACACACACACACA
>JBBMJM010000021.1:307039-327272 GCA_037832705.1 Centriscus cristatus | reverse complement strand
TTATATTATATTATATTATATTATATTATATTATATTATATTATATTATATTATATTATATTATATTATATTGTTTCTCTTTTTTAACTACAAACGACCTCCTTCTCATCGCTTGGGTCAGAATTTCACAGCCCACCTACGGCGACCGCAGTCCAGAAACAAGAGCTGTGGAACCCAGGACGGAATCACAGCGAACTCAGACCCAGTCATTAGCCTCTAATAACATCATTTAATAGCACACGTCTTGTTATCCCTTCTAAATGAGCCTTGATAAGAAATTTGTTAATTGACAGGAAACTCCAACCCGCAGCGGTCAGCGTGTTTTGCTGAAGTTTTCTCCGCCGTCCGTGACTGTGTGTTGCTTCAGCTACTGGACGGGGTAACCCCAGTCACTTGCCTCTTCAACACCTGTGTTTACATTGGGGCCGCTGCCCCCATGACCCAGCAGCTATCCTTCACTCACTCAGAAGATGGAGTGAGCTTCCAGCCTCCAAATATGTGCTGCCCCTGCACTTTTACTGCTGCTGTGTGATTCCTTGAAGACTTTCATTTCGGGGCAGGGGCCAGTTGACTTATCGAAATCGCAAAACATTTCCAAGTTTAAGTCAGTGTAAACATTGAGATCCTGCTGCTTCGCTGTGATGTTGAATCTAGACGCTGGATTTGAGGTGCAATTAATGGACGATATAACTCATATTCAGACGGCAGAACTGACAGTATTTTGAAATAATCAGCAAGAATTGATGGTTTGAATTGCAAAGCTTGTTTTTTCTGTATCATTTTTTAAATCTTTCTTTCATTGTGGATTGTTGAAATAATCATCATGTTCATTTTGCACATACAGGCATCTCAGCTGGATGGGGTCACCTGTCAGTGGATCTCTGGTGTGGTACTGACATATAAATACCAGTACAGAGTAATTCACACCCTCAAATCAGACCAGACCATAAATAGTGAATATTTTGTCACGATAAATATTATCATTTTGGTATTGGCACTGAATGTGTGAATGTCAAAAAGCGACTTAATTCTGATAAATGAACCAATAAACTGATGTGTATGGTGGGATAATCCACCAATAATGTGAGCAAGGTGAAAATATACACTATAGGAACAGCTGCTAAGACATAATTGGATGTAGACTGGAGGTGTAAATATGTGGATGGGCCTTTCAGGCACAGGGGCGAGCCCTTCTAACTACATCCATCTAATGTTGGAATCAGGTTCAGTGGGCAGGCTAACGCAACACAGTTCCACCATGTCGCCACCGGCTTTCTTCAATCTACTTCCTTTTTTTATTGAAGTCTTCACCGACAAAGCAAACACAAGAACCAAAAACAGCATCGGTCTTACCAAAGTAAATACATTTAATAAAACATATACATAGTATATATGGGACATGTGAACACACATAAACATGAATAATTGGTATAATTATTGCAATTATGTCAACAAATATCAGAGGATGAGATCCGAGAAGACAAGGTGCAGGTGGCCTTTTCGCGAAAGAAGAATGAGATCCTGGGGGAGACGATCCAGCGTTTCAACTGAACAGTGAAGAAAGAGAAAAACATGCTGGATCTGTAACACTGATAATAATCACACATCACCTGCATAAATTCCTATTTGAGATTAACTGAAGTTCATAGAAATAATCCTGCCGTTTTCCACCGCGCTGTCACGTTGATTTGATGAATGTCCTAATACTAATAATTACTTGAACTGCATTCTTGACCACAAGTGAGCGGCTGCAGCTGATCTGTTTACTGCCCTCACCGTGTTACCTCGGTGCGGATCCGATGATTTTATTTTCACAGCTAATTCTGGATGAATGCCACGGTTTCTTTTCTGCTGTCGTGCTGCGGCGTTAACTGTTCAAATATTAGTGCCAGTGTTTTTTCAGGTGAGGATCCATCGGTGCGTGCCAAAGCCATGTTTCCATGGAAACGGGCCAGCCCGAGTGCAAAAAGCTGCCACAGTATCATATGAAGTCATTAAACTGTGATATGATTGATACGCCACTGCAGACTCAAGACAGACGTCTTGGTGTTCCTCAGGATTCCCTCTAGTTTCAAACAAACTGATTCAGTGATTCGAATTTCTTTTGTACGTCTGCCTGTTATTCCAACGATGAAATGTAACAAAGACATGTGACACACACACACAGGTTGAAATTCATCCAGAGCTTACTTCAACCTCAAAGCTTCATGTGACTTTTTTCAGGTTAAGAGAAACATTTCAAACAGTTTGAGTGTTGTCTTTTCCAGGATACAGGCAAGTGCAGGAAAGGAGCTCAAAGATAACTTCCTGAAAGCGCTGGCAGAGCGAGAGGTGGCGAACCGCAATGGGAAAATGACTGTGAGTACATTATTACAGCACTCCAATTGCTACGTAATGGGATTCCCCTCAAATATTTCTGCAATTCCATTAGGATGGGAACAAAATCCATACTGTGTCAAGTTGTGTGGAAAGCCACCCGCCCCCCTCTCCAAATACCATGAAGCCAGCTGCCCAACCATAACCCCGTTATCAGACCCTACCTTCCCCTGAGAAACTGGAGGAGACGCATGAGGGGTGTTAACAACTTGTCATAACACTGTATTCCTCTGGATGTCATTTAAGCTCTCAGAGAAACACTGTGAGCAGTGTCACAAAGTACAGGATTTCCACGTCTTGTACACACACGCTTTCACAGTCATACCTTGTTTGGGCCTCACGTTCGGACCTTTCCGTTTGATTCAAGCCAAATTTACATCTGTGAAAACTCCCCCGGACCAAAATTTGGGTTCGACTTTTGCAGTGTGAATGTTTTTTGTTTTTGTTTTCCTTTTAACAGCACACAAAGCAGAAATACCGGACGTAAACACGAGCTGTGGGGTTGTAAGAGCCATGTCCATCATTATAGCTAAGCAGTCATCTTCTCCTCTCCTGTCAACACCAATGACGCCTCCATGTGACCACAACATTCATCTGAACCAGAGAAAACTGAACCAGACTCCATATCGGTCATGACGTAGCTGCTGCTGGTAGTAATGACATAACAGCATCATTGTCCCCATGTGTTTATTCATTAGCCTTCTTTGCTAGGTGGTAAACAGTGCTAACTAGCTAATTTGAGCGCTCTGTTGCCTTGACACACACACACACCTCCTTCCAGACAGTGTCCAGGGCGACTCAGCAGACGTTCTGTCTGTCGGATCATTGGTCCAAGGATCAGATGGACACGGTGGAGGTTGAACACCAACACTGTTTCTGACTTTTGTGAAAGCCCCCTTAGATTCCTCAGGAATCAATCACTGTGGCTTTCTGAATAAAACCATTTGTTTCCATCTGTGTGAAACATGACCTCCAGTAGCAAACAGGCTGTAGTTATTGCAGCAGGAGGGGCAGCTGGGTGTAGTTTCCTCTCACTCCCAGCATCTTCCATTGTGGAAGGCGCCAAGAAGAAGCCCTGCAAAGTGCAGAGAGATAAGGATTTCCTCTGGCCTCTGGCAGAGATCAGTGAGTTAGTTTAAAAGCTTTGCAGTGGCAAGGAGCCAGTGGTGTTTGAGATCCACCCGGAGATGTTCAACGCTCTGGATACCGTAGCACTGTCCTGCTGCCTGAAGGTGTTGGACAGAAGAGAACGGATGGGATGTGCCAGCGCAGACTTTGTGATGTCTCTGGGGTCTCTCGTGAGGGTAGCAGGTCCATATATTCCACATATTCCACAAGAAGGCAACCTGAGGCGAGAGCCTGTGAAGCACATTCTGTTTGTGATTTCCACGGACATAATCTTCATGTGCAGCTGGTGAGTGAAGAGAGTCCAGTTGGCCTCATCAGACCGTGACCTCCCAGACGCACCGGGGTAGTTTGCAACAGAGTGTGAAGCTTTTGGAATCAAAGTGTTCACTTCCAGGTCTGAGGCTGCGGTCCAGCCAGAGGAGGCCCCTTCAGGGTGAGAGGCAAACAAAGCGCTGCCCATCTGGAGCATCTTTTATTTTTTAGAGATCAGGCTCGAAATCAGAAGGGAAATCTGTGGCGGTGAGGCAGATATTGTGGCTGACAGGGATGATGATGATGATGGTGGTGGAGCTCCATGAGTATATCAACCCCAGGTTCCTCTTTTCCTTTTTTTTTCAGAAGCACTGGTCTACTCAGATGTTTGTTTGCTTTACAAAGTCATTTTCTGCTTTATCGACACCCAGAGGGCAATTCTAAAGCACATAGCAGCAATAACAATTAACTGTTCAGGGAAAAAACAGTATAGAAGTACAATATTAGCTCAGAATACATATAATGAAACTCATGGAAAGAACGGATGAGCCGAGATTGAAAAAGTTTTTTGAAATGTTCTGTGAAGTACAATAAAATAATGAATAAACAACTTAAACAACCCCCTGGAGCCGCTGGATCATCACGCAACAGTTCACAGATAAGGTTGACACCTCGTAGATACCTCTAAATTATTCTCTGTGCTTGCAGTAGCAGAAATGTGCTGGTGGTAGGTGACAACATGAGTATTCTTCACAAGGTGAACTGAATTCATGGGATGGTCTGAAGTGGTGAAGACCCAGAGTGGTGGGAAGGATCACGTATATGACCTGACCTGGACCAGGACATACACTGGGATCTTGAATCATTCCTGTGGATATTTCCTGCTCATGCACGGGTCTTGGAAGTCAAGCATAGCTGTTAACTGAGATATGGTCTGCGAAACCTGCATGCTTGATTAAACCGCGATGCACCTGGGAACAAGTTAACCTTTGACCCTGACTGACTTCGAACTCTGAATTTGATACCGTTCAGGCTGAGGACACTTCACACAAGATATGATGGATGAGGGCCGTGTTGATCAAATGATTCTCTTGGAGGGGACATTTGTTTGACCTTTCTTTCTCGTTCCCAGTAGGATTTGCAATTATGAGATCACACAAAGTGAGTGGATGTCGTAAGACCAGGAGCTTTCCCGTTGGATGTTCCCTGTGTCAACAGTGAAATGTTTCTCCCCTCCCTCTGAAACCCCCGTGTGGTGATAATAAGGGCAGCCTTTTCCTTTCCTGCCACACAGAACAGAGAGCTTGTACAAATAATCAAAATATCATGTTGTGTATCACTAACATTGTTTTGCTGACACAATTATTTTCCCCTTTCTCATCTTATTTTTCCATCTCTTAAGAGCTTCCCTCGCTGAAAAATTGGATCAGGAAGATGTTTATTTTCCCTCGAGCCCCTCTCTGTTTAAAATTGAACCCACATTTGTGCGCTTAATACCACCTCTGTTTGAAACTGTTTAAGTAACAGGTAATCTTAATGCAGTTTGACGAGGCTTGACCTCGTTGGCATGTTTAGCTAACAGACGTGTTCCACTCAGCGGTTACAGCGTGGCCCTGCAGTAAGTGTCATGCCTGCTTCCTACAAACTGGGCCGCACACATTTTATTACTTTTTCATTTTACACATTCAGACAGCTCAGCCATACAATGTTACAGTAAACCTCCGGCGCACTGTCCCTATATACAGTATAAATGCCAATGCCAATACAGAGTAATTCACACATTAAAGTTAGAACAGGAATAGAAATGATTTAATCACAGCACCTCTTCGACTCGCTTATAAAATGACCAAGTCCAAATGATCTACCTACAACAACAACAAAACTCATGTTGATTTATAAATATATTCAGAATTCTTTACATGTACAACGCCTAACCGCATGAGCCCATATTGCACAACACAACACAATTAACTACTAACACTTTTTATCACTTCCCGACTTTACTCTGACTTGAAATGAATGTAATCAGCCTGGACAGTAGCTGCTGACAGCCAGCACACTTCCAAATGTCTTCCAAAGAAAAGGTCCTCCTCCCATTCCCTATGAAAGGGATACGTCTTTATCGTCTTACTTGGTCCAGGTCCCCTACTCATTTTTATACCCTCTCATCAGTTTAACAGAAAAAAGCAAGGGCTGAAAATTGGAGGTAACACGCAGGCTAGCTTGTTTTGCTGCACAGCCTGTCATCAATCAAATGACGGGATGGATGATATGCTGACCTCTTTTTTTTATGTCATGCGGTCAACCCACACTACCTTTGTGATCGACTGGTAGATCGCGATCAACGAATTGAGCACGCCTGCCTTAGACCTTTCCTCCCCCATCGTTATCTGTTCATGAGGCACTATTTCCGTCATATTTTCACTTTTCACTTGGTAGAAACTTTTAGGTGGGGAATGTACTTTTCCAGAACCTGAGGATATTTCAGTCTGCTGTGACCACACAGACTTCCCTGACTGCAAAGTCCTGTTTTGACACTCCCATTAATTTGTGTTTGTTCACCCAATAGGCATAATCATGGCAAGATAGGGATTTATATCCAGAGCCGTGCTCTATTACTTTTGCTGCACACATTTTAATTTTTCAGTCATCAGTGATTATACCTCAGAAATGTATGTCTCTTGCGAACAGTCATGTGATGAGATGATTTACTCCTTCTGCTCTGCACTCAAAGCCATGAATGTGTTGGGTTGTCCACGTTAATCTCCAGCAGGGTTCAGTAGACCACCCATGGTTCAACGAGGGCTGTCTTAAAGCTTTAATGAAACACACGAGCGGAGCTCCGATCTATGTCAGCGACATACTTAGAGGTCCCACACATTCCACCCCCTCTACATAAACGTGTGTCATTCACTGTCTCCATTAATCCCTCTGTTTGAACACACCGGCCGATTTTCCATTCTCATCCACCGGAGTGACGCTTTCAAAGCTAAAGCCAACAAATTGTCATAGGGTACTGTTAACTGTCTGTTGAAAAGGCGAGCGGGCCGTCCTGAGAGCGGTCTCAGGTGTCACCTAATTTATCACCTAAGTGTTTTATCATTGTTGTGAATGACTGCATCCATTTGTGTGCACAAAGGAAGAGGAAAAGAAAATGCCTTTAAGTGGAGTTATTGGCTTCTCTTTAAATGGCTGACACATTCATTGTCATCTTCTGTCTCATTCATCGGAGGGGGTCATTCTTTTGTCCTCCTTTCATGTCACGTTCAGCCTTTCAAGTCAGGCTGAAATTACACCTGTCAGTTCTTACACCCGTTAGGTTCTTCTGGCTCATCCCCCAAATGGCGTCACAAAAGATTGATAGCAGACGTGAGTCTTCATGACTAGAGCTCATCTTCCCTTTGTGCTCTGCTCCTCCACCCTTCCCCAACCACCTGTTCCCCTCGATTTCAGGGAATTTGAAGTATTGACCGTGATGAATACAAAATATCTCCATTAAAAACAAGTCTAGTGAAATCAAGTTCTCCGACTTCTATCTCTGATCAGCTGAGTGCCTTTGTGCGCTCACCTGGTTGTGAAAGCTGCCTCAGTGCCAAAAGTCACACACAAACAAAAGCTGCACCTGGGCAGATTTGGCTTTATTTGCACAGGGTAAGAAGTTAAGTTTTTTATCAAATCCAGGTCACACCTGGAAGATGCCTGAGGGTGTCCATTGTCGGGAGGGTTCACGTCTGAAATAGAAGGTGCAGCGCCACCACCCACCCTGCTGCCTGTTTGTTCTCAGCTGTTTGCTGAGAGGCTCCGATGGTATCGGTGCCGCTTATCAAACTAATGAACTGACACAGTTTATACATGACACCCCCACTGCTTAGCGATGAATAGGGACTCAGAGTAATAAAAAGAAATAGAGTAACATTCTAGTTCAGCTCTGCATTGAACAGATCATTCCAAACTGCTAAAGCTGTGGTTCGACTAGGTGTAAAACTTGTAACGGTGTATTGGGGTTAGAGTAGAACTGGGTTCTTCAAAACCACCATTTCATCCCATTTAAAACATTACATGCTTTGTGGCATTGACTGCTGACAGCTAAAAATAAATATTTTATAATTTTGGTTGTCTGTGAAGGGACAACATAGATCTTTAAAATGTAACCTTGAATTAATACTCGTCCACAAATGTGCTGTTGGACTGTCAGGAGTGAACTGAATTTCAGTCTCCCTGCCTATTCGTTGTGGAATTTAGCTGGTTGGCCTGCGCTGCGTGTCTCATGCCCAGAGGGGACATCCTGCATAAAGGAGGTGTTTGTCTTTGGTCTGTGGACCCAGCCAGTTCTGTATTGATAAGCTCCTGTCACTATAGATAATAAGGTGGTCAGTCATGCAGCCCAGAGATCAAGTATAGCATTGAAATTAAAGAGGAATTCCCAGCCCTATTGCATTACAAGCCGTGTGTGTGTCCCTGCTGCCCAGTTCTTTTGTCCTTGTCATGGGCAGTAAAAATAACAATGGCAAGTTTGATTTCAAAGCAGCAGGCCCAAGGTGGACGGCCTATAGAAAGTAAGGAATCCTGTAGGGCTATCAGATGACCTTGACTTGAATGGTGATACGGAGTTGCGGAGAGGTGGGGATAAGGCCTCCGCCGTTTGCAGCCATCTATCACCTGCACAACAAGGACTTCTTTCTGGAGACAAAACCATTGTGACATCTTTTTCTTTCATAGTTTCCACTGATTTCAGCCAAGTCGCTCACTGCGTTTGAGTGACTGAACTCTAGCTTGAAGCCTTACAGCCATACCTACAGCCATAGTATTTAACTATGAATTATTACTCCTGGCTGTTAACAAGATATGGAATTCATAGCTAGTGTCTTAGTCTATAAAAAGAAAATTGATAGCCAAAGCATTGCATGTTATGTTAGTCCACGCTGCCAAAACCACAGCTGTGTCCCGTCTCTCAGTGCACCATATCTGCCATGGAGGGATTTGTGTGGGACTGAGGCAACGAAAGATTGAACCCAACGCAAGTCATATCAATTCCATGCTTATAAACAGTGAAAGCTCATTTTACATCCTATTAGTTTTTTTCTAAAACATACATCTGACTAATTTCTACATTCATTTTTAATCCTTACCAAAAAGTATTTGTACGTTGCTCCGGTGCATCTGATTCGTCTCAGAATGGAAGTGGCACAATTTCGCCACCAAAAGTCTGGACGAGCCCCACTAATGGTTTCTTCTGCTGCCCCTCCCTCCTGTGAACAGCTGCTATTGTCCTGAGACATTGGACAGAAAATGTGGCCCCTGGACCATTTTCAGAGCGAATGAAAATGGATACACTTAATCTAATCTCTCTGGGCTTTTTTTCCTCTTCTCAACACGTTTCATTTTGAACGCATGGGGAATACTCTTGGACCGTCACCACCAGTACATGGATTCGCTGGATTCGCCACTGGAAATAGAAGTGGTAGAATCTCATCAAGCTGTATACGTGGAATCAGAGGAGGTTTTGCTTATAGGCTGCATGGGGGTGACATGTAGTTGGACACAGCTTATTCAACACTGTGCTTTGGTGTCAACTTAAGAGCCCCATATAGTGTAATGGGTGTATAGATCTATTTTTACTACATGAAATAAACACCGTCTAAAATGTGACATCCCAAGCCTTTTCAAACTGTGACTGTTTACATTGCCCCCATTACAATGGTACACACAAGGTTTCTCCAGGCAGATGGACTTGAGTATCTTTTTTTTATGTTTTAACCTCTCGTTCAAGAGAGCTCTTCAGTTGGTGCTGAGCGGATTGGAATTCCAGGCATCTCATGTAGCCAACATTAAACTGTGTATGCTCTGACCTGGATGACTGAGAATCATGGCCCCAGTTTTCCATCGTTGCCTTTCCACTTCGCGGTTCCAGCACGGCTCGACTGGACTCACACAGCTCTACCTGGCTTTTTTGTGTTTCCATCAGTGATACTACCTGTAACCTGTTCCTTTTTTTTTTGTACCATCCCGGCAAAGTTCCTGGTGAGCTGAGCCAGTACTAACCAAGTTACGTCGCAGAGTGACGGCCTCTGACTGGACACTACAGATAGAGGGCCGTCCCAAGCGTTACCTACAGCAAGAGTCTACCAGCAGTTTGCTGTGGTCTGTCGAAGAAGCATAGACGTTGATGTGAATGGTCATTATAATAGCTGGTTGGGGGAGCCTGCAAGGCAGATTGGAGTTCTGTGTGGAGTTTTTTCCACCACCGTCTCCAAATGTCAAAGGTTCGTCATTTCTACATCATCAATATGGCGGCCGTGGAGGGTGGAAATTGTCCATCGATCCGCACCGAACTTTTCGGCCATTTGAGTGAACTAGTTGAGTGAACAAAGTACACTGCGTTTTTGCATACTCTTTCAGTGTGAACACACTCATGTATTCTAAATACTTTGAAGTTAAAGAAGTACAGAAACCTTGCCAATCACCAGTTATCAGTGTGCTAAAGCTACTTTAATGACCATTCCTCTTCATAGGACTGTGAACTACATGACACTAAGTGTTGTACTTTAGTATAATAAGAACCATGAGCAAGCAATTCAGATCAAAAACAGTTTATACACTACACTATTTGTAGGAGTTGTGTCCTGTGGCCATTGTCACTTTATGAATCTTCCATTCATCATTTCATACAGTCTGACCCATGAGTCCAGCTGCCAACATCTAATTTCACAAAATATTTGTGCTCTACTTCAGACGAGCTGCTGCAGATGCAGTGATGAAGCACGAGGTTGCTGTTGTTGTGACTGTCAGTGATATGAAGCATCTGCCTGTCTGGTCATTACTGGCAGCGCTCCTCAGAGTACCTGAAAGAAGCATTTATCACATCTCAAACACTTTTGCTCTCCTGAGGATATGAAAAAAAGAAAGATGACCGGTTGTCATTCACCCCAAACCACTAGAGAGCCAGCTGCACTGGATGCGAGCCGGCAGAGGATGTACTGTGTGTACGACCGGCTGCGTGGCTGTTTGTAGCGTGTCAGAACTACAAATCGTTCCGTCATTCCCACCCTTCTCTCCACGAGGAGTGTGATTGATGAGTACGCCGGTATATTTTCACCTCACGTAAATGCCGCTGTGTCGCCTCGTGACAAATCACCCCCACTCGTGCCTCGCCATTGTATGCGTTGTATGCTTTGTATGCTTCACTTATCCTCACAGTCTGTCGTCTGCCTGGAAATACATTTGACTGCAACCGTAATGACTGTAGCAGAATGCCTGTCATATGCCTGATGCCTGAACCATTATTTTCTTCCTGTGACATATCAAGGTCACAGGCTTCTCCCTGAGATGTAATCTGGAGTGGAGAGCCTGAACTCTTCGATGGCTGTAATCAATCATCATTTACACCCATATTATCTTTTGCTTTCCTTTCCATTTCCTTTTCATGGACTCGTGAACCTTGGCCTGGAAGGAAGGAAGACACTGAGGGCAAGTGCTTGTTATTAAAGGAGGATTTCACATCTGTGTTAAATACTACCTAAAGGTCCCTTGAGGAATGTACACCTGCCATGTGCAGGCGCTGTTATTTAGACCCCTTTAGCTCAACATCAACACTTTGTGCAGCAGGTCCTTTTACTCCCCTTCCAATCAATAGTGATTGATGCAGCCTTATTCAGAATAAGGCTGCGTGATGTCAGTTTTGTACTTACAATACACTGATTTATCGATGCGGTCAGTTGCTACACAGCCATTGTTTAAATTCTTCTGCATACCATCTTTCTTACATCAATCCTTTGGATGCGACTCAAAACAGTGATTAGACTGTTAAAGAGTTTGTGTCTGGACTCATCTCCTTCCTGGCCTCCCGTCGGGGGAGGGAAGCCAAATGTTACTCAATTTGTGAGCCTCTGAAGCTACAGGTGCAGTTTGTGAGGTGGGTTCATGTGAACAACAACTATTATGAATGGGAGAAGGTGTCGTAAAGGAGAGAAGAGTATTCATCCCCAGACACCTCATAAAGCAGCCTCATAAGGCCAGAGTCGTTCATGTCATCTTTGATTGGATTTGAAGCTTTTCAAATATGACATGGTTTAATTTGTTATCAATTACAACAGACAGCATCACATACACGTCCCAGGTTTCATGATTCTGGTTTGTGCTTGGGGATGAAACAAGTGTGAACATTGAGAAAGTCATGCTGAACAGTGAACTTTGAAATCTGTGCATACTGTACATACTTGTTATACCTATCAGGACTACCAAATGTCTCTGAATGGGAATGGTATTTACTTTTGTTAAATATTGTGGGATTTATTTATTTGCATTAAATCTCTCTTATAACATACCAATACCATTCATTACGAAGCACTTTAACTGTCTCTGTGTGGGATTCAAGACTGTTCACTTACTCTCTGAGCTGACTCAGCGGGCTCACGTTATCCAGACAACATCAACATATGTGTCATTTCTCCATCATATATGCTACAGCCATTTCTCGGTGACGGTAATTCTACATTTTTATGTACTGCACCAAAACAACAGTCAGACTCTCTTCGTCTGCAGATGACAACACGATATACCAGACATCGACCAGTGATACGTGCTAGACATAGGTGTTACAACACCAGTGTCTTTGGGTTCTTCTCATTCACATGATGAGTGCTTTTGGCCACTCGACATTTCAAACGTGCAGCTACTTTCTTCTTTCAGCGGTTGAAACTGATACTTGCTCATCAGGACGGTCAAACTGGTCGAAGCTGACGTCCATCACACAACTGTTGACTCTCTGAAGGTTGTGACTGCGTTGTGTTTTTGGGTTGGTCAGACCATTTTGTGTTTACCAAGAGAAAATGTCTTTGCAAGAGTCACACTTAGGCCATCAAATTGAAACGTAGGACCTCTTGCTGTAAAACAGGGACACAATAAAACTTTTTTTTTAATTGGAGTCACAGAAGAGTCACTTTTTTAACTGAATCACCTTTCATTTGCTTCCATCGCACGCAAGGTGTTCAAAGACTATCAATTTTGATTTTGGCGATTTAGCGCAAACAGCGCCATCGATAATGCTGGAGACTGTTTGTGGTCAAAACAATGATGCCCAATCTTGGACTTGAGTGAGTGTTTATCCGCTCATAGCAGCATATGGAGAACATTCTTCAGAATCCTCTTTGTTTTATCACCACACACTGGACTGTATTATTCCACCTGAGTAAATAACGGACACCATCTCTCCTGCTCAGAGCAGTGCACATGTCGTCCAGAGGCTTCAGCCCCTGAACCTTTGTCTCTCCTTTTCTTTGGCCCAGCTATCGTATTTACCATTGAACAGCAAGTCCAGAAGCTTGTGTTTTTGATTCCTATACTGAGAGAGCAGCTGCTGGATGAAATGATGGACAGTTGCTTATCAGGTGAATGTCTCTCGGTGCGTTGCGTACAGTCCTGAAACTGAAATGCCAAAGATTTTAGCTCATAGTTGAACTTCCAAAATGTAGACAGGCCAGATTCTCTGAATATTTTCATGTCATTGTAATGCATATTAACATGTGTTGGAGGACCGTGCCAGACAGCGCTGCAGATGGTTTGACTCCTCAAACAAATAAAGACTTTAGTTTAATTAAACTAACAGGCCGCAAAATTTGGTAGAAAATGCCAGAAAGCGTTCAGGAATGGCGTCTTCTGACGGGAACACGAATCACTGAACCTCATGTAAAATCCTTGTTCACAATTGATGTGACACCTGGCGGATCGTTCAAATGTAGTTATTGAGGTTTTGTTTTAATGAGTGTTGATGGGTGGCAGAGAAGAGTGAAACAAGTGCGCCCATATTTGTTAGAAAAACAATACGTAACCTATTTATCTTGCGTCAGATAGTGATTTCTGCAGACGTGCGTGAGCGTTATCCAAACGCTTTAGATTGGCTGAACATTTGAACCGTCAGCTTGTCATATTGTGTTTTTCCACTCAATCCAAAACATTTAAAAATATATATATTTTTTTCATATTACTTATGGAAGGGCAACACACCGCAGACTCGGAACCTGAATTATTATCATTGTCCAGAGATTAGTTGATTTCATTTAAGATAATATGTCTTTATTGGAACAAACACAGGACACACAGGGAGTGAGAGGATGACTTATGTTGGACTTCCAGGAACAACTGAATATTTTCAAATACGATAAACCTTTATTCGTCTCACTGTGGAGACATTTGTCCTTCCTTGTTGAACCAGCAATCCAAGGATCACTGAGCAACCACTACAGTCCTCTGCTCTACCAACTGAGCTATCAAAGGGATCAAATGCAGTCTAGTCCAATGTTTCTCTCTGAATATGCTAGTCGTCTGCGTAGGAAAGCAGCTGTCTATGAAATGAAGAACAGTGAAGTCAAACCTAAATATGAATACTGGCTTGGTCAGGTCACATCTTTAGTTCTAAGCACAACTAATACCCTAAACTGTTATTTAATATGTCTCAACTTTTTTGATTTTGGTAAAGAGAGAGGTGAGAAATGCATGCTGATGCTTTTACAGGATGTTCTAAACACTTCCTGAGAAGAATCTTTGAATCTTTTGGGGGGGTTTTGGCCACCACACATTAATCATGAGCAAATCGAGCAACGACTTTGACCTAAGTACAGAGTGGACTGAATTAAAACAGGGGGTTGTTCCATGAAAGTCATCTTCAACATAATCCAAGAAACACGATTACTTATCACCGCTCTATTATCTCCACAAACTATAGATGAAACCGCTCCCCAAGTTATTAATTATAAGAAATTATGAGGGCAAAAGACCTCAGAAGAAACCAGCCAGTGTCTGACTACTGACTACTTTGCTCAGCGGGCTGGGTGACGGTAAATGTTGGATGCCAACCGTTGCACGCCCAAGAGAAGACGACGAAGTAGTGTAATAGTGAGGCTCCAGCAGGAGGTTTTGTGTCGTCCTGTTGACAGATGGGCACTCAGAGAGTGCTGACTTTTGCTGATGTTAGTAAGTGCCGTCATTTGCCATGTAACACAAATCCACCTTGGGCAAGGCTTCACCGCTTCAAACAGGTTCAGTGAAACTTGGCCGAGTAGTATTTTGCGTAATCCTGCTAACGGTCAAACCAGCTCCAGCAAAAACAGCACGAACATTTGCCTCAAGTGTCTGGTCAGAACTCACCGGTCTGCTGTTTTCCTTAGTCACCTACCAAAACGGCGACTATGGTGCAATGGACAGACCTCCAAACCACAGCTAGTATTTAGCAAGGGGTAGTTCCTCCCCTCTGGCCCTCCTCATCGTCTTCACTCTACTTCCATCTCAGCTTTACAAGTCACCTATGCATCCATCCAGGCCCCATCTGGTCCAGCTGATATCACAGAAACGGAAGCACCCTACCGGAGTCTTATCCCGAATGACCGAAAACAACTACTCATCATGCTATTTATCTTGTCTTAGCGGCAAATATTCTGATATCAGACAGCCAAAAGCTGGAAAAAGGTGAAGAAGCCAAAGGTGTTTGCATTATCAGACATCTAACATAGCTCTTATGGGGTTGGGCAGGTTTAGTGTTGTCTCGAACCACAAGTCCCCTCACTAGTTGTTTCAAAGCCACAGAAAGCAGAGATCAAACAGAATCGCAGTCCCTATTATTCTTTTCCTCTTGCAGGGCTGAACTGAAGTGCATTTCATGGTTTGAAAAACACAGTAAAAACACTGTGAATTCCTTGTGCTGTGCAGTGTGACAGCTGGCAATTGCCGGAGTCTCATGGCAGGCCTAAAGGGGGAGCTTCTCAGCCGAGCTGCTGGCCAACGAAAACAGAGTCATGTTTGAACACCTACATCCACTGGGATGGGGGAGGGGAGCTCCACGAGCTTTAATCAGGATCTTAAAACAGGCTAGCCTTTGATAAAAGCTGCTCTGTACATTTATCTTATTCCTCCGAAATCCTGCGCTGGCTTCTGTCATCCACTTTGATCTGACTTTTCTGGAGCACGGTGTCAACATGTCTTTGCTGCCGATAACAGTGGCGGTGATGTCGAAAAAGATCCTACATCCTCCCTGCACCGCCGCATCCGAAGCGCAGGAGTGTGTGTGTGTGTGTGTGTGTGTGTGTGTGTGTGTGTGTGTGTGTGTGTGTGGTATGTCGTACCTCCCACGTGTTTTTTTTCCCCCGCTGCATGGAAACAGTGCCATTAATTTTCCAAGCGCTGTCATAAACATCACCTTCGAGTTAAAGAGGAGCTGTGACAGGGTGCTGCCGCTCAATGTGCGAGGGCAACAATATTTGACTTGGACGTGTTCCTGGGGATGAGGCCAGACCCCGCAGCAGGCCTCTTGGCAGATGTCATGCCTGAGCGCTTTGGAATAATGCTGATAGGAGCTGAGCTGGACTGGACTGGACCCATGACAGTCTTTAATCTGTGCATCGGCGTTCAAAGCACACCACGTCTGCTGCGCTTGTTGTCACACACACACACACACACACAGGTCCATCAGTAGACTGACTGATTTCATTAAATAATGATTCAACCACCTGCTGAAATCCCGCTCCAAACATCTGGAGTGTGAGTAAATGAAATGCTCCTTTTCACCCTCAATCCCACTGGTCAATACAACAAATACAACGATTGTTGTTACAGGTGAAGTCTCTGGGCCTTTAGTGACAGCTCTGTTGTAAGTGACTGTTGGAGGATTTTCAGTAAGAGATTGTTCCAGATGATTAGTTCAGATGGTTTCGTAAATTGTTTGCGTTGCAGCGAGAAAGTGTGTGTGTAATTGTGATGCTGGGCTACATCAGTAACATTGAACTGTATTGAATAACTGATTGACTTGAACGGCGTAACACAGTTACGTCATATTAAAACACACACATACACATGTAATTATGGGGACATATTATTCAGAAATGATCCCAGCTAATAGTTCTTGAAAAGAGTTGGAGGCCAGCAGTGCAGTCGAACACTAAGAGGAAGTGCAGCCAGGAAGACAATGGGAATATTGAGAATTCCTTTGCGTCATTAGGGACGACCAGGATTAGCAGAGACTTCCTGTTTGCGACTAGCTCGGGGGCCAGACCAGCCTGTGATGTTGGCATTAAAGAGAGACGGTAACCTTTGAAAGGATACCTTAAACAGGCCAGCCACGGGGGGCATGTTTTCTTTCCCATGACACATTGAGCTGCCACTTAGCCGGCATGGAGCAAGTTCAGCCCACCTCCTTTCCTTCCCCCCTCAGGCCCACTTGACGCATCATAAACTGATACTAAAGAAGGAGCTTGCAAAGAGAAATTTACGATAATGGTTTGTAAAATAACATTCAAATTACAAGGAGCGCAGGGGCTCTGTTTTGTGTCACATTGCCGTGGTAACTGCCGTGCCGCCGTCGTTTAAGGTCCACAGGTGAGAGCTGTTTGTGAAAGAGCTCTGCGCTGCTTAACCCCATTATCACCAATCGCTTGTCAGAATCCTGAAGAATTCCATCATTAACTCTTATTAATAACGGTTTTATGGCCACGCTCAGTAGTGTTACTCCAGTTTATCCTTAACTGGGGGGGATGTATAAGCCATAAAATTGTGTCTTTTCTTAGCGATGTCCACATGTACCTAAACAATTGTTGTTCTTTCCTCTTGTAAAAATATTTACTTCCAAATCGATCCATTGTAAACAAGGCACTACGGGCTGTAGTTCATACTCCAGGCCTGTAGGGGGTGCCGAATAGACAGTGGAGCAGCTTGGGTAAAAGGGTTTTGTATGGCAGCATCAAAGCCTTCCATAATTTGAGAATGTATGTATTTATGAAGAAATATCTGGACACAAGTGTTAAATTTTTGCTTTGAGTCCGTTCTGCTGCGTAGTCATTCTTCTCAGCTCCTAACGTAAAGAAAAAGGTGTACACTGTTTTGTTGTTTTGTTTTTTTTTGTATTATGGAGATTTTAAAGCCACTTCGGTTTGCATTGAAGCCCATTTCAGAACATGTCGGTTGTATAACTTCAGCTGTTAGGTATCACATGCAGTGAATGTTTAGATCTGCTGCTTTTACCTCGCTGTGTCCCGCTCGTAAGGTAAACAAGTCATCGGAACTTCCAAACACTGATTGGGTTTAGGTCCGAAAGCTTGACAATCTTACGGAAATGTTTTCACTGGAACTTAAGCCTATGTTAGGAGTGAGTTCATCCAGGCGTGTAACGTTTTCACTGTTGCTCAGAGTAAACACAACTAATAAGAGCTTCTCCAAATAAACTGAAGCTCTTGCATAAAAAGATGCTGAGGAACACCTACACCAGGAGCTGGAAGGTTAGCTCTGTGCTAACTGGGAGACCAGCTGTGGACAAGGGGGAAGTCTTCTGAGTAATGTGCAGAACTCCAGACGTGCCAGTTGTCCATCACTAGATGATTGGATGGGACCGGGGCCCTGAGAAGCTCATGGAGGAATCGAACACAGGCGGTTGAAAAGACGTACAGCTGAACAATATGTGATGGATCTCATGTTAGGTTCTTTTTTCACTCTCCAAAGCAGCAGAAAATTGGGATGTCTGCTTCTACTACATTTCTTAGCATGAAATGCTCCTGTGCTCCTGTACGTGGGCCGGAACTTTGATCGTAAGTAATAGTTGTACCAGTTTCCAAAAGGACAAAATAATAATTAACAGCGAGTAAACCTGGACATTAAAACATTCCCAAAGATGACGTGAAGCACATACGTCCCTGTGTTGCCTCCGATTTGACTCCTTTGGCCCCTTCACTCACGTCGACCACCAACAGGAGGCCGCCGGCCTCGTTGAGATGGTCAGCATTCTTGGTACTTTCTCTGACATGTTGGGTCTGTAACTAACATGCTTTGAAAGCTTCTGTCAACGACAGAATGCATAATAACCTGAAAAGACTTTGTCTCAGGTCAAAAGAATTAACCTCTGCTTGTGTGCGTGGCTAAAGGTGGATAAGAGTCAAACAAGGAGCACGATGGTCAGGTATTTTAAGATTTATTTTGGGTTCCTCCCACTCTTGAAAACACACTTCACTTAATTTTGCACGGCCTCATTGGTATGTGTAAGATTTCCTCCTCTTCCCACCACACACCCTCATTGTTCCCCACATGAGGACACTCAGCATACTTTCAGATTAGCTGAAACTGAGAAGCGGTGGTTTTACCCGGACACATTTGTCTTGATAGCCTGTTCATTTTGAAGCCTGTTTGGGGGGGCGGGGGGGTTATGGGATAAAAAATACATATTATTGGTACATTTTCTCATTGTTTTCTCATTCATGTATGAACACAAGTAAAAGGATGACATACAGGTTGTCCAAATTTAAACAACTACGAAAGACGAAGAAAGAAGATCTCTATCTTTGAAAAAAAAAAAGGATACATCCAGTTTGTTGGTGACCTCCTCAACGTCCCCTAAGTGGATTCAGGAATGGTACCTTCATGCTCAGCTACATTCAGGCAACTTAAACCATTTTGTAAAGGACAGGAAAAGGTCATGGTCATAAGAAACCATTGTTGAATGTCGGTTGGAAACAAGACATAAACTGTGGTCGTCTGAACTTTATTCCTAAATCTACATCAGAGGCCGAAATAAACCACAAGCTGCGAGACGACTGGACCGGACTTGTGTTGTCTGACCTTCAACTTCAGCTATGAATATTGGTTAAACAATGTCTCGCCACTTCTGCCTTGAATGCATAAATCTGATTTACTGCATGAGAAACAGCCGCCGGAGAGGGATGTTCGTCTGTTGAAGGTAAAAGCGAATTGGCATCGTATCACAAAGCACAGCAGTTTGACGTGGACGTTTGGACGTGGCATAAAATGGCATAAACTGTCAAAGATATTAGTGCTTAGTACGTAGTTCAACTATTGGCCTGGACTGTAGATGATGTAAATGACCATGTTTTTACTCTTTGATGTGGAGGCATTTCGGTCCTTCTTACAATCTGAACATCCTGGAACAAATACAAACGGAGACAGCTCATGATGCACGGTGGTCTGACAGTTCAGCATGCTTGCTACGACATTTCTCTTATGTTTCCTCAGGCGGACGTCCAAACATAGCTTTCTCTATTCCGAAGCCTATCTGCATCCTCAGAGGTCTAATCATAACCTTTCTTGGCTGTGTTTATTTTGGTCTGCTGAACCTTTCATTTCCAAACTTCCAATCAATCTCCCGCTGGTCTTTCATTAGTTAGTGTTTGAGCAGCTAAATTATTATCCGGGTGAAGCCACCAATAGTGTCCCCACATTTTGGGGTAATGTAAATGTGGATATAATTGGGGGCTGTCTGCACTTGGTAATACCATATAAATGCAGCCAGTCTGGTCACTGTGTTTGCCTTTTCACATCCATTCGTCATGTGGCAGCAGGCCGTCTAATAGCCCAGGCATCGCTCTCCTCTGCAGTGTTCTCCGGTTCCAGCCCTGATATATAATCTGACCTGGGGCCCTCTGGGCCTAACGGGTCTGATGTGGCACCTCCCACCAGCTGGACTCACCTGGAACAGGTGAACCTGATCAAA
>JBBMJM010000021.1:285403-296777 GCA_037832705.1 Centriscus cristatus | reverse complement strand
ATCAGGGATCATGAGCAGTGATGAATCCATCCAGTCAGTCAGTACATCAGTGACCGTGTCCTGCTCCGTCTCTATTCGATCAGGGATCATGAGCAGTGATGAATCCATCCAGTCAGTCAGTACATCAGTGACCGTGTCCTGCTCCGTCTCTATTCCTTCACTCTCTGACAAAACCGTACCAGAACTGTGTGGTGGAAAAGCACCATAAGAGCTGCCACTTCTACTATTATTCTATAACTGTGTTTAACAACGACCAGAAGTCACCACTGGGAGTCACGACCTCTGACATCCGATGCAATTGGGACATACCATCTACATCAGCGTACTAGGATGTGAATGTTGTCTGGAGATCTTTGTCACTCACCCAGCACCGTGCCGATCTTGTTGGTGAGGACAGAGTCGGTGTGGTCCAGCCAGCCGCCTCCACACAGACCCTCTTTGAAGCGGTTGAGGATGGACTGGTTGGAGAGCAGCACCACCAGGATCCACAGCGCTGCCGTCACCGTGCTCGAGTGGAGGTGCTCCTCCATGAACATCAGCAGCCAATCAAAGCCCAGCGTCCGCACCACCTCCTCGCAGGCCCTGCAGCGGGACACAGAGCAGGTGACGACCAGGTATCTCCTCGAATGAACACACACCCTGGTCTACATGAGTCTCCTAAGCTGTCAAACAGTCAAACACTTACTGCGCATTGACTGTGCACTTCTCTTTGGTGGTGAAGAGCAGCCGCAGCAGATTGTCCAGCAGACGGTTTCTCAGCAGAATGAGGTTGGCCGACAGGAGGCCGCCAAAGTCCTCGTCATTACCTGAGAATAGACCAAGAAAGAGATGTTTGGAGACTCGGCAACAATCACGGCAGAGAGATGTAAGGAGGATCCGACGTTACCTCCATCAATCTTCTCCTCATTGTTGATTTCCATCACGACAAACTTCTCACACACAGCGAACGTAGGGAGCGTGGAAGAGATGAACTGGCCAAGACTGTGAGGGAGTGAACAAAAAATAAAGGAAATGTTTGTGTTTCTTAACTTATCAACTGTCCAGTTTTTTAAATCTAAAACTATGTTTGTTTGTTGGGACCTGAGAGGAAGCCAAAATGTGTCAATAAAAATAAAATACAGGCTAATGATCTTGGTCTAACCTTGATAAAGTGGGTTCCAAGTGGGTGACCAAGTGTAAAACGAACTGTATCTAGCTAAGCTAACTGAGTGCTAACATTAGCTGATGAGCTGGAGGAACATGAACACAAGGTGTGTGGGGGGGTGGGGGCTTACCGGAGCAGGTCGTAGGGGTTGGGGAATCCCTGCAGCAGCAGACTCAGCACGTTGCTGATGGCGGTGACGGTGGGCTGAGACAGTGAGGTGTCCCTCAGGGTCAGCAGGAGCCTGGGAATCAGCTGAAACTCCCTCAGTAGTTTGGCGTTTTTTGCTGCCTCACTGATCGATACAGAAAGTGTAATGAAGTTGATGAGATTTTGCAAAAACACAATGAGGCACACTTGTTAGCTTTCTTATGTTCTGCTTCTTGTCTAGTTCATCCTCTTGATGTGTTTGAGCAAACAATAACAATATGAGTCTTTGTTCTTCTACTGGGCTTTAAGGAATCGACATCTGACACTGACCTGGATTCCGTCAGCAGTTCGATGAAATGCTCAAACAGAGATAGATGCAGCTCATAGGGGGCGTGGAGCCACACCTGGGGAGCAGAGGCAGCACAGAGAGTTGGCACAGGAAGTCATCTTAAAAAGTCCAAAGGACTGCAGCCGACTCGGACACTGATGAGTTGCACCTCAAAGTCACAGAGCAGGTCTTGGAAGGCGGTGGAGTTGGGAATGATGGAGGTCTCGTGGCCGCTGTCCACTGTCCCCACCAAGGAGAAGGTGAGGTGGAGGATGTGGCTGTTGAGCAGCGAGCGTTTCTTCTTCAGCAGCATGGCCAGCAGCTGCCGGTGGGGGGGGGCAGGAGGTCAGACTCCAGTGGAGGAGCGGTCATGGGACGTACGTTCAAGGAGTGGACTGGGATCGTACCTGGTAGCCTTTGATGCGCTCCATCTCTTTGCTGGCCAGCGGGTTGCTCTTCACGACACACACCAGCGCTTTGACCGCTGCATACAGACCCTCCACGTCTGACGCCATGGCAACAAGCCCCAAGATGGCTGCTGCCCCGCCCACATACTGCAGGTTGGTGGCCACAGGCTTGGACACGAACGCACGGACACCTTGACAGTGACAAAGTGTCAATCTGATTGTAACCATGTGACCGTTTTCGACTCATTGTTTTTCGCACTCGTTTACAAGTTTACCCAAATATCCAATGACAGCAGCTCCGATGGTGCGAGCCGGGCCGTTCAGGTGACCGGCTGCGTTGTGGATCAACTTGACCGGGGTGGCGTTCTCATGGGAGGACACGGCGAGCTGACGGGGATCAGAGAAGACGAGGCTGAAGAAACTGCAGTGCTATCGGCGCCTACAAATGTCCGGTCTACTTCAACCTGTCAACTATCTGCGGGACTGAATTTTCTCAGTTCTACAATGAAATTATATGTATTATATTTCATTGTTTTCGCCTGCGTCTGTCTTCTCTGACCCGCAAAAGAACTCAAACAGTTCTGAACGTATTTGAATGAAATGTTGAGTAGAGTAAGTGCTGCTCATGGACCAGGAGCAGGTGATTAGATGTTGGTCGTGTTCTGGAGCCATCTGGATCCATCTGGATCCATCTGGATCCAGGAATCTGTTGAATGATTCTTCCTCATTGTCAGACAGGGACATTGTCAGCGTCTGTGTAGTGGGTCTGTCTGTTAACATGAAGGTCGGGGGGTGGAGCCCACCCAGGGACAGAGGGTTGATTTTTGCGTGAATATTGAAAATGAAGACCTGTCCGTACCTGTTTGGCGATGGCCTTGCTGTCCAGTTTGTTGTAGACTTTCCTGATCTTGGCTACGGTGAGAGTCGAGACTGAGAGAGCGTAGAGACTAAACGACACTTTCTCCTCCGGGACCAACGACACCGGAGAAGGTGGAGCCATCTCCGCCTTTGAGTCTTTACCTGGGCCCAGAATGAAGGTGAAGATAAAACACAGAAAGCAACAGTACGACATTAACCTCTGAAGGAAAGACGGGCCACTTACAGGGCAGGTATACTGCCTGGAAATTCCCCACATTCTCAGGTCCCAGTTCGTAGATGGCAGCGACACTGGCGGCAGGAAGCACCTCCTCCAGGAAGTGGCTGGGCCCCAGACGCCACACCAGGCTGGAGATCTGCCGCTGAGCCGGTGGCGTACCCATGTACCCATAGACTGTGCTCACCACAGGAGGGTTGGTGGAGCCGGAGCCGCCCGGTGCGCTGTGGATGTAGTGAAGCTAACAGAGACAAAGAAGGAGGAGAGGAGCACATTTATAGCTGTTCCTGTTTATTTTGAAGAACATCTAAAGGGATGGAAATTCAGTCCTCCAGAGGACGACTCTGCTGCTGTTGTCCATCAGAGCAGTTACTTCATTGTCACGACAACATCACAAACACACTGATTTGTGTGCAACAGCTCCACGTACGCATTGTATCAGAATTTACAAATAAAAGCAGCGTTTCAGACATGATCTGACGTAGTCTGAAAAGGTTAAATCCCTAATGATCCTATAATGTGAGGGGAAACAGCTGTGCACATGGTGGAGGACGAACCATCAGGCTGTTGTTTCAGCATCTGCAAAATACCTTGACAGTGTTGATGAGCTGACCGTCGATGTACAGCGTGGCCATGCTGTTCTTCAGCATGCCTTTGCTCATCACCAGCACCAGGTGGTGCCACTGGCCCTCAGCGATGAGCTCACCGCAGCGGAAACGAGCACAGCAGGGCAGGATCTCATAGAAGGAGGCTTCTTCGCTTGACTCGTCAGCTGCTTAGAAACAGACGAAGAGGTCACGAGGTGAAAACGTGAAGTCTGGGTTACAAGCTGACAGCAACGTATTCCTTTGTTACTGTGCCAGAGCATCATTTAATGTGATGTACAATCTCTGTGGTGTTTCTCCACTCCGTTGTTCTCACAGTATGTCTGCAGCAGCTCCTCCTTCGTGGAGACGGTGAGCGAGCGGTCTTTGGCCGAAAGCACCACCGACAGACAGACAAAGTGCTGCTCGGAAGAAGTGGCCCGACGCACGATGGTCAGCAGCCGCACTGGGTGGGTCTGAGGCACCGTGCTGAAACGCTCCACGCAGAACCAGGTGGAGTAGCTGAGTCCTGACGGTGGAGGAAACAAACGCTCCCCTGTAGGTGGAAGAACAGGGACAATGAAAATAATATCATAGTTGCTGCTGTGGAGATATTAGGGTGTTGCTAGACCTACAAATATTCACAAAGAAATGTTTCATATTGTTTGATATTGGTGTCAAACTAAAGCAAATGCTGAAAAAAAAGCAAATAAAGTGAAAGTATTGATTTTTTTTTTTTTTTTTTAAATCTAAACACTTCAATTACTATTTTCACTAAATGGTAATTTAACCTGTTAATGTTTATAATATGGGAGGCTAACTGGTATAACTGTGTTATACCAGTTAGCTAACTTGTTAACAGCTACCACACATACTGTCTTATACCAGTTAGCTAACTTGTTAACAGCTACCACACATACTGTCTTATACCAGTTAGCTAACCTGTTAACAGCTACCACACATACTGTCTTATACCAGTTAGTTAACTTGTTAACAGCTACCACACATACTGTCTTATACCAGTTAGCTAACCTGTTAACAGCTACCACACATACTATCTTATACCAGTTAGCAAACCTGTTAATCGTTACCTAACATACTGATTAATACCAGTTAGCTAAAAGTGTTAAAAGTTTTGCTGGTATAATACACCAGCCAGCTAACACGTTATACCACATCAGCTTACATATTATATCATTTTGTTAACCTGCAACCAGTTAGCTAACATAGTATACCAATTAGCTAACACTTTACAAGTTAATTAGTGTAACTTGGCTGGATGTCAAGTTTTTTTATTCAAGATTAAGGAATTATTTAAGGAATGTGAGTGGCTTATCTAAAATGAACAAATGGGTTTTTCTAATTCTCACCAGACATTTGAATTCTTTGAAGAGTTACTTCTGGTACACTGAAACGGTTCTTGAAGTCATTTCACGGGCCATTAAAACTAAATCCTAACATGTATGCATACATCGTGATAAAAATCCCTGATCTCTACATGCAAGGCAGAAACAGGAAGGCTGGCAGACAGCACCAAAATTCATACAGGAAAAAGACTAAACTGGTAAAGTGTGAACTAAGCAGGTCGACAGAACTCTGATAGGCCAACAGCCGTTCTAAAACGGGATGAGTTTAGAATCAGGCCTCTCAGACTTGGATTAGAGAAATAAACGTGGCAGGAAAATCTGTTTCAAAGATGACAAACTGATCTAAAACTGATACGAGTTACTGAGCGGAACTTTTTTATGATGTCATCTACGGATGTAGGTCAGATCACGGGGACGGGGAAGGAGGGAAGGATGGGAAGGATGGGAGGAGGTGAGGAGAGGAATTGCGACATTTAAAGCAAAAAAGAGCTAAAAAAGATGTCAAGATAAAGGACAAGAAGAGGAACAGGGAGAGAGAAATGGTGAATGTGTGAGTGACAGGAAAAAATGTGGGAGGGAAAGAGCAGCATCTATAAATCGTGTTGGAAGATGTGAAGAGGGCGGATGTGAAAGGAACTTATGAATAGATAAACAGAAAGAGGACAGGAGACGAGTGGACAGGAGAGTTGGGCTTCATAAATCCTCCATGAGGCTATAAATCAAGCATGGAATCATAGGTTCTTTTCATTTGTTTTTCTCCTTTCTATGAGAATCTATTTCCCAAAAATATTGTAAAATGTAAATGGGATTGACATGGAACATAGAACAGAGCTGCTGCTGCTGCAGGACATCCGCATTACGTCCAAACAGAAGTGGAAAAAGTGGCTAACGAGAACACTCAGATCATGATAAAATACTCTGCAACTGTTTTGCAATGATGGCTCACTTATAGACAATAAGCTCAATAAGCCTCTTTGCTGCTTCAGCGATAAACATGCTTATGAAGCACTCCGCAAACAAATCTTTACTGGTATAGAGTCAAGAAAGAAATACAAACATATTATTAAGTAGTACTTAGTACTTATTTTACCTGCTGTACATTGTGCTTCTCCAGCGTAGTGACAGCGTGCTTTAAAAGACATTCACCCATTCCCACACACTGACAGGAAAGGCATCGTGGGAGTTTCAGGATTGCGAGGCTTTCTTGAACCCTTTGCGCCACAAGGTCAACCTAAATTAAGATCTTTGGGGTTATAGTAAAAAGAACACTGACAAAAAAACACATAACTTTTCATAACGTATCCTTTGATGATGCATTATCTCTGCAAAGGTTGATGCAGGTTGATAAAGAGAAGCAGAATTATTCGTTTGCGGTTTTGTTTGATTTTGTTTTAGGGAGGATGGGTTCTTGTGGTTGGTTAGATGTGAACGATCAGTTAAACAATAGTTAAGATAGAAAACAAATGTGCCAGTTACCAGTTATAAATTCAACGTCACAGTATTTGGCTGACAGACTACATACATGCAGCTAATAATCCTTTTCTAACCAGAATATTAGCAATAGCCCAGTTGCACACAGCCATGCGAACACCAATAACCCCTTTGGGAACCCCAAATATGATCATATTCAAATTTTTCAGAACCCAAGTATGGCCCCTGGGTTACTTCTTTTCTAACCAGCATATTTGATCATATATATCGGGATACCCTGAAGTGTGGTACCCTGGAGTGAGGAGGAGACTCCCTATTTCATAAAAAGAATGCAACTCACGAACATTATGACATTGTAGACGGTAGAAAGTACTGTGATAGCGACATCGACAAAAAGAAGAAAAGTCGTGCAAAGCTGGACTTCTACGTGACACCAGACCAGATCAAGCACCACTGAAAGATACTGAAAAAGGCTTAAAAGAAGGCGACTGCTACTAGGTTGTTCATTATCCGCCGTGCTCCTATGGATTTGGATACTGGAAGAAGAAGCAGTGGCAGGAATTTCCCGATTGATTACAGCTGACTTTCCACTTGGTCTGTCCAAATCCAACTAGTATCCGCCATGGTGCATCGCTGTTATGACAGGGGGCGCTCTGATTGCATTATAATTGAATGATACGCCCAAAACACACCCATGACTATTGGGAATAAGTCCAACCCTTTAAGACTCTCCACTCTGGTGCTCTAAAAACACTCTTTCCAACCAGCAAGTGCTTAGGACCATCTAAATAGGGCCGACAGTCACAAATGGCCCTTTCTTCGAGCAACACATCATCGCCCCCTGTCTGTGAATCGAAGCAAAATGAGACACAGTGTGTGTACTAGACAGACTTGACTGATTTACATGGCTCCACATTACCATGAGCATTGTAGAAAATGTAAGAGTAAGGAACGACCCAGGAGTTTCTGCTCACCACGGCTGCGTGACCTTGCCTGCGGCACGATGATGATGATCAGTGTCTTTCCTGACCGTTAACCCTTTGGTGAATGCCATGAATCAGATGCTCTCTCTTTTCCTGTGCTGTACAGCCTTACATTTCAAAAATACAAAAAACACCTGGAAATGATGAAACTTTTACCACCACTGAGTCTCCTAGTTCAGCAGTCAGGTCTTCTTTGTCTGTTTCCTTCAAGTGATCTCACCTCTCTGCTGTGTCTAGCGTCAGTGCTGCCAGCAGGAAGCTTCATTTCATGTTTCTTCCCCCTGTCATCAACAAATGTACCAATTTCAATTCTCATTGTCTCCTGCACTGTTTTTGCACTCTGTGATTATGCCTTTTTTCTTTCTTTCTTTTTTTTACATCTGTCTAGTCTTTCTAGTGCCAAGTTGTAATTGTGTCTGCTGCCTGTTTCTCATGGTTCAGTGACCATCTGTATGTAGAAATAGGCCTGTTTTCTTTGTTTTAATCTGTCAATGATTCTAGACACACACATACACAGACAGACGTTTGGAACATTTCTGTAATGCTGGTATTGGGTCTCTTCCGGACTGATTGCAGCTTTCTTTTCACCAACCTAGAGGTGCTGATCCAAATGCAAACATGTATTTTTCACAAATGCAGTCTGAACCTCACTTAAGGATGTTCTTTCCCTTCTATTCTATAATTCAGAATTATTTGTATAGCCCAACATTACAAATTCCAAAACCCTCAATGGACTTTACAGACTGCAGGATGCAACCCCCCATCCTTAAACATTAAAAGACACAGACAACCCTCCCAAAAATAATATAATAAAATAAAAAGAGGGGATAGGAGGATGGAACTGTGTGAGAGAGAACATATGTAATTAGAAGCATTTACCTATGTCTGAAACTGACTTCTGGATGACAGTCTCTGTGTGTGTGTGCGTGTGTGTGTGCTGTTGGTATTTACTGTATTTTGACATTACATCACAGTGTATTGACACTGACATTATTGTGAATGTTAGGTCTGATGTGGCCACAGATATTTCAGCACTGATCAGCACTGTATCACGTCCATATCCTCGTCACAGATGTGTGTCAAATACCATCGCCCTCCTCTGCAAATGCAGAAGCAAATGTTTGCCTTTCTAGAGGCTCTTCAGCATCAACAATGTCAAAACAGATCAAAAATCCAATCCAAGTCTCACTTCTCACTGGATGAGTGGAAAATCGACCAGCTTCGCAGATGTACAGTTAGCAATAACCAAAGATTGAAGAGGAGAGAACGTTTCTCTCTGACATCTAATATTGGGTTGCGTTTGCTTACGTGACCTCCATTGTTTTGTGTGTTTGGTGCTTTCCGGTGGATTCAGAGTTCAGCATGACAAGATGTAACATTGAGGAGGATCGGTATTTGTCGTTGCGCTGATATACTATTTGTGTGTAAATAACATACAGGGCACAATGTTTGGGGGGGATTGGAATCACATGAGGACAGCAGCGAGTGAGGGTTGGTGTCTCAGGTGCACTAGGACGGGAAAAATGAAAATGAAAAAGAAAAAAGGAACATGAAATGTGAGGAACACTTGTCATCGCTGATAGGAAATGAATAATGTATGTTTGCAAATATACTAGTTTTTCTGGATGGTCGGCATGGATGTGCGCTGCTGGAGGGATGGATGATTGTGATCAACTGAAGGGAAATATACAGAAAAATCCACGTTCACAAAAACTGTGATCGTGTGTGTGTGTGTGTGTGTGTGTCTACCCAGACATGTGGGTTTTTACTGGCAATTCTAAACACGTACGTGGAAGAAGAGGTATGAGGTATGAATGTCTAATTTCAACGAACTTCATACCGAATATTAACTGACTGTAATGGATATATTTTGTGAGTGAATCCAATCAATAGAGTATTGATTTGTGCAGTGCAGTGGGTCCTCGGAGGGCGAGAAATGATGATTTCAAGTGATGACAAACAAAGAGAAAAATAAGTGAGGCCATGTACCACAACAACCTTTTTTTTCTGCATCTTCTTTGGTATCAAGAATATTTGCATCCAAATAAATCTGTTGTTTACGACGTGACAGGCTGTAGTTCATCCTCCAGGCCTGTAGGTGGCACTACTTTCCTGTCTGATGCACAAATAGAACCATCCAAATGGGATTTCTGATGAAAAAAACAGGGGAGCAGGAAATGATGCTGATCTTATCGGTGTAACTGTGGAAACAAGACTCATTCACTTTGAAGTCACTGTAGTAAAAAAAAAAAAGAACCTGAGACAGACTCATCTTCCAGATGACACCCACTCAATGAATCCACCTGAATTTGCATCAGCATTTCAGATGGATTTCAGGACACTTTACTCTTCATACATAAACTGGATAATGAAAACAAGAAAATCTGAACATGATATCAAAGAGACAAACTCCCCTTTCATAACAAGCCAGACCAAAGGCCACACAAATGAGCATCACTTCTACACTCGTATTGTTCCCAGAATGTGTCTGCAGCCAGCAGTGAATCTCTGAATCAGTGGAATCTGTGTGCTAAACACCACACAGCTTTATAACTGCGGCAGAGTGTTCACATTCTGTCCGGTGCCATTTGGAGATTGCTTTCCTGGTAGGGCAGCTTCGCTAATATCCTCAGGTCCTATTTTCATAAAGAAAGATGATCTCTTGACCAGGTGTCTGTGTCTTGTGTGGATATGGATGTGGGAGTCTGCTGACATCCTCTTCACCGTTGTCTCATACCTCCAGTATGCAGGTCTCTGAGTCTGGTGCTTTTAAAACCACACTCAGCGATGTGTATTTTGTATGTATTTTTTTTCTTTCTGTTTTACTTATTTCTTTCTGTTTTTCTTTCTTTCTGTTTTTTTTCTTTCACCCCCGTTTGATGACACCCAACATACATATGACAGGAGTAGTGGTAAAAATGATGCGTTACTCTCATACGGCGTCAAAGTCTCTGCAATTTTGGCTAATTCATAGCGAAGTTGAAGAGAGCGGTGTGAGGGGGACATGAAAGGAGCAAACAAGAAGGATAAAAGGGGCTATAAAGCACCACGCGCTTAATGGACACATGACATCCATTAATTATTGACACAGGCGTCTTGTACCAACATTTTATCGTCTCTTCCACATCATAAGGGATGACTCAATCCACGAGGCAAAGTGAGATCAAGGACGGGGCAAAGCGTGACTCTCACTTTGATATCGCCATCAACATGGCAGTTAGAGAAGAAGTATGCGGCTCATCTATCTGAGTTCAGACAATGTGGCCACGTGTCCTTCAGTTGGGATGTTAGACAGAGGATGTCTGGTGCGATCGTTATTTCAAACCGCTAATGTTAACTTCGGTTTGATTCAAGTCGACTGGACGGGTCTGAGAACGGCTGCAGAGGCTCCCAGAAATTCAACAGTGGAGATAAAAGGTGTCAAACAAAAGGCCAGCCGTATTAATGCAGCTTCTCTGGAATCTTCTTTCTGGCACCATTAGCCTGCAACCCATTGATTGAATTTCACCTCTGATGCTTGGAGTGTAGCCCAAGGTCACGTGTGGCATTTTACCCTTGAAGTATAAAGCCAATTTTACAGATAGGTCACACTGAGAGGGATTGTCCCTTTGCTGGCACGTGTTGACTGCAGCAAGAAGGTAAAGGGAGTAGAAACAAGTGGTCATGGCTGATTGGGTCAGTAATTTACAGCAAGGGTTGCTTTATGGAACGCCATGAGTTTCAAATGTCATGTGTCATTTTCTATTAATGCATGGCTGCTGCTGCTGCCTCTCCACACATCTTTTTTTTTTCTATAACACTGGCTGACTGTCTGTCTCTCTCTCACACACACACACACACACACACACACACACACACACACACACACACACACACACACACACACACAC
>JBBMJM010000021.1:222908-233642 GCA_037832705.1 Centriscus cristatus | reverse complement strand
ACACACACACACACACACACACACACACACACACACACACACACACACACACACACACACACACACACACACACTCAAATCGATATGACCTCAGCGGCCTTCGGCTCATTGTTGGCGAAGGGAAGTCTCTGGCTCATGCTACGAGCTCGTACTGGACGTGCTATTGTCGGCACTTTGTGTCGCTTTGGGTTTTCTCTGCCTCTGGGAGTTTCCCCGCTGGTCCACATTTAGAACTCGTCCCTCGGGGCTTTCTGAGGCAGGGAAGCAGGTGTGCTGTCTGAACTCAGCGGACGCCTCTCGGAGCCTTCAAACGTCTTTGGTCTCTGTGGTAATGACATGGGTTTCTAAAGTGATTGTGCTGTGGTCCTGAGGGACGTGGTTTGAAGACATGGGGTCAGTGAGACACTGTCCGAGTTCAGTGTCATTATTGTCATTTTAAAAAACCTTTTTAAGACACATATTGAAATACTCAGACATTCAGTTTCAGGTAACACATGTTCTAGAAAAATCTATTCATACATGTCCCCATGCGTATAACATATACTTAACATAAGTTTAATAGGAAAATTAAGAATAAGATAAGTGATCAAATATGGTTCCTCGACATGATGACAGCATTTGTTTTTTTCATATCATATGATCTTTTACTCCCATTGTACCAGTACGAAAGGAATCAATGAAATGGAGCTAACGAACTCAAATGTTTGATATCAGTTTGTTTGAGCGTCACACCATCAGTCTACTCAAACTATCGATCCCCGTTCAACCGGCTTGGTTCCCATGGCAACCGCTGTCCTTGCTCCCATGAATAGGAGCTTTCTGTTTGGAATGGACTCCGTGCACGCTGCCCTTGGTGGCCATGATCTCCAGCGGCTGCAGCGCGGCCTCCATGGTTTTGGCTGATAAGCTCGTCTCCTGCTGTCGTTATTCTCACAGCGCATCTGGTAACTGTCAGAGATCTGATCCGTCTGAAGGGCGCCTGCCGAGGTCCAGTCCTGCATCTGGCACTTCAAATAAAACTTGACTGAATCTTACAAGGTTTTTACAAGGGAGAAGAAAGTAGAAAAGCTGTCGCAGACCTCCAGCAGCAGGTCCTTTCTACCAAACGAACCCCTCTAACCTTCTTTTATCTCCACCAGTCGACTCTGACCCTGAGACCCTGAACACATCCTGTGACCGTTGTAAACACACTGCTATCACTGTTAGTTCTATAGTCAGTGACTAAATTCACTATTGATCCAATGGTGGTTTTCTTCTGGATCCGGCTCCAGAGCTATTGAACATCCAATCTGTTGCCACTATGCTGACTCAGCAGACTGTCAGCTACAGTCTGGTTACTAATTTGGCTACTAGTCATTTAATTTTGTTAAAACAACATTTAATCATCTGGTCCTGAACAGTTCATCAGTTCAAATCCTTTTTGAGTTCTTTTGCAGTCTTTGGTGGAACGCAGCCTCAGAGATGTTGAAAGACGATCATGTTGTGAGTTACAGCGAGTACCTTTTTAAAAACCTGCAGTACTTCGTACAAAGCAGCTGATCCAGGAACAGCTAATCCTGAAATCACAGGATTTAAAGGTAAAGGAGATAAAAACGTCCAGAGATTTACAGTTCAATGTTCTGATTCTTATCTCCAACTTCCATCCCACATGCGCTTTCACACTAATTGAGTTAGTTTCCGTGGCAACAAAGACACAACAGAGGGAGTCGGCCTTGTCGGAGATGGAACCAAATAGCGGGCGGGGGCAGACTGATTCCTTTAAATGGACCCCGATGACTAATGGCGTCCGTGGGACGTGTGACGAATGACTGTGGCACGCCAGACTGCATTCCTCCACGGAGGCAGGCGCTTCTCCTGAGCTTAGTTCAATATGTAGTCAAGGTTTCTTTCTTTCTGTTCTCCTCGTGATAAGACCACTGCATGGAGCTGTTCCATATAACACAAAGACTCTCATCGTTTGACATCGGCTTTGACAGCTGACTTTGAACTGACGTGTTACTCGTAAATGCGGCTCGTCTGTCAATGTGTCGGAAGTTGTTTGGCTGGATTTTGTCTGCTCAGCACAAAACGTTTTTTTTTAAACCTGGAAATTCATCTTCAGAGTCGGCTGCGGTCGGGAAGGAGAAACCTTTTAAGAAACGCCGACAAAACTCGGAAGAAAGAATATTTGTCTTATTGTAAATGGATGTTTTAAACTAGAAATGAGTAAAATGACACATTGTCAGTGAGAAGCTGCTCGTCGTCTCAGGGTCCTTCGTGCTCCATGCTGCAGCTTGTATCGTCGTCACCGCCGTCCAGCAAACTCTGCCCTGTAGCTGTTGTTTGTGTGAGCGTGGCTGCGCACGAGTCCCAAACTATGACTCACAGAGTCAAAGAGAGGCGCTCTGGCTCACACACACAGCTGTAATTAAAGGCTTCCCTCCTGAAATTAGAAGTTGGACATGTCGACGTCGTCCACTGTGATGATTCATCCTCTCCTGTGTCGTTACCCTCCTCCAGCGTCTGAAAACCGACCGCCGCTCAAGTCGTCATGGAGACGGTAACCCCATGCTTTGGAGCTACATTTCCTGTCTGGTTTGTCCCGCAGAGCTCGACGCAGGAGATCGGCGAGGAGGCCGAGGAGGACGCCATCTTCACCATCACGCTGAGGAAGGTGCAGCTCCACCAGTCGGCCAGTAAGGGGCAGCGATGGCTGGGTGTGGAGACGGATTCGGCTTTGAGCCTCTACGAGACGTGCAAGGTTCGAACCATCAAGGCGGGAACGCTGGAGAGGCTGGTGGAGTACATGGTGTCGGCGTTCAGGGGCAAAGACTCCACCTACGTCACCATCTTCCTGTGCACCTACCGCTCCTTCGCCACCACCAAGCAGGTGCTGGATCTCCTGCTCAACAGGTACAGAGGTTCTCCAGCTCGCCGGTCTGTGATGGTCTGTTTGACTTGATCTGTTTATTTAATTTGATTATTAAGGACATTGAGAAAAAAGTTAATTAACTTTAAAAGTTACAAAGTTATAAAGTTATAACTTTAAAAGTTATAAAGTTGAAGGAAAAAAAGTCAGAATCCTTTAGCGTCATGATGATGCAGACTGGACAGGAGAGAACAAAAGAGCCAGTAAACACAATGTAACGTAACGTAAAGGAAGTAAAGCCCCAGAGAACAATAATAAAATACACAGGTACACTACGTATAGAAACGGAAGAAAAAGACCAGAGCGTCCTGTCCATCCTGCATCATATGAATTCATCCGTCTCTTTACATCGGTGTGTGACTGAAGAGTGACCGCTGTCCCGCAGGTATGCCAAGCTCCAAAACGTGCCTGCAGCCACGGCGCACCGGCTTTCCCAGGACGATTGCACCGAGCTGAGAAAGTGAGCGTCCCGACTTAAACCCGCAGCTTTAACTGTCTGTTGGCGTCAGAATTAGACTTAGGAACGGATGAAGTAAAAACCAAAAACTGCTCCTCTGCCTTACAAACATTACAAACAGGTTAATATAAGGAAGGCAAACTGTATTAATCCACAAGGTCGAAATGTTGTTTTTTTTTTGTACATTTGACCCTGTGAGCACACAGACATCCTGTGTACTCACACCTGCAGTGCAGTTTTTTTCTATCGTGGTAATCTGAGCAGCTAGCGTAGCGGTGTGGGTAGCTCCTCAAACAGGTACTTCACCGATGATTAGCTCTTGTCATGAGTTTTAAAATCCTTCATCGCCAACAATACTCACCTATGACTGAGAAGTGGACGTTTGATATTTATAAAATGAACCATACCATCCAGTCGTCTTTAGCACAGTAATGCTAAGGCTCATTAGACTTGTGTCTTATGAGCCTCTTAAACACTATATAAGTCTATGTATAATCATTATGAGGTCATCACATCGGTACTCTACTCGTTACCACATTATCACACACGTACACACGTGACATCATGACATTTGCTGACATTAACCGCCGTCAAACTTTGCAGCACGGTTTCGTCCATCCTGGGTGCGTGGTTGGACCAGTACTCCGAGGACTTCTGGAGTCCTCCCAACTACGACTCTCTGCACCAGCTGCTGACCTACCTTCACCTCCACTTCCCCGGCTCAGACCTGGAGCGCCGCGCCCGCAACCTCTTGGCCCACTTCCACCGCCGACAGCAGTGTGAGCCTGATCCTGATGGTATGAAGGCAGGACAGGACAGGGACTACAGGAACAGCCCCTCAGTCTGTGAACCTTTTCAACCACTCGTCACACAACAGACATCATGTCGGTGCACGTCACTGAGTGCTGAGTGGAATGTCCCAGTCAGGTGGCCAGAGAGAGCCAAAGAGAACAAAAAACGAGGCCAGAAGAGAAGAAGAGCAGGAAGTGTGTTTACCTTGAGCTGAGGTGGAGGCCACGCTGTGATGTGTCTGTGTGTGTTTTGTCGTTCAGGGGAACACATCGGCTGCCCTTTCGCCACACAGGAAGAGAGCGGCTTTGAGGACGAGCTTCCTGCCTTCAGTTTTCTGTCGTTTGACCCCATCATGGTGGCAGAGCAGTTCACGCTCATGGACGCGGTGAGGATGTTTCTTCTTTTTCTCTCTCTCACCGTCTCAGTCACTACATTGAGTCTCTTTGAACATTCAACTCTTCCTACACACGAACAATGAAAATGTGTCCTTCATGGATCTTGGTAGAAATATGTATGTACATGTATAAAACATGAATACAGAAAATACAAGATCATGTACATGTAAATCTGGCTGGTGTGAAGAAGGAGTTAGGAGAAGGAGAAAACGTCCATCCTGGAAGTTGACAACAGCCTTGTTGCTGTCATTACGGTAATTCCATCCAGTCTGTTGCCACAGGGCGGTGGATCAGTGTGTATAGTGCACTACAATTCTTTGTAGTACTGATGTACTTTGTAGTACTTTGTGTACTGATGGAAGTGTGTGACGTGAGACAGACCATACGTCTGTGTTGTTAGCTCGTTAGCATGAAGCTAAACCAAACGCCGATGTCGCCTCTCTGTCCTCCGTCCTGCTGCACAGGATCTCTTCAAGAAGGTGGTGCCGTACCACTGCCTGGGGGGGATTTGGTCCCAGCGGGACAAGAAGGGGAAGGAGCACCTGGCTCCCACCATCAGAGCCACAGTGGCTCAGTTCAACTCCGTCACCAACTGTGTCATCACCACCTGCCTGAGCAACCCCACGCTGAAGCCCAACCAGAGAGCGCGGCTGCTGGAGCGATGGATCGACGTGGCGCGGGTGAGGAGGACGCGCCTCGGGAAGGAAGACGCACCGATGTCTGTAATTGTTCTTTTACCACCTATTCTCACCTGCTTGTGTTCAGGAGTGCCGGATCTTGAAGAACTTCTCGTCGTTGCGGGCCATCCTCTCCGCCCTGCAGTGCAACGCCGTCCACCGTCTGAAGAGGACCTGGGAGGAGGTGTGCCGGTAGGTTTCCAGACGCTTTGGAGTACCCTAAATATACAACTATCTGTGCTCTCAGAACACTGAGGAGTTGCACTGGGTTCATGTGCCTGTTGTAAAATCGTGTGTGTAATTACTTGTGTAATTACAGTAGTCCAAAGTATGCTAACGTGAATGTAGCGCAGTGGATAGCACCTTTGTTAAAGGGTTACCTGCATTAAGTTTGTTTCTTTCAAACTCTCCCTCGACTTTCTTCTTTACACGCAGCGAGAGTTTCCGCACCTTCCGGGAGCTCTCCGAGATCTTCTCCGACGACAACAACTACTCCCTCAGCCGCGAGCTGCTGGTGAAGGTGCGTGAGCTCCACACAGAGGACCGGTCGTCCACACGGAGACGCTGTGGAGTGAAAACACACACGTTTTGTATCGATCCTGTAAACTCCTTTTAAACCGGGTCTCAGGGTGGAGGAATATGAACACTCCGCCCTCCGTTCACGTCGGGACAGTGAATCCACTCACATTCCGTATCACCAGCTGTAAACATCTTCCCCCGAAGTCTCATTACAATACTGCGTTTGTACGTCGTCAGAACCTACTGATCCTGTTCGGTTTGAAGCCGTCAGTGTTTATATTTGTGTCTCGTAGCTCCACGTAGAATCTCAGATCTTGTTACCGCTGGAACTCAGACAAGATCGTCATCATTTTCTCTCCCTTCTCCGGTCAAAAATCACATACTGGACGGTTGAATATGCTCGGCTAACACAGAATTGACGATCTGAGGTCGGTTGTTCTGTTTTCTGAATTTCACCGCCACCTACTGGCCTGGAGTATGATGTGATGTGTTATCGCAGATGCATTTGGATGCAACTGTTCTTGATGCGGAGCCTGGGAAACCGTATTGTTTTCATACGTGTGGAAACGGCCATCAGAAGATCTGCTGAACATGGAAAAAAACAAACAGACAAAAAAACAATTCATGGCTCACTTATGTCATTCATGTGTTCCACTGCTGTAGTGAAGCACAGACGTGGGTAAATGAGTTTCAAACACCAAAACCGAGTAAAGGTTTGTTGTCACAACAGAGCTGAACATTTTTAGATTTAGCATTTCCAGTTGCAGTACATGAGCCGAGGAGATGAGATGGTCTCGAGAGTCCGTGAAACGTCTTGGTTCGTGCCGAGGAGTCCATAAAAAGTTGATCGGACGAGTCGCTGCGTGTTATTATATAAGAGCTGTGTGCAGCAGGTGGCAGCAGGATGTTCAGCTCGGTGACCTGTCGCTGGGCTTCCTCACCTCCGCCTCACAGGAACATCCAGGGAACATCCTGCTGGGCTGAACATCCACATTTCACTCGTGACGTCCCCGGGTGGGCAACGTGTCGCTCACACATGGCTGTCGCCATTAGTGTGATTCATGGCGCTGGAAGCAGAGCGGCGTTCTCTCCCTCTGAGCACAAGGACACAAGTTTGTAAACCGCACACAGAGGATGATGCGAGAGTAGCTGCTTCACTGCAGCATAGAGTTGATTGTTAAGCTGCTGATGAGGTAAATGTAGAAAATATTCAGTCACCAAGTCTCTTTTGTTCTAACGGTTCTGACAACGTGGCTGTTGTCACCCTCTTTATTTTCATCGGTGAAGGTTAAAGCTATGTTGTGTACCGCTAGTAAGGGAGGAACCTTCTTAAAGGGCGTTAGGCTGCGTCTGAGGGAATCCCAGCTGACCTCACAGGGAGGAACCTCCTGGCAGGGGCAGATAGCGCACACGGCGGGGTGTCACCTCAGTATCTACTCAGACCAGAATGGGACTGGATCACTCCGAGTTTTCCTCTGAGGCGTGTACGATGAAACGTACGATGATTGGCTGAAGCCTTCAGATGTGGATGGAAGGAGGTCGATGCTCTCTGACTCCAGACCTGCTGTTACATCGCCGGACACAATGGACCATGATGTCCTTTAACACTGACCGTATCCCCAGTGCTGCATTCGCTTTGGAGTACCGTAATTACGTGACTATTTGTGCAGTCAGAAAACGTCCAACGGTTCTTGAAAGCGGAGAAGTGAAAAGTTGAGAACAACCCCGTTACTGTCATTACAGTAATTCCATTTGCTGTGATGAGTCGTTACCATAACAACAGCGACTTGGATGTGAAATACAACTTCTCAACTTTCAGGAACCGATGGACGTTTTCTCCTTCTAGCTCCTTCTCCACGGCAGGTCGAGGAACCGAGTTCAACCGAGGTGGTGCAAATGGTCCGGTGTTACGGTACTCCAAAGTATGCTAGCTTGAATGTGTCAGCAGTGATACCGTCGGTGTTCAGGGGTCAATGTCCCTCAGCAATGAGCCGCAGTGCATTTCAAGAGATCATGTCCTACAACACTGTCAGTAGACAGTCGATTGTTCTGGTCTGGTCGTTTGTTGTGTCTACACACGTCATGGACATGAAACATGTCTGTCTTCTCCCTGCAGGAGGGCACGTCCAAGTTTGCCACGCTGGAGATCAACCCCAAACGGGCTCAGAGGAGACACCAGCAGCAGAGGGACCTGGTGAGTCTGGGTACTTCATCCCCTCCACCATCACCAGCTGCCTTGTTGACCTGAGATCAGGAAATAATGTAACAACAGCACCATCTAGTGGCGTCTAGAGACAGTGCCTGTGAACGTCATAACCCCACTGAATGTCATTTTAGAGACTCGTCATCACAGTTACTGCTTTCGTATTTGTTCAAGCAGTGATGGGATAAAGTGCAGGAGGTTTCTCATAATTATTACTTTTTCTCTATTAATTTTGTGTTTTTATTTCAGAATTCTTACTTTTTCTCTCGTACTTTTGACCTTTTTCCTCAAAATGTAATCTTTTTGGGGCTTCCGTAGTTGTAAGTCATCAAAGGTCTGTGGGAGTCCATGTTCGCGCTCACTGCTGCTGCTGCTCTGTGCACAGGGAGTGATGCAGGGGACCATTCCGTATCTGGGCACCTTCCTGACAGACCTGGTGATGATGGACACTGCCATGAAGGATTACACCGAGGTCAGTCGCACTCAACCTCTGCATCTACTTTTATGTGACATACTTTTATGTTTCACGCTGTGACGTTTTGTTGGACAATTGATTCTATTCTATTCTGTTCTATTTTCTTCCACACATCTTGAATGTTGTGTGTGTTTTATTTCAGGGTGGTCTGATCAACTTTGAGAAGAGAAGAAAGGTAACGTTTGTTTTGAATGGCACTGCACAGAAACGTGATGATATAAAGACCGTGATGGCGCCTTCCTCCCCGTCTGCAGGAGTTTGAGGTGATCGCTCAGATCAAACTGCTCCAACTGGCCTCCAACAATTACAGTTTCACTCAGGACAGCCACTTCAGAGAGTGGTTCGCAGGCGTGGAGAAGCTCAGCGAGGCCGAAAGGTCAGTAGGTCGTCGGCGACACGTACACCGTACAGACAGACGTCTCAGCGCCGGCCGCCCTGCTCACTTCCTGTTCCTGCAGCTACAACCTGTCCTGCGAGATCGAGCCTCTGTCGGAGTCGGCCAGCAACACGCTCCGAGCCAAGAAGAACGGAGGGATCATGAAACGCTGGAGCGAGTGAGTGTCGGACACACACGAGTACTCACGTCTCACACAAAGGTTTGCGACGGACGCTGTGAGAGCTCAGGGAAAAATGTCTCTGAACATTAGAATGGTAGATTACATGAACTAGAACAGAAACATGACTACCTTCTATAATATTCATTTTGTATTATTACATTTTAATATATAGTATAAAGTAACAACAATCATGTTAAATTATGTACAGTTATGTAAAATATAAGTAGTAATTGTCACAACAACGTGACATTATAACCGTCATGAACTGGTAATAATAATGGTGGCCAGTCAAAATTCCGTCTTCCTCTTCTCTCCGTCTCCAGTCGCCAGCTGACGGAAGCCGCCTCCAGCGCCACAGGTTCACATTCCAAGTCCTTCGACCACTCCCACTACAGACCCTACCAGGGAGGGGGGGGCGACAGCGGCGACGCCCTGAGCGTCACCTCGGTCAGCTCCAGCGGATCGGACCTGGAAGACGTCAACGCCAGCTTCCTGTCCGATTCGCCCGAAGGGCACGAGAGGAAGGTGAGGAAGGTAGACGGCTCGTGTTTTTGAGTTCCATTGAACATGTCAATAAATCTTCCTGAATGTCTTGTTTCGTCCACGTCAGACGTCGACACCGTCGGTGAAGCTCTCCGTCTCTGCTCTGGGGAGAGACGCTCCAGCCACAGAAACAACCTCCACGGTAACGTTTGTTTGTTTTTGGAACGTGAGGCCACGCCCACTCAGACGCTCTGTTTGGAATGCAGGTTTTGCATCGTTCTGTCCTGTAAACACACTTTTTTCAAAGCTCGTCTCGGTAATATTTGCTTGGCGGACATGGAGGTGCCGTATCACCGTGTCTCTAGTGAATTTGAAGCGCCACCTACAGGCCTGGAGTATAAACTAGAGCCTGACGAGTCCTTGGATCCATTTGGATCAGGACAGAGGTTTTGATGAATTAATTGAAGGTTCGACCTGTCACTGCTCCTCATCCACTGGGGTTTGTTACCGTAGCAGCTACTGACGTTGGTCCACGGCGCCGATGAGAGCCGCAGCTTCCTGCCACGTGTGCTTCATCCTCACCTCTCCTGTCCTTCAGTTCTGGGAGTGCACGTCGCTGTCGTCTCTGGACACGTCCGGGATGGGCTCCAGCTCCGGATCGGCCTCCGGCTCCAGCAGCGCCTCGTCCTCGTCCGTGTCGTCCTCCACGCCGCTGTCGGCCTCCCGCTCACACAAGCGCTCGGTGTCGGCCGTGTCGAATTACTCGACGCTGTCGCTGCCGCTGTACAACCAGCAGGTGGACGACTGCTGCATCATCAGGGTCAGTTTGGACGTGGAGAACGGAAACATGTACAAGAGCATCCTGGTGAGGAACCGCCCACAGAGACGAGCCTTCACGGAGCGCGAGAGTCTTAACGAGTTTGTCTCGCGTCGTTCAGGTGACGAGTCAAGACAAGACGCCCGCTGTGATCAGGAAGGCCATGATCAAACACAACCTGGAGCGGGAGAAGACGGAGGAGTACGAGCTGGTGCAGAAGATCTCCGAGGACAAAGGTACCAACCATTGCTTATAGTATATAGTCCTTCACTGAAGGAAGAACTTTTAAAGTGTGTTTTTAAAAAGTATATTTATGATTAGATAAGATCTGTATCGAAGAGTTTAGAGAGAGGAGAGAAAAATAGAAACAATGAAAAATGAATCAATCAAATCAAATCAAAGCGTGATTGAAACCAGTCAAAAATCATCTCAATTCCTGGAGTGAACACAA
>JBBMJM010000021.1:189963-200366 GCA_037832705.1 Centriscus cristatus | reverse complement strand
CACACACACACACACACACACACACACACACACACACACACACACACACACACACACACACACACACACACAGCATCAAAAGATTGAGTCATAACAAAAAAACATCAAAAGACAGTTGAAAGACAGACAGGGAAAATCTTTGTGCCACGATCAGTCCATCAGAACAGTTTGTGGGGAAAAGAGGAAACACTCACAGTGCGAACATGGCCACAGATCGTCAGACCCACATTCTTGGTGAAACTGTGGACAAGGTCGAGCAGCGCTGGACGAGCGTTGGGGTATCCGGTCATCACCAAACACTGCGGTCTGCAGCACAAGTGTGTGTGTGGAGTCATATGAGGAGATTAGAAGTGAGCGGCCATGACGGTCGTGTTAGACAAGCAGCGCACATCAAAGCAAGTATGTTAATCACCATGGGAAGATGGATGCTAACCACACATGCTAACCCCTGAGGACACGTTGTCCGGTCTGATGGTCTTCAGGGCACACTGTCTATCTGTGTGTGTGTATATGTGTGTGTGTGTGTGTGTGTGTGTGTGTGTGTGCCTGCAGGGTTTTGTATAACTCTGAATGTGTAGTATGAATTGTTTTGCTGTTTTGTATGTTTGTTACCTGAAGTTCTTCACATGGTCCTCAACTCCACTCAGGTGCAGAGTGTGTGTGAGAGCCTGGTGATACGTCAGCGCCTGAGTGGAAGAGCCCCAGTTGACATCTGAGACACACACACACACACACACAATTAAAAAAAAAAAAAAAAACACATATCCTGTCTGAAACAAAGATAATATTAATACCGTCCACAAACTAATACAGAGGTACACACGATACACAGATGGAAGGAAGAAGTACATACTGTACACAGATGGAACTCACCAGGCTTCTTGTGGCTGACATAGATGTACAGACCCATGACGATCACGTTGGTGAAGAGAGCCGCCCACCAGTTGATAACGAACATGACGATGCAGCACAGAATCGCTCCGGCCAGAGAAACCCACATGTTGTAGTACTTGAAGCTGGGGCGCCATCCTGTGGGTGTGGGTGTGTGTGTGTGGAGGGGTGCGGGGGTGTTGGGGGGGTTGATAGAAAACAGATCAAATACTTTGAAATTCTGCTATGTACCCTATTGTTAGTGAGCTGTAAACCACAACAGATTAGCACAGTTTGATAACACACATATATTATATTCTACATTAGTACATATGTACTTCATTGTTCTAAGCACGTGTAACATGTTGAAAGAGCGTGAGTTGAGTTATGCTGAAGCAGCTGATACATGACGTTAGGTGACCTGGATGTTTTATTATTCATGTACTGGTACCACAAGTACTGGACCAGTGGACCACCACTGGTCCATTCCTGATGGAATGTGATGACGCTGAGAAACTAAGCACAAGACATGAACGGTACAACGACTGCTGCTTCTTTAACAGTGACAGTCGATCCAATGCGGACTACTGCACCAGTGTAATACTTCTACGTACCATTCATGTCTGTGTGTTGTGTGATCAGTAGTAAAAGCAGAGAAAGTGTGTACCTGCACTTCTGCTACACATTCATGGAGGAGAAGAAAACAACTGATCATCACAAATACACAACTATTTGTAAACAAAGTAAAACATCCATACACACTCCTCTTCTCTTACTGCTCAACGACATAACAACATGTTTCCAATTAACCAATCACACAACAGTAACACATTCCAGTCCACAGACAGTGAAGACGACCTACAACTTGTACTACAACACACACACACAAACACTCGGGTCGGGTCGAATGTAAAGACAAAAAGAGGAAGTCAAGTTGACACAGTAGAACACCTGTGACGTCCTGGTTTAACAACGATGTTTTCAGACTTGTGATCAGCTGATGACATGCTGAACTCTTTACCAACGCCTCAGTGCTTCTGCTATTTCCTCTGGAACAACTCGTGACTCGGTTCCTTTGTTCTGTTGCTTCTCATCTGCTCATCTTACCTGGCGAGTTGGCCAGCGAGGCGTGGAAAACTGAGAAGTTGATCAAAGCGTAGGACGCCAGGAAAAAGTTGGAGATGATCGGAGCGATGACGTTTAGTTGAGCTGCAGGAAGTAGGTTTACTGTAAGTAAACAGTAAGGTACCGGAAAGAGGCATTCTCCAGTGAGCCTGTGTGCCGTCTTACCAATGAGGATGAACGCCAGAGCGATACCAAAGGTCAGGATGTACCCTCGGAGGGGCTCGTTGTTTTTGCCATAACCTTTGGCGAACATGCCGAGGCCGGGATAGATGTTGTCTTTGCAGAGCGCCTGAGGAGAACACGAGGAAATACCAGCTGTGCTACTGCAGCCACAAGCAGACCAGCGAGAACTCACCGGCTCCTCCTCAAACAATCGTCATACCTGAAACACTTTGGGAGCGCTGACCAGAGACGCCAGGGCAGAGGACAGCGTGGCCGAGAAGATTCCAGCAGTGATGATGGGCCCAAACCCAGAAACGATGCTCATCACCTGATCCCGCCACAAAGACACATTAAGGTTTTTCCACATACATCGACAACAGAAAACAGCGTCTCGTACCTGGAAGTCATTCTGGAGACCGTAGCGGCAGCCATCTTTGTCGTTTTTACAGCTTGAGAAGTCATAGCCGAATTTACAGGCAGCGTCTGTGCAGTTGATGGCGAACTGAGAGCTCAGAGTGTCGTTCGCGTTTCCGCTGGCATCTCTCACGATACACGAGCCTGAAGAACGAAGTCCAACTGTGACATCTCCACACAGATTTGAGCATCAAACATAGGTGGCGTTCACCGCACCTGTCGACACGGCAACACCAACGTACACAATTCCGGTGATGAGGATGGCGAGGAGCGTTCCCCTGGGAATGGCCAGCTGAGGGTCCTACAAGAAGCATCACCACACCTGATCAGAACTCAGCACTGACATTCATCTGTTCTAATGGGAACACACATTCTGAACGTGGAGTCTGATTGGATGCTCGTCACATGAGGTTGTGTGTGTATTTGTGGCCGTGTTGAGTAGCAGTGATCCATCAGTGGATTGAATGTACTGTTCAGAGTACTTACAGCCAGATCTCCTGAGATATTGGCTCCTGCCAGAATTCCAGTGGCTGCCGGGAAAAAAATGGCAAAGACGGAGAAGAAGGTTTCTCCTCTGAAGTCTGGACCCATGTTCTCCCACATGATAGAACCTGACGGAACAAAAAACACCCTCATGTGGAGAAAATGTTCCCTCAGATGGAGACGTGTGTTCATACCGTCGTAGCCAAGGAAGCCAACAGATTCCTTTGACTTGAGGGGAATGAATGTTCCGATGAAGAAGTTGATGATGGCAGCAATGAGAACGACCAGAAGGAAGATCTGAGCCTGTGGACAGTCCAAGTATCTCAGACTCAAGTCCTCTGTAGAGCTAGCTTACAGCTACCATCATCACCTGGAAGGCCTTCATCAGCTGTTTCACGTACCTTTGCCTCCCACTCCATCCCCGCCACGGAGATCCCGAGGAGGAGGATGACCGTGATGGTGCCAATGATCCGGATGTCGTTGATCTGATCTGTCATGATGGCGTCAACACCCTGAAAACACGGATGCGACAGCAGGGATACTGTGTGTCAGTTGACTCAAATGTCTTGAGTCACACTTTCAACTGGACAGAAGAAGGTGGAGAGAAACTTACAGCGAGAAGCTCCACAACAGTTTCAGCAAAGCCCACCACGTACATGGCCACCGCGACGGCGTTGGCGAAGGCGAAGATCAGACCGATAGAACCTCCAAACTCTGGACCCAGACTTCTGGATATCAGGTAGTAAGCTCCACCTGCAAAGGAACTCCAGCGTCAGAGTGTGTCTGTGTGTGCGTCAGTTCACTAAGGAGAACTTTCCATTCTGCTGACTCGGTGCCTTTGAAAATCTTACTGATCTTTCTATATTCCACTGTGTTCACAGATGATGCAGAAATAGATTGTATAAAACAACCTGTCTCTACATACAAGGATCCAACCATCCGTCTGAACGTCAAAATGATCAGCTGACACATTTCCAGTACATCTGATCAACTATCAGTGTTAACATTGGTCACTGTTGACTACACATTTCTAATGAGGCCACACCATCGATCACATGATCCATTTGTTGTGACAGAGAACTTCACCTCCTCGTACAAAGCCATTGGTGGCGATCGCCGACGTGGAGAGGCCAGTGATGGTCGTCACTACAGTTGCCATGGCAATGATGAGACATGACAGCGCTGCAGAGGGAAAGCACATTGTTCATATTTGACTCGTTTTCTAAGAACGAGCAGGCGGAGTCAGGCACACGCAGCTGGAATAATAGACGGGCATGAACACAAACTAAACTAAACAACACGTCAGTAAATATGTTGTTACTGAGGGACAGTGACGTTTAAATTCATCTGCTCATGAGATCTGTGCAGAAGTGAGTAGACTACTGTGCACGTTCCTGTGTGTCACAAGAGGACTGCGGGATGTTCAGAAAGAACTTCAGTTAACAATTGCGAAAGAGCTCTTCCTTATTGCATCGGATCAGAAATGCAACAAAGCACTACGTCATCAGAATGGACAACACACACACACACACACACACACACACACAACTTTGTGTGTGTTTGGTGAAGACGCTGCAGGGTTCTGACGATGATGGCGTCATGTGATATGTGCTGGTCCAGACTGACATTGCCCCTGCCTGCACATTTGCGTCTTTGAAGAAGATGAGCTTCTTACCGATTCCAGCCTGACCGACGATCCACGACATCCGAATGAACAGCATCACGCCCCAGATGTTCAACATGCAGCGGACCTACAACGACAGGTTCACACCCACCTGAGATACGAGAGGCCCCTCCCACAATATAACGGCGCTGACACATGGTGCAAACGCACCACAAAAAACAAATAAAGTCTGCAAAACCCATTCTGGCATGCAGAAAAAACAAGGGAGAACATGTCCTGAGATGTTCAGACTTCCCGCTGGAAACAACAGAGAACACACCGGATCCCAGACGACGAACACATTGTTCTCGAACTCGTTCACATGAGGATTAGGTTTCGTCCTCTCAGTCAGAGCTGCTGAAGAAGCAGCAGCAGCAGCTCGTGTCCTGTGAAAGCCTGCGCCTGTCAGATACAGTACTCGGTGCTGTATCTGTATCGGTAGTGATAGTACCGATAGTATTAGTACTAATACACTATCAGTACTGATAGTACCAAAAGTACTCGTACTGACAGTATTAGTGCTAGTGCGACTCACTGACAGGCCTGAGTACACATAGAATGTAGAGGAAAACTGACCAGCACTCCTTTGATCCATCCAAACTTCACGACTCCTTTGGGCTCTGCTGCTTCCTTCGCAGCGGCGTCCTCCGACGGCGTCAGCTCATCCCCGTTAGGAAATCCATCCTCGAAGGGTTCCTGACACACAGAGAACATACATCAGCAAGCAGGGCCGCAATACACAGCAGATTGTGTGTGTGTGTGTGTGAGGGTACGCCTGTCTATAGTAAAGTAAAGCATAAAGTACACAGAAGAGAAGTAATTTCAACAACCAGGTGGAACCAGTTCCGAACCAGGACCCCGGTTTCTAAGTATCAGACTGAAGTAGATTCAAGATGGCCGACACGCCTCATTTCTCACACCAGAGCACCATTAAGTCTCCTCCACAGGAAGTGAATGTTTACAGGAAGCAAACCGTGTTTACAGCCTCTGATGTCATCACAGTGGGACACACATCTGAAACAACAACAACAGTTGAGTCAACAACACAGTGTGTGTGTCTACTACACACACACACACACACGTACTTCAACTATCAGTTGTTGTAGGTGGTAGTTCTGCTGTACTCATGCAGTACTGGAGGATGCAGCATCTCAGACGTCACCAGCTTTGTTCAGAGATGGTCCCACCATTTTCTGGTCACATTTGGACCCTCCACTGTGACCCGCTGCCATGGCAACCGTCTGTTTGGGACGGTGTCTCGTTACCATTTGATTGTGCCATGAAACAGCCGACGAGTGAAATGTCGCCACACAGCAAGGAGCTTTGTGAAGTGAAACCAATCAGCTGGTTCAAGCAGAAGACTTTATCAACGACCCAAGATCACATATTCACCATGACCCCAACCCCTGACCCCAATGCTAACACCTGACGCCAACCACTGTACCAAACCCATAACCTCAATACGAACCCCTGATCCCAACACAGAACCCCTGACCCCAATAATAACACCTGGCCCCAACACTAACCCCTGACACCAGTGCTAACCCAGGACCCCAAACCCTTACACCAACTCATGACCCCTCGCGATGATCCACGTAACCTATTTTTGGAAACAATGGATTTTGTTTTTCCTCTGTGTCCCATGTTTACTTTTCCATCATGTAACCAAACAAACAGAGCGCTGCCCCTCTGTCCGGATGGGTCATGTGACTAAGCCCCCCCCAGTGAAAATAGTCAGCACTCTCGGGAGGCATGAGCACAGGCGTGCTGGGAGCAGGCAGCCGATGGCGTGCTGCGCTGTGAGAGCGGCAGGACAACAGGAAGTGTGACGATGAAGGTCATCACTGTTGTTTTCCTTCTAAGACTGAACTCCAGTGTTCAGAGGACGCCACGTCCACGTGTGAGGACAGATGAGATAATATTAGTCGAGGACACATTTCTGTGAAACGTCAGATAAACACGATAGACACGTTCCTCCGCAGACGCCTTCAATGTCTGTGGGACCAACCGAGGACCTCTTCACTCCACGTCTTCACCTGCACGCCCAGCACCATCTGCACAACGTCCACGGCAACTCTGACCTACTTTGACTTGGTGGAGCCATTCAGTGGCTCATTTAATCTGGATTAATGCGTTCAAACAGTGTGGTCTTTGTCCACTTCAGCAGCTCACACACGTCACTACTACACACATGTACACACACATCAATACTTCACACATATGAGTGCTACACACACACCTACTGACATGACTGGCAAGTGCTTGTAAGGAGTTCTTTACTGGAAACTGGTGGAAAAAAAACAACTCACAATTCACCCGGATTCAATTAGAGACTCTGGACCGAAAGCTGGTCCAGAGTCTGGGTTTGTGTGTGTTGGGGGAAGGGGGGCCTATTTCTGACATCAGGGGTCATGTGACACATGAAAGGGTACGGACAACAGAAGGCGCAAAAACAAACTACACACTTTTACAAGAATGTTACAACAGCTGTACAACAAAAGGACTCGTCTCCTGTCAAAAGCCCAGGACGTCGGCCCACTTCCTGTCTCACTGCAGCAAACAAGGAGTGGGCATGTGGGGCTGAAAATAAAACCCAACCAAATAAAAAGTTCCATTGAGTCAAGAACCTCAGGGAACGCTACAACAGCTGGACAGCTGCTGGAGACAATGCACTTCCTGTCTGCCACAACACGCTCACAGTACGGAGATGGTTCTGCTCATGGTACAGTGAGTGGTAACGTGAGCAGCACTGCTCCTATTCCAGTATACAGTGTAGAAATGTGCACTATTCTATAAGTAGGCCAATCGTGTGCAAAGGTCAAAGGTCACATGGCTGAAACACTAGCAGGCTTGCTGTGGTGCCGCACAGGACGGAATCAATAGTTGAGCCGAGCTCAACTGTGATTGGCCGCCACACAAAGACTCAATGTGACCTGGCAGGTGAGTGTGGTCCAATCAGCAGAGGCCGGGGTTTCAGGTGAACATCGGGCAGCGTTGTTGTGTCCTTCAACAGTCGCTACAACCTTTTGGATGCAGGATGTCAAACTGACTCATTGATCGCCATGGAAACCTCCACAGGCAAACGTCAATCAACAGTGGAATTTCCATCAGGCCGTGGCGTGCACCACAGTGAAACTATGACGGCAGACAAAACACTGGAAACGCCAAGGTCGCTACGACCTCCAGCCGCGGCCAACACAGAGCAAACAGAGCAGGTTCTGTGGACGTGTATCAGCTGATCGCTCTGATCTAATTTGGAGCCGATGAAACTGGCTCCGATCGGGATTCGCCATTCAGGCACCGCACAGGAAACACAAAAGAGCTTTATGTCAGCCGTCATCACAACTCAATGACAGAGAGACGGGAGGTGAAGCCATTCATGCATTCACAAATGACAACATGAAGTGACTGATTAGGTGACGGACACAGAGGACGAGCCTCTGGTGTCAGGAAGCAGAAGGAAACACGGACTCCCTGGAAACTACACCTGTGTGTTGTCGTGATGCCGTCATTGGTTTAAACGTGTTCAAGTGCATACCTGAGCGGCAGGTGAGCATGGAATCACAGCTCAGTGACTCAATGAACAGCAGCTGAGTCATGTGACTCAGCTCATGAGTCACATGATCAGGTGGCGGACGCCGATATACCGTGTCGCGTCATAGAATCAAACACGTATTCTGTGCGAGTTCTCTGAAGCTGCTCAGCCGTATCTGGGATTCAGACTGACAAGAACACGATGACCTTCCCTCAAAATGCCTGATACCAAATTGAAAACACGAGCTTCTAGGAGCTAGAAATTAGTGGAAAGCTGCAGCGAAATAGCAGTCGGCAGTGACTTGTCACCTATCACACACAGATCAACTGTGTGTGATATTTATTTTTACACTCTGTTGTCTCAGAGAACGAAGGTCCTGGGTTCAATCCTTGGCTTGTTGAAATCATTGCATGCTGCCTGTCTTTGGTTCCCCCCTTTAATTGGTCACTAGTCTAAACGGTCCTTGTGTCTGCTGGTCAGGATGTACCCTGCCGTCCAGGACAGCTGGGCTCCAGCACATCAAGAACCAGAATAAGTGGCAGAAGATGTATGTTTCTTCACACTCGTGTATGTTTACACACTGACTGTTTGTTTACACACATCCCCAGCAGGACCGTTGACCAGAACCTGGTCAGATGTGGTGTGTGAGCTGGACTGGAGAAACCTCCTGCCCATGTTGGACAGGAAGGAACTGCTGCAGTGGGACTGGACAGTAGCGGATGCGGATGGGGTCGGGGTGGGGTGGTTCTTACCTTGTCCAGCTCGTCATGCAGCTCGGACAGGGTGGGGCGGATGAGCTTCTCCCCAAGCGGCGCCGCGGTCTGCCGGTAGAAGTCAATGTTGGGAACGGCGTCGATGGTGTTGTGTCCGAAGGTGCGCAGGTAGTAGGTGTTGGTGTGGGTGTCGTAATGGTAGTGGTGCTGCCCTCCCGTGGATGAGTGTAGGCTACTCTCGCTCATCACAGTATCCCCGTTCTGGACGCCGTCAGCCGGCGCTGGCTCCGGGGAGGCCGCGATCCCCCCTTGGTTCGGGTCCGCGAAGTTCACCACTCGGAACCGGCCTTTGGCGTCCTCCCCGCCGGTCCCTTGCTCGGCAGCCTCCGGGGAGGTACCGGAGGGGGCGCCGGATGGGCAAGCCACGGAGGCGTCGGAACTCGGAGATTTGTCTTCGGTGGCCGCGGCTGCCTCCGCCACCAGGTCCACCTGGAAGCGGCTCTGACTGGGCGTCGGACCGGGCGGCTTCTGCCCCGCATCCGGGGCGAGGAAGTCGTTTTCCGCTGGGACCGAAGGCGCAGACATGGCTCAGATGACGGAAAACCCCGTTCGGGCCCACGTAGTTTGGTGAAGGCGAAAGAGCTGGAATGGAGCGGGTCAGTGGTCGGCAGCGAACGGTTCTCACGCAGGTCCGCGGCGCTAGCAGAGGGACGTAGCAGTTAGCTCCAGCGGAACGAGCAGCTCCAGCCTGGAAACCGCCGTTGGTCTCACTTCTGCCGCCGCGGCAGCGTCGAGATTTGGCCACAAACGTTGGATCAGTCGGAACCGGAACGAAATCTCGTCCGGCGCTCGGTCCTGTTCGGTGCAGATGCTGCCGTCGACCAGGGCTCCTCCTTCAGTCCCGGCGCTCCTCCGCCTCATATACACACTGCCCCGCGGGGGGCGGAGACCTCGCGAGATGTCGACGGAGTAGTGTCATGTTTCAGGGCGAAATGTCGCGAGAAGACATCCCAATCCGAAAAGAGATGACGGTGTGTGTGTGTTACCATGATAACTGAAGTCATCATCAGCTTTGATCAGTATGGTTCAAGGCATTTCACTAACTCACTTCATTCTCCCCTTAACTGCCTTAAACCTTCATTTAACCCATCACTTTCACTACTCCCCTCCCTTAACCCCCTCCTAACCTTCTCTTAACCTCCATTAACCTTCATTCCACCTCAGCTGTTGTGTCTGCAGGTGGAACATGAACAGAACCTGAGACCTGAGGTTTCACTGTTCCACCCTTACCAGTTCTCCAGTTGAACCAGTTCCTGGTTCTCTGGTCACATCTCTCTCTCTCTCTCTCTCTCTCTCTCTCTCACACACACACACACACACACACACACACACACAGATACTTTCAGGTGTCAGAAGTCACTGAGGGTGAATGCCTGGT
>JBBMJM010000021.1:76833-89827 GCA_037832705.1 Centriscus cristatus | reverse complement strand
CCACTCAGAGGACGTCCCTCTGTCTGTAGGGACCAATCAGAGGACGGCCCCCTGTCTGTAGGGACCAATCAGAGGACAGGTCTCTGTAGGGACCAATCAGAGGACAGGTCTCTGTAGGGACCAATCAGAGGACGTCCCCCTGTCTGTAGGGACCAATCAGAGTATGTCCCTCTGTCTGTAGGGACAATCAGAGGACGTCCCTCTGTCTGTAGGGACCACTCAGAGGACGTCCCTCTGTCTGTAGGGACCAATCAGAGGACGGCCCCCTGTCTGTAGGGACCAATCAGAGGACGTCCCTCTGTCTGTAGTACCCAGGTATTACAGTGTTTGTTTCATTTTATTATTTCAACAGCTGACCATTTATTATTATGAACATTTGCTTTTAGTTTTCGGAAAAAATATCAAGCTATATATGGTATATCACCATTCAGCCCAAATATATGTAGATAGGACTTTTGGTCCATGCTGGTGCTGTCAGAACACTAATGATCTGTCGATTTACTTTCACGACAACAACTTAACTGTAAACCGCAACTTCTCAACTCTCAGGAACCATTCCACACTGTTATATAGCCCCATTAATCGTGTATTTACGGTACTCCGAAGTATGCTAAAAGGGTAACCCGAGCTCGTACACGTGCTGCGTGTCAGGAAGAAGAGGAAGAGCCTCAGCCTTCAGCAGCCCCTGTCGAGGATAAGAAGAAGATCACCGATCCCGACAGTGAAGACGTGTCCGAGGTGGACGTCCGCCACATCATCGAGTGAGTGTCTACAAGATTGATTTACTGCACAGCTGAAAGAATAAGAACACTTCAAACAAACATCCAAGGACAGAGACGACTGACATGAATCATAAGTAAATAACAAAAAGACAGTTTCATCTTTTCCATCATGAGTCAGTATCGGGTTCATTCATCCTTTTATTTGAACGTGTATTTTGTTTAATTCAAAGTAAAAGTGCATGTTATCATAATTTGAGGTCATACACTGACCAGCATGCATAGAATGAAAACAAACAAGTGTTTTGGGTGTTTTTTTGTTTTTGTTTTAATCATTTTGGCAGAAATGCCAAACAGGATGTGGATGACGAGTACAGCGGCGCGGCGTTTGCCCGCGGGCTCCAGTCGTACTACGCTGTGGCTCATGCTGTCACAGAGAAAGTGGAGAAACAATCAAGTTTGTTGATCAATGGACAACTCAAGCAGTATCAGGTGAGCAGATATTATTATTAGTAGTAGTAGTAGTAGTAATTCATGAACGGAGCCGATGATGAACAGCTCGTAATGACGGAAACTGATGAAATACATTCCTTGTTTTGTGTCAGATTAAAGGTCTGGAGTGGCTGGTTTCCCTCTACAACAATAACCTGAACGGGATCCTTGCAGATGAAATGGGTTTGGGAAAAACCATCCAGACCATTGCCCTCATCACGTACCTCATGGAGCACAAGCGTCTCAACGGCCCCTACCTCATCATCGTCCCCCTCTCGTGAGTTCTCGTCTGCTGCTCTCCTCCTGCGCGTGCGTTCCTCCTCAGTAACTCACAGTGTTTCAAACGGACAGGACTCTCTCCAACTGGGTGTATGAGTTCGACAAGTGGGCGCCCACCGTGGTGAAAGTGTCCTACAAGGTGAGTTGAGTATGAACTGGGATCCACTCTTAGCAGCCAGTAGCTCCGTGAGCAGCTTGTCACCGACCGTTTTCTGCCTCACTGAAACGTGAACAGACCGACGCCAAGTCAAATTCAGCACATGATGGACTATTGTTGTTTGGTTTCTACCTTCCATCACTGCGGTTCCACGTCGGTCAGTCTGTGTTCGACGTGTCTCAAAAAACGCTTTTTGCAGCAAACAACTTGTTTTTTACCTGGAAATCACCTCGACATCCAAATCGCGGATGTACGTTTAACTTTTTTTTTTTAAATGTACTTGCAGGGGTCTCCTGCTGCCAGACGAGCTTTTGTTCCTCAGCTGCGCAGCGGGAAGTTTAACGTTCTCCTCACCACCTACGAGTACATCATCAAGGACAAACAAGTGCTGGCCAAGGTGAGATTTGATGTCCAGACACGTGCAGCAGGACACACACACACACACACACACACACTCACACACACTCCCACACACACACACACACACACACGCACAAAAAATATATATGTAAGTTACTTTTGAAGAAATTTGATTGCTAGAAATAGGACAAACATTCACAGCATTTTTCCCGGTTTTCGCCGTCCTGGCCACGTCGCTACTGGTTGGCTTCTGCGTTCAGTGTGTGTTTCTGGGTCGCGCCCCGACCCCCCGTAGCTCTCTGAACGTGTGTCCTCCAGCCAATCTGACTGCCCCCTGTGCTGCGTCTCAGTGCTTTCTCCTCGGTGCTGCCACACACTGACACCGCGTCTCCCTTTGTCCTCTGTGGCCATCGTGCTGCTATGCACTCATGTAGTCTTGTAGGCTTCCTGACCGTGCCGACAGGTGGGTGTTGTACTTCAGGCAACACTTTTCCCGCGTGCTGACTCAAAGGCTCGAGGCTTGGGCTCAGGCGGACGCAGTGGGCAACAGGTCCTCCAGATGTGCGCTGGTCGGGCTTTAACGGGCATTGAACAGGACTCGTTCTCTTGTCCTCAACCCCACCAGATCCGCTGGAAGTACATGATTGTGGACGAGGGCCACAGAATGAAGAACCACCACTGCAAACTCACCCAGGTCCTCAACACACACTACCTGGCACCGCGGCGGGTTTTGCTGACCGGGACGCCGCTGCAGAATAAATTACCAGAGCTGTGGGCGCTGCTCAACTTCCTGCTCCCCACCATCTTCAAGAGCTGCAGCACCTTCGAGCAGTGGTTCAATGCCCCGTTCGCCATGACTGGGGAGAAGGTGCAGGTGTCGCCTGGCGGTGGGTTCGCTGCCGAGCCCACTCGTTTCATTTCGTTGACTCGTTTCTGCCTCTTTCCAGGTTGACCTCAACGAGGAGGAGACCATCTTGATCATCCGCCGTCTCCACAAAGTGCTCCGCCCGTTCCTGTTGCGCAGATTGAAGAAGGAAGTGGAGGCGCAGCTTCCAGAGAAGGCATGGCTCCTTTCTGTCCTCGTGCAAATTAACATGCACTCACGTGCCACGATGCGTTCTGAGGACCACGCAGGCTACGGTCAGACCGCCTGTCTTCATAGTTCCCGTCCAGTTTTTTAGGTTTTTAAACCCACCATGTTGGTATCCCTTGGCGCTACATTGACCCGAGCATACTTTGGAGTAATGTAATTTTTTCAACTGACAAGATCAGTGGAAATATCTTTAAATTGTGTTTTCAGAAGAGATTGAGGTACGAGATGAGTTACTGAGCAGGCAGGTTGTAGTAGTAGTGTAGTCCTGTCTGCAAACGACTCGTCCGAAAGAACAAATCTTTTGCGCCAATGAACTGAAACTGAATCTCGTCACTGAAAAGTCACTCACAGTTCAGCAGTGAAATGCTGTGGTGAAGCTGATTCGTTTGTTCCCCTGCAAATAAGTTAACTGACACGTACACTAATCACTCATCAAAAACAAAACCATATCTAAGCACTGAAATAGAACCGTAGTTGACTTACATTCCATTACAACGCAAAACATGATCTAAAATACCTGACAGTCCATAGAACAACTTCAATGAATCAATCTCTCTCACACATATTGGATTATTTTATACAATTATTGTGATTTAAGTCACCCAGCCTTTTCTCTGTCATGGAACAATTCAGTGAACACATCTTTTGAACAAATCTTTATACGGAAGAAATTCTCATGCTTCAGTAACCTAAAAGTTCTGTTTTGCCCATCGGTAAAGTTTTGTCCTGTTTGCAAACAATTAGAAAGAATCTTTTTAGGTGAATCAACTCGGAATCACTGACTGAAAATATTCGTTAATTTCATAGTTCAGCTGAGTGAACCTGATTCGTTCGCTGTGAATGAGTCGGCTGGCACGCATCACTCACTGACATTAAATGGTACACTGGAAACAAAGCACATTACATTAAAAGGCAAAACTTATGCTGTGAACTCAAATGAACCACGGACTGAACGATTTGGTGAATGAGTCTTTTGAACTCGTCTTTTTACTGAACAGATTCTAGTGATTCAGTAAACGAAAAAGAACTGTCCTGCTCACTGCGACGTTGGGACGGGGACCAGAGGAGCTGTGTGATCACATGGTGTCAGTGACAGATGAATCCTGAAGTGAAGATCTAGACCGAAGTCACAGGACAAAACATTCCATCTCCAGTCAGAAGCAAATATGAAAGTAGAACGTCACTCTGAGAGCTCCGACCTCCTCCAGGCGTCCTCCATTGCATCTACTCTGATAATTTCATTGATCATCAAACATGACTTTATCACTAGCCAAACAAAAAAATCATTATGTGTCACAGATCATGACCTCTGACCTCTAGTTTTCTTTGAATAGTAAAACAACAAATAGAACCTCCTTGTCAGAATAAATATGAACAACAGATTTGATTTGATTTGGACCGTTCAGTCAGTGGGAGGAAACAGATGATTAACCACTGACACCTCCCCTCCCCCCGTCTTCCTCAGGTGGAGTATGTCATCAAATGTGACATGTCGTCTCTTCAGAGGGTTCTGTACAGGCACATGCAGGCCAAAGGGGTTCTGCTGACGGACGGGTCCGAGAAAGACAAGAAGGTGAGTTTTTCACCCTGATGTTACTGGGGTTTTTACCATTTTTTACCATGATGCTACTGATTTTTTTACCCTGATGTTACTGAGCTTTTTACCCTGGTGTTACTGAGTTTTTTTACTGTGGTGTTAGAGTTTGTTACCGTGGTGTTACTGAGTTAGTTACCCTGGTGTTACTGAGTTAGTTAACCTGGTGTTACTGAGTTTTTTACCCTGGTGTTACTGAGTTTTTACTGTGGTGTTACTGAGTTAGTTAACCTGGTGTTACTGAGTTTTTTTACCCTGGTGTTACTGATTTTTTTACTGTGGTGTTACTGAGTTTGTTACCCTGATGTTACTGAGTTTTTTACTGTGGTGTTTCTGACTTTTCCTGCTGGTTTATCACAGGTTTATTGAAATGTTGTGTTGTTCAGGGCAAAGGAGGCACTAAGACGCTGATGAACACCATCATGCAGCTGAGGAAGATCTGTAACCACCCGTACATGTTCCAGCAGATCGAGGTAACACCCCTTCAACTGTCTTTGGCCTTTTTAGGACTTTTTTTTGTGGACCAAATTACAGAACAAGTGTTGAATGTGTTTTGCAGGAATCCTTCTCTGAACATTTAGGTTTCTCTGGAGGAATAGTCCAGGGGTGAGTTTGGTTCTGCTGTCAGTGAGTTCCTGTTATACCGTCTAACTTTCTGTCTCCTTTTGACCCGCGACCCCCCCACACAGCCCTGACCTGTATCGAGCATCAGGAAAGTTTGAGGTGTTGGATCGAATCCTTCCCAAGCTGCGAGCGACGAACCACAAAGTTCTGCTCTTCTGTCAGATGACATCGCTCATGACCATCATGGAGGACTACTTCGCCTACCGCAACTTCAAATACCTGCGTCTGGATGGTAAAACACAACTTATTGATATGGTATTTGTCTAATACAACACACATTGTTGAACATTGTACATTCGTATTTTAATAGATTATCATGACAATACTGAAGTTGAAATACAATAGTATAAAATATGGTGGTCTTTCATGTCACAATATATTACGTTTGTTTTACTTACGGCATGTTCTCTCGTCATTCACCTCAGGCACCACCAAGGCTGAGGACAGAGGAATGTTACTGAAGACGTTCAACGACCCAGAGTCCGAGTACTTCATCTTCCTCCTGAGCACTCGGGCTGGAGGTCTCGGCCTCAATCTGCAGTCGGCCGACACCGTCGTCATCTTTGACTCCGACTGGAATCCTCATCAGGTGTGACACACGTTCCTCTCAACGGGAACACATGGATCTCAGCGTGGGGGGGTGAGGGGAAACACACTGTATATACGTTAGACAAACCTGCCTGCACTCGAACCGTTGGGTCATCAACTAGGAACATGGGTCCTTCTGATGTAGACGGGCTCAGAGCTCCAGGGTGTGTGGGCGGGGCTTAACACGACTAGTGGCGACTGAGTTGGACCTTTCTTTCCATTCCATCACCGTCTCTTCGCCAAAAAGGAGATGAAAATAAAGAACCTCGTTCGTTGCTCTGATTGGTCATAGCGGCAGCCAGTTGTGTTGTTGAAAGAAATTTAAAAAGAAGTTTGAACACAAAGTCCATTTCGATGACGTCCTGAGCGACAGCCAGTGGTCACGTTTCCCCGTCTCGTCTCCAGGATCTGCAGGCTCAGGATCGAGCTCACCGCATCGGGCAGCAGAACGAGGTGCGTGTGCTGCGCCTGTGCACCGTCAACAGCGTGGAGGAGAAGATCCTGGCTGCGGCTAAGTACAAACTGAACGTGGACCAAAAGGTCATACAGGCTGGCATGTTCGACCAGAAATCCTCCAGCCATGAGCGCAGGGCCTTCCTTCAGGCCATCCTGGAGCATGAGGAGCAAGACGAGGTCTGGGGCCAAGAAGTGTGTCTACGCATGAATGTGTGTGCGTGCACCAGCGACACACAATTTCAAAGGGTGTGCGCTCTTATGCTCTGCTTGCCAATGTGTGTTTACTGTATTCAGGAGGAGGATGAGGTTCCCGATGACGAGACGGTCAACCAGATGATCGCCAGGAGCGAGGAGGAGTTTGACCAGTTCATGGTGAGAGCGTCCATCGTGAACCCCCCCCCCCCGACATGGAGCGTCGGGGCGCCAACTCCTCGATCAATCCACCTTTATTTACATTTCATAACATACAAAGATCCTGCAAAGTGCTTCAGCAAAAAAAAAGCCCAAACAATTAAACAAATTAAAAAACAATTAAAAACAAGGAGACAGAGGAAACATCACAGGGACAAAAACCCTTAACACTTATTGAAATACTTGGAAATTACAAATTCCACCCACACTTTTTCCACATACATATATTTATTAAGTTTTTTTTTTTTATTTAGTTTTTTTGGTCTTTTTGTTTTTCAACAAATAAAAAAAATCCAATTCAGTTATGTCTCCGTCACTAGTTCCTTAAAATTTCGGTAAAACCTTTTCTCTGCAAATCGTAAATGTCTGTTGGTGTACTATGCTCTTAAACGTAAGTGTTATCAGAGAAATAAATAAATTCAGTTCGATTTAAGAGAGCAAGAGACTAAATTAATTAATAAGATGAAATATAATTACTCGCAAAGGTAAATAATCAATAAATGCTGACAAGTAAAAAATACAAAGTAAAAACTCAAATCTTACAAAAAATATGTCTTATTTGGCAAAATATGAGGCATTTTGCCTAATTCTAGTCATAAAATATCCAAACACCTGAACTCCGACACATCACATGAAAAACATTACTGATCTTAGAAAATATCCAGATTTTCTCTAGAAATAATGAGGAAATCTACTTATCTACTTTTTCAAGAAACATATTTGAAGCAGGCGATGATTGTGTGAAAGATAGATAAATATATCTTATAAATAAGATAAAAATAAGAACCTAGATCCAAATATGTAAGCCTAGCCAGTCGGTTCGAAGCTCCACTGAATAGTTATTGTAGGTCTCAAGAATATGAACATCTTAAAGAACGTCCTTGTCCTTCGTTCCATCAGCGTATGGATTTAGACCGGCGGCGTGAGGAGGCCCGTAACCCGCGACGTAAACCTCGGCTGATGGAGGAGGACGAGCTGCCCACATGGATCATGAAGGACGACGCTGAGGTGGAGCGTCTGACCTGCGAGGAGGAGGAGGAGAAGATGTTTGGGCGAGGCTCTCGACAGCGGAAGGAGGTGGACTACAGCGATTCACTGACCGAGAAGCAGTGGCTCAAGGTTACTGGCCTCATGTGAAGAAGGACGCAACGGACAGGAGGAGGGACGGGGACGTCCGGGGGGGTCGCCGGCTGTCTGTGTAAGTCTCGTCTGTTCTCCTTCCTAAGCAGGCGATCGAGGAGGGGACGCTGGAGGAGATGGAGGAAGAGGTCCGCCACAAGAAGACAACGCGCAAGCGAAAGAGGGATCGCGACGTGGATCTGCCCGTCCCCTCCTCCTCCTCCGGGGGGCGAGGTCGAGCAGACAAGGACGAAGATGGAAAGAGACAGAGGAAGCGTGGACGGCCGCCTGCTGAGAAACTTTCCCCCAATCCGCCCGTCCTCACCAAGAAGATGAAGAAGATCGTGGACGCCGTCATCAGATACAAAGACAGGTGAGGTTTCATTTGTTTGGGGGACGTACTCATTGTCAATTTACTACCAATAAACATGGATCATAAAACCTAAGACAAATTCTTAATTATGACACCAATGTCTCCAAAGATGGAGCAGACTGAGGACACACGACCTCAACTTGCTACCAAAAGACACCTCTAAAATGTTAGAATGCTCTATATCTGTTGTGTTTTATAACTTAGGCTGATGATTTCTTAGACTAGCTTAAAGTTTTGTAAATGTTTATACTACAATTGTGTGTGAAGTTGTTGTATTTTAGCCCAACCAGTTAAGGTGAAAGTTATGTATGCTGGTCAAATCTGGTTGGAGGATATTTTATTTTATTTCATTTTTAATATGGTCAGGGGTTTGCAATCCTCAGTGGCCTTAAGACAGCACCAGGTGGGACACCCACGTTGGACAGGTCTGAAGTAGAGGTCTGACAAACTGCCATCTACTTCTCCAGACTGGAGTTGGACACACAGCTAACAGTTGTGGTGCAGGATGTGTAGACATGATGCCCCCTACACATGTCTGACTGCCCCCTCATATTCACCCTCCTAGATCCGGCCCTGTACTATACAAATATACAAACGCTAATATACAGCTTCGTCCTGCCAAACCTTGCAGCATCGTACATGTCAACAGGAACTTGTATTTATAATGTAATTTTCAGTTCAGTCACCATTTGTATGAAGATGACGATGTTTATTCATAGATTGCGGTTGTTCAAATGATGAAAAATGTCTTGTGGTGAGGAATATGTGGATGTTCTGCAGCGCCAGCGGGCGTCAGCTGAGCGAGGTGTTCATTCAGCTGCCGTCTCGGAAGGAGCTGCCAGAGTATTACGAACTGATCCGCAAGCCGGTGGACTTCAGGAAGATCAAGGTACGATTCCACATTGGGCCACAGGCAAAGTCCAGTCCAAACTAAAGATTCCAGAAGCAATGGAACGTTTGCCGATACCGCCGATATAGCGTTCTGAATGGGCCCGTTGCTTGTTGGTTGGTTCTAGAAGTTCCAGAGGATTCTACCTGTTCAGTCACTGATAATGGTTCAGACCGTGCTAATGTTGTGGCCAATCAGCTGTGAGCAGGTGACGGGGACCCACATGGGGCGTGGCTGTGTGACGCATCCAGCTACAAACGTGCTAACAAATATGCAAACTTTTGAACAGAGGACAAGAACCACGCACTGATAAATACCTTTGAGGCACAACCGTGTCTTCACAGCATTAGCTTGAAATGCTATGCTAGCAGGGACTTTCCTACATGTGCTATGAGAATGCAATGCGACTGTTTTGGACTAAAGTAATAGAACGTCTGTGTGAGGCTCAGGAGATGAAGAAAACAAACACAAATAATGAGAGTGTCATAACATGACTTTGCAGTTCTAAAGGTCGGGAAGGTCACTTCAGGTCACAGCGCTGTTCTACTTTGAGGCATGTTGCAGCTCACGTGTTGCTGTGGAAACACCAGTTGTTTACGTGACGTCGCAGTACGGTGTGTCAATGTGACCTGGACTGTTTATTGAACGTCACTTCAACGATCATCAGTTCCTTCATAAACACGTTTCTCGGTGTCATCTCACACCAGGAGCGGATTCGCAGTCACCGGTACCGCAGCCTCGGTGACCTCGAGAGAGACGTGATGCTGCTCTTCCAGAACGCTCAAACCTTCAACCTGGAGGGGTCGCTGGTGAGACGGGGGAGGTCAAAAAACATCTCGCCTCCTGTTGAAAAGTTTCGGCTGCTCGCTGTCTCAGTCTTCACAGATTAACGGCATTCTGTTATTACCACCTGAGCCCACCAGGGGGCGCTGTTCTTTAGCAGACGCTTATTTTGCTTAAACCCTTTACTGGGAAAGAAATAAGTATGTACATTTATGTTCGAAAATATTTCTAATATAATATGTATAAAATGATATGCATATACTATATACATTAAACAAATAAATAGATATAGAACTAAAGATGTTTGTATGCACAAACTTACTTGGGATATTTTGATCTTTTTTTAAAAAAATTAAAAGTTACGACTCTCTGTCAATATCCTCCCTCGTTCTCTCCTTTTCTGTGAGCAGATATACGAGGACTCCATCGTGCTGCAGTCGGTGTTCACCAGTCTGAGGCAGAAGGTCGAGAAGGAGGAGGAGAGCGAGGGAGAGGGGAGCGAGGAAGAGGAGGACGATCAGGAGGAAGGATCAGAGTCAGAATGTGAGAGGGGAAAGAAAAGGTCAAACCTGTCAGAACAGCATGTTGCTGTCATTACGGTAATCCCATTCGCTAGGTTGCCAGAAGCTGGCAAATTATTACCGTAATGACCGCAACTTGGCAAGCAAGTTTTAGCTTTTAGTAACCATTTTCTGATGCACCAATAGTCTCATAATTATGGTACATCCCAAGTATGCTCGTGCCAATGTCATTATTATTGTGATTGTTATTATTATACCCAGAAATACAATAGTTCATATAGAAATGAACTATTGTGTGTACAAGTATCCAACGAGCGCGTGTGTCTGCAGCTCGCTCGGTCAAAGTGAAGATCCGTCTGGGTCGTAAGGAGAAAGGCACCGATCGGGGAAAAGGACGCAGCAGGCGAACGGGCCGCACTCGAGCCAAACCGGTGGTGAGCGACGACGACTCGGAGGAGGAGCAGGAGGAGGTGAGTCGGTCGGAGCTGAGTGCTTCACGGCGAACACGGACCAGCGGCGTTTCCTTCTCTCCCCCAGGAGCGCTCCCCCAGCGCCACTGACGAGGACAACTGAGCTGATGTGGGGCTTTTAAAGGGACATTCCACCAACGCCCAGACGACCAGGAAACGAACCACACCCCTGACACCTGCGTTTAGACAGAAAAGGTTCTGTGATAGAGTGACCAGCTAACCTCAGCATGCTTTTGGAGGTGGGAGGAAGCCGGAGTACCTGGAGACACGAGGGCGGTCTCCAGTCATGATTCATGTTCACACACTGAGTTGGATGGTAAGCGGCCAATCACATTCATCCCCTGAAGTATTGACCGTTTGCGGTATCAAACATGGGTCTGGAGGATTTCTTTTCAATTTCAAACCAAATTCTTGGAAACTTCACCACTGCCGATACCTTCGTGCTAGCATGCGGCGTATACGTACCGTGATCAGGAAATGTGGAACTGGGAAATGTCACTCGGTCCCTCCACCTGGCGTGAAGAGCGAAGGTTGAGAACTTGCACTTCACTGACAAGTTGCAGTCATTGACAACAATGAATGGATTACCGTAATGACAGCAACATGGCTGTTGTGAACTTTCAGGAAACGATAGACGTGTTCTCCTTCTCCCAGCTCCTTCCTCAGGCAGAGGAGCCGAGTGACACGTCTCAGCCTTCAGGAACTATCAGGCGCAAGTAGTCAAGTAATTACGGTACTCCAAAGTATGCTAGCGTGTGTGTGTGTGTGTGTAGCGCCGGGGCTATCGTCTGTGTTAAAGGGTTAAAGGTTCATGTGTTCCCGTTGGTCAGTGACCCTGAAAGGAGCAGAACTCTGCACCACTTTCTTAATTTTAGCATAAAAATCTTTTTTTTTTCAAAGACCCTGCTTTCATAAACAACAACATGAGACCCCAGGCGGCGTGTGTGTGTGTGTGTATGTGTGTGTGTGTGTGTGCGTGCCGGCGTCCGTCCCACATCTGTCAGAAGGTGTCTCCACCGTTATTTTCAGACACAAACCTGCTGCTCAGCTGTCTTCTAACAGTGGATTGTAAATTCATCAGTGGGTACTGTCTCTTCTACGCCGTCTCCTTCCTGTTTGTGGTGATTTGATCGTTTTAAAATCTGCTCGACGTACTTTTTCTCTTGACTCAAAGACGAAGGACCAGAGGGACAGCGGCTCTCCTCTGCTTGTAAACGCCTCCTGGCTGCACGGTGTTGGATATTTTGTATAGAAGATTCCTAGAGCATCAAGTCGGTGCATTCGTGTGCGGTCTGTTGTGATGGTAGGTAGCTGAAGAACTCCCAACCAAAGCGTGTTCTCCTTTAATACTTGGACGTGCCCGTGCTGTGTTGTGTTGTTGTGTCCATCGCTGGAAATAAGAACAATAAACTACAACAGAAGAAGTGGTGGTTATTGTGTGTGTGTGATGTACATGTGGATGATTGAATTCAGCTCTAAAATCTAAAACAACAGCAAAGCAAACAATAATAAATCAATAATAACAAACTACATCACTTATACAAGGAAAAAATATTTTTAAATATTCAATTCCGATTAAAAAATAAATACAGAGACAAAAAATAATGAAGATATTAGTACACATAAAGATCTATGGGATATCTAGATTCTCCTTCGTTTTTTACTTTTTTATTTTATTCCATCCTCAAAAAAAATAGTTTCATGTTTGGATCCTTTGAGTGTAACAATGAATCCATTGTTTGTTGTTATTTTTAACGCTGGAACATTCCAATCACAGGTGGCATGACGTCACACATTTCACCCGTGACGATCACAGTCAGTTATTCCTTCATACCAGAGATGAATCTCCACATTGTGAAGTTCTGTCCTGTCATCAAAGGTTTGACCACAGGGAGGCGCTCTCACATAGACCAGTCAGAATGTAGTCAGTAAACGTATGCGCACACACACACACACACACACACACACACATACACTTCTATATTTTTAAAAAATATTAAAATTCTATATACAGTTGTTGTTTTCTGTGACAGACAGGAGGTGGGGGGGGGGGGGGGGGGGGGGGG
>JBBMJM010000020.1:5096783-5111995 GCA_037832705.1 Centriscus cristatus | reverse complement strand
TTTACACTGCAATATTCCTGCTGGTCATTATATACAATTTGCACTGTTCCACTCTATCATGCGACATGTGTAAAATATTTTATTGTATTTATTTATATTTTATTTTTTGTTTTTACCTGACAGTTACTCAGTGTTTTATACTGTTTGTCTAAGACAAGAGCTGTACAAAATGTCTTTGAGCCTAGCATAATGACAATAAAAGGTTCTTTTTCTGATTACAATAACTATAAATACAGTACATTTAAAAGGTGCTGACTGGTTGGGATGTGTTCATTTTTAGTGATGATGAAAAAAAAACAGTCTCACCATTTGGCTGATGCTTGATGCCGTCATACTTTACATGCCCACTGTAGCTTTGTTTTTGCTCTAGTTCTTTATAACTGAAAGAAAAGTGGGGAAACAGGTAACTGCTTGTGCAAATTCGTTTAGATTTTAGATTGCATTGAGCTTCGTTATGGCAGAAGAGAAGCTTGCAGACTTGTAACTGCTAGCGACATTACCTGTCGAGCGCATCCTTGAGCTCCTCGGTCCTGTCTTCTCTGCTCGGGTAAGGAGCTGCTCTCCGAAACAACCGCAGTTGCTGAGCACTACCACAGAATACATGCTCTTATATTTGGGCACGCATAACCGTTACAATATTAACTTGTAGTAAAACATTAAAAATTACCACCACGCACACATATACAAAACAAAAGCTAATGCTAATGCTAATGCTAGTGCTAGGGCGCTAATGCTAAACCAGAAATCACTTGACCTACCTGCCGTTTGGGTTAGCTGGCGGCCGCCGCCCAGCCATAGAGGACTTTCCCCAAGAGGACATTTCAGACACCAACGAGATCCCCCCCTAGACAAATATATGCTTTCAATAAGCTGTAGAGGAGACAACTGGAGCTAACGTTTCTCTGCCATTGTTCGACTACTACATCACCCCCTGAAGTAGAGCACTAAAATGCAGCCAGACTAGGGATTGTGCGCAGAGGGAAAAGCGGAAATGAGCGTTAAAAGCGCGACTGCCACCCCCTGGAATTTGGTGGTGGCGGTGCAATAAATGAAAATATCGTGTTCCATGGCTTAAACATGACTTGTTTACGCTGCTGTAGAGCTCAACAACGATTCGATTATGTTGTACATTACTTCCAAATTCATGAGTTTAATGTTTGTTAATGAGTTTGTTTACCTTTCTATTAGGAAAAAGGTGAATCAAAACGAACATTAATTTCCTTGATTTTAAATGATAGACATAGATTGAATATGATAATTTTATAAATATGACAGTTATTTTAATGACGAGCACCTTGAGTGTAGCGCGGATACTCTCACGCACTATTCTCACATCGTGAGCGCGCCGCGACGGTGAGAGTCGCCATCTTATTTTGAAAATCAAACTGAACGGGAGGCGCAGCGACCCTTCCATTTCTTTAAGTTTGTTGAGAGAAACGAGAAGGAATGAACATCTGAATTGCTTTCTTGGAAACACGGTGAGATTATCAATATATCTGTAGCATGACCATCGACAACTCTGTAGATTAGAAATCAGCAGCGGCATTAATCCAGAGGACGGTGACTGTTAGCCACCAACTGGGGGGGTGTCTATTTGCTGAAAAGCAGCTGTCATATTGGTCACATATAAAAAAAAGTATTCTAGTCATTAATGTTGCAAGCTTTCTCTTACATTGTTAGTAGTGGTCTGAAAATATTGGTACTGTATTAGTCTTTTCGTCAGTATGATGTGTTTGTTATATGTATATATAACGACAACGTTGCGGACCCATAGACTAGACGGAGAAATAGGATGGAAATAGGCTAGCGTTAGCAAGGTTAATGCTAACGTTAGCGAGCACGATCGTGCAAAACCCATCCGCTATAACTTACATGCGGCCTACAAGATTACCGCCGCCGTGGCACGGGTAACCCTCAGCATGTACGACGTTTTAGACGACTATTTAGAGTCGCCTTGCTTGCACCTATTGCAATTTAATAAAAAAACAGTTCTTAAAATTGTCATGTTGGCACATACACGCCAGTTTGAAATGAGCTAACTCCACGTAAATGCTAAAGGTAGCTTTCATTTGTAGCCGACAGAGCTAGTAATATTTTACAGCGGCTAATGTAAACGGTAGCGATATCCTAAATTATATCATGTAATTGGCATGTGACTGTTTGTGGAAAAAATGTTGTAATATCACTACAAGTGTATCCTTAAAAAAATACACTGCGAATATGAGCTCTGTAGATAACATGAACTTTACGTAGCGAGTTTCCCAGCGCAATGGTGCTGTTTGCCAGGTTGTTAACATTTTAGTTATGCCGTATGAGCGTAACGCAACTTTCCGTGGTGGTTAACATTAATTCTTCAAACGTTGTTGTATTAACGATAAATACATTGTGTTCTAGTCGGGTGTGATTAATGTATTTGTACAACTGAGCGCGTAGTCTCGTTGTGGTAGCTTACTAGTGACTGAATTTGCTAGCGCAACATTCGCTTGCCCTTTGTTCCAGTGGGTGATTTTATTCAGAAGTTAATGGGTTTGCGGTTAGTTTCGTCGAAAAATATCGTTCGTGGCGAATCTGATTTTAATGTCGACATACTTACGTTTGCAGTTGGTCGATATAATTACCGTAACCATATATTACTTAGGACCCTTAACCCTTAAGTAGCTACGTTAGCCGTGCTCATAGCGGAGGCCTAGTTCAAGCAACTGTCAGTGCAGTTTATATAACTTCGATATGTCGGTGAATGTGGTCCACGGAGTTGCTGAAAAGCAGTTGCGCGGTAGTTTAAGACAGTGAGTGTGTGTACATACACACACACACACACACATGTGTATACACAATATAAATTATGTCTTGGATATTTGGATATCAATCAAACTGTTCTGCCTGTGAGTGAGACAACACTAATAAGTTTGGTGACACACGCACAGCCATACCATTATCTTTCATCTTGAACTATTGAAAATTGTATGGTGTGGCTGAAAACTTCTTGTTTTTCTTTCAGATGCTGAACTTTATTTTAAACTGAAGGACTCTACCTAGCACCGGGAGCCACTGATAGGAAAATCATTTGGAAGCCAACATTTTTCACACCTTTTGGGGGGGGGGGCAGAAGTAACCTATCACTGAAGTGACTAAAGGGGAATAATGGTGATTTTGCGCCGTGCTCGGCCGCCTGCTTCCGCCCCAACCAGCAATGAATCTTGACTCGCTCTCGCTGGCTTTGTCTCAAATCAGCTATCTGGTGGACAATTTAACGAAGAAAAACTACAGAGCCAGCCAGCAAGAAATACAGCATGTAAGTGGTAGTAAAGCAACTATACGTTCACTCAGCCAGTGAAGTGTCCACATGTATGTACGTGTGCGTGTGTACGTGTACACACAACGCACACACACACACACACACACACACAGAGCATTTTATGAATTTCCCTTGTGAGAGCGAATAGCATATCTATCTCATATATATATATTCCAGATTGTAAATCGGCACGGTCCTGAGGCAGACAGGCATCTTCTACGCTGTCTTTTCTCACATGTGGATTTCAGTGGAGATGGTAAAAGCAGTGGCAAGGACTTTCATCAGGTAATTGTAATTGATGTAAAATTGTACCGTAAGTAACTGTAAACAAAGAAAATACATTCATGTTTTGATATTTATGAGACACGCAAAGTCCCACAGACGTTAGAAGTATTTCTGTGTAGGCTTGTATCTAACTTGCCTGCATTATTGACGTACAGAACAGTATGTGTGAATGGAAAATAATACCACACCGCAAGGGGCCCCATCAAATTTGGTCTAAGTTTTTATTTGAAAGACTGATAATGTATAAGGACAAGAAGTATTATTACCTGGCAAGGGTTTAAGCTTTTTCACTTTTTACTAACTGCCATACATTGGCAGCTCCATTACTGAAACTGTTATGAATCAGTGCAGCAGATGTAACAATTATACGATGGTATTTGATAAGAGTTCCTTTATGTTCTGCAATTGCATGGTTGGTTTGTGCATGCTTCAAAAATTTGCAAGGGGAAATAGGCTGTTGCAGGGTGCCATAGTCTTAAGTCGAATTTATTAACAGCATTTTCCAGTTCGCATTGCAGTTAACATGGGATGTTAATCGTTGTATATAAGTGTGTGAGACTTACACTCCTATTCTGTTCTTCACTTGCATCTGTTCTCTTCTGTCTTATTCCCGGTACATTTTGTTTTTCAACTTGCCCAAGACACAGTTTCTGATCCAGGAGTGTGTGTCGCTGATATCTAAGCCAAACTTCATCTCCACTTTGTGTTACGCTGTTGACAATCCCCTGCACTACCAGAAGGTAAAGTGCTTGTCTTTAACATTGTACATTTTTCAAGATTACTACGCATTTTAATGCAACTGTATTACTGTGTGTACATCTTAGTTCTTAGGTTTGTTTTTACACACACAGCAGGCCAGTGGAAATTGATATAGTTGCTTCATTTTAGCTCAAGAGAAATTCATATATTCCTTATGTTCTTTCAGAGTTTGAAGCCATCGGCCCACTTATTCACGCAGCTCAGTAAAGTTCTTAAACTCAGCAAGGTCCAAGAGGTAAGTCAGCTGTACTATGGCCTTCATTTCAAGTATCAAAATACCACACGTTTGATGGATAAAACACCTTAGAAACCCTGGAAACCATTTACTTCCCAGGTTATTTTTGGCCTTGCTCTGCTAAACTCCAGCAACGCAGACCTCCGGGGATTTGGTAAGCAACTCCAATAGATCTTGATATGTTAGAACCTAAACTATTATTGACACCAATTTACTCTAAAAAGTGTTTTTCTTTTTTCTGAGTCAAGTCAGATTTTATTTGTATAGTGCCCGATCACATCAGCATCTCATGCAAGCTGACTATTCTATTAGAAATCCAACATTCATGAGCATCTTTTGGTGAGGAGGAGAAAATTCCTTTTACATGCACAGAAATGTTGGGCAGGTCCAAGGCTACAGTACATGTGGATAGGGATGTCATGATTATAGATTGTTGGCGGTGCGATTATTCCTTGTTGTTTTTCCACAATCTGAAAGGGCGTCATGTCCTCAGATATGAAATACACCACATGATGACTTTTCCACACTTTTCTCAGCTGGATCCAAGTTCATTTTTAACTAAAAATGTGTAAACAGACCATCCATATGTGAGAAGATATCAGTAGACTTGAATAGAATTTGATTTATCACATGAGATATTGATCATGTGAATCAACGACCTGAGGGAGAGAAACACCACAGCTCAGACCCCCCAGCTGTCTATCTCACTCTCCTGCCTTGAAAAAGTGTTTGTCCAAATGTACACGTAACGATCATCGTTAGTGGTTTTACGTAGTAAGTACCTTGATGTTGGCATTCATCAGAACGTCTTGGTCATTTTTCAAATGAAGTGGTCCCATATCGTGACTTAATAATTTATTTGGTGGAAATGGTTCAGATTGCTTCTCTCTGCCATTTTCAGCGCTGAAGTGGTTCTCACATGAAGGATTTCGCCGCATAGGTAGTTTGAATTCTGCATCTCGTAACGATCAACCAAGTGTGACGTTCATAATTGCAATTAATTTTTAATGTGATTAATCCTGGCAGTTCTACATGTGGATGGTCTTCCGTCACAATCGGTCGGGGGTTAAACAAAGAGAAACAAACAAGTAGGCAGAGAGATAGGTAGAGACATAACGGGGGGAGAGAGAGAGAGAGAGAATCAGGCAGGAGCAAAGGAAAGCAGCAGGGAAAGAAGAGCAGGAGGACACAGACAAACCATAGCGTACAGATTTGCTAATATATAAATGAGCTGCAGCGAAATAAACCGTAACAAATCCCTACAGTGAATTACATGATTTTTAAGAACAAGTTTTGTCACAGCTGGTTAGTTGGTTATTGTCCTCATTATGTAAGATAGAGCTTCTAAAAGTCCAGCAGTGCAAGTTTGTCCGGCGGTCAATGGCAGCAGGAAGAACCCGGATGAGGAAGCACATCCACCATCTAACAGGTCATGGCAGCAGGAGGAACTTCGTTCAGGCAGATCAGGAATCCATCAGATCCAGGAACAGGAGGAATCCCAGACTAGAAAGCACCGGAACTCCAGGAGACAAAACAGGGTTAGAGTCATGCAGTGAAGATGTAGATCAAACGTACAGCGAGACAAGAGGAGTTATGACGCTTTTCCATGACATGGCTCTATCACAACTGGACTCAATTCGCCTCGATTCTACCCAGCAGTTTGCATAGACGAAAGTACCTGGTACTTTTTTTTTGTACTTCCTCTGTCGAGGTTGCAAGCAAGTTGAGCCAGTGCTGAACATGTGACCTCGAAGAGAGACCAAAAAGAGATTGCCATCCAAGGATGTCATGGTTATAGATTTTGGAGATGCAATTATCCCCAAGGACAAAATCTGGATTTTCATTATTAATAACATTGGAGGGAAACAAGGAGAGTATAAGATTTTTATTTTTATTTTTCCCCCCATAATCTGAATCCTTTGATATGAAATATGCCACCACATGGTTCAGCTCTTTGGCTTGTTTTGAGGAGGGAGCATACTTAATGGCCTTTAAAAATAACTTTTCCACACTTGGCTGAGTTGCAGTGTGGTCAGTGTTCATTTTTAGGGCTAAAAGGGAATTTAAAAATATTACTAGACTATCCATTGTATCGATAAAGTGGACTAGAATATTTGCTATAGCACCGTCATCCCTTCACCTCTTATAAATCATTCTTTGTAGACAGACTGAACTTGTTCAGTAACAAATAATTACTTATGTTTGAGCAAAATGTGCTTGGGTTATGTTGTAGTCTATAATTATTGTTCATATGAATTAACTAGTAGAGACGCCACAGCTGCAGCCCCACTCCTCCGGCTCCGACCCCCTCCTCCACCGCTCTCTCACTCTCTCCTGCCTTGATAAAATCTCTGAACGTTCTTTTGTGATTTAAATGTCAATTAATTACCTGAATTGGAATAGGGGGATGAAAACCAGTGTTGACGTGTTGAAGCCTTCACTTGCCACTTTCTGGCAGCAGGTTTTGCAGACAGGATGTCTGTCGTTCATCAGAACATCTTGGTCATTTTTCATGTAGCTGAAATGGTCCCATATCTTATGGCAGATTGTTTCTCTCTGACATTTTCAGCGCTGAAGTGGTTCTCACGTTTAAGAGATGACACGCAGTTAGTGTTCAGCCGTGTGCGCTGGTTTGACTTCCATTGGATGCAGTCTTTTTTTATTTTACACTTTGAGACACCTCCGTCAGGTGGTCTTACATTGGTTCCCTGGTCTACGGTACTTACATATACATGCCAACACAGTGCTTCACGCAATGTCTATACGTGCGATTAACCCACCACAACTTTAATAGTCACAATTAGAGATGAAGTAGGACACGAGGACTTACACAGAACTCTGCTCTTCGGGTCGCTGTGTCCAGCTCTTAAATGGTCTAACCAGCCAAAGAGACTAGTGACTAGTGACTAGACATACTAATGTCTGTGCTTTGGCAGACCATAGTGTGTGTTTTCAGTTATATCAGCCATATTCAATGAGAACTTGACGAATGAAGAATTGTATCGCTGTTGCCAGTAAAACCGCCAGTAGAGTCTGCGTGGAAAGTCGGGCTTGGGACAGCCCTTTCTCTGTAGCGACCAATTAGGTCAGCACTCTGCAACGTCTCATTTAGTACTGGCTCGGCTCGCTTGGAAACCCGTCAGAGGAGGAACTAGAAAAATACCACGTACCAGGTTCGATCCCCAGTGGAAACACAAAAAATCCTGGTCGAGCCGTGCTGGAAAAGCGCCATAGTACAGAGCAGCTATAGTGCTGTAGTCTAGAGGATGTTTGCTAAAATTGTTAGTTATACCTACTTTGCAAAAGACAGGTATAGGGATGTCAGATTTTGGAGTCGCAATTACCTAAGGAAATAATCTGTTTAGTTTTTCACAATTATTAATAATGTGGATTGAAACAGTAAGAATTGCAAGATTTTTTTTGTTCTTGTGTTTTGTTTTGTTTTTTACATTTCTCAGGCTCTGCAAATGGAAAACATCCAAGCTATGGGGGAAAATCTGGAAGGGCATCATGTCCATAGATATCAAACATGCATGATGAAGCTCTTTGTATTATTTTTATGAGTCAGCATATTTAGTGGGGTCATCTTGGGCTAAAAATGAATAGAAGATATTACTGTTAATAATAGAGCGTACAATTGTGAGATTATATCAATAGACTGGACTAGAATATTTGATACACCATCATCCCTTCAACATGGTCATATGTGTTTTGTAGCCAGACATCAAACTGATTGATGAAATTATACATGTCATGTATTGGTCAACTCGAAATTGACCAGTACATGACTGTCTTGTCTGCCTTGTGCTCTAACTGGTTTGTCATGCTTTTCAGCGGCACAGTTTATCAAGCAGAAGCTTCCGGACCTTCTACGATCATACGTTGACGCAGATCTCGGCAGCAACCAGGAAGGTGGCTTCCAAGACATTGCTATAGAGGTATTGCACCTACTCCTCTCCCATCTACTGTTTGGCCAGAAGGGAGCCAGTGGGGTAGGACAAGAGCAAATTGACGCCTTCCTCAAGACACTTTGCCGAGGTAGGAGAAGACAAAATACGCGTATGCTCCATTAAATTCATGCTTTGTCTGGATTTTTTAGTATTTTAGGGGTCACATAAGATTAACTGTGTGTGTTGTGTATCAGATTTCCCCCAGGAGCGCTGCCCTGTGGTGCTCGCACCACTGTTATACCCTAAAAAACGGGACATTCTCATGGACAGGATCCTGCCAGACTCGGGGGAGTTAGCTAAGACCATGATGGAGAGTTCTCTAGCAGAATTCATGCAAGAAGTTGGCTATGGCTTTTGTGCCAGGTGAAGTTGCTTTATTTTTCAATTGTTGAATTTAAAGGCCTGTGCTATCTTTGGGTAAAACTTTTAATCAGTGTACAGTCACGTAGTTAAGTAGCAACATAACTACAAATTGTCTGGATTCCATTCTGTGAATCTGAAAGTTGTGTGAAAAAAACCCAGCCAACCCTGAACATTGGTTCTTTCTCTCTAGTCTGGATGAATGCAGAAACATAATCCGCCAGTATGGAGCAAGAGGAGTAAGAGAGGTGAACGCTAGCCAGGTAGCCCGGATCCTGGGCATGATGGCTCGTACCCACTCTGGCATCCCTGATGGTATTCCACTACAGGTTAGTTGGTTTTCTTCACGTACCCTGAACCAGCCTCTTCTGCTTAGTTAGGCTAAGGTGTTTTTTTTTTCTCAGGCTGTTTTACTATATACTGGATTGTGCATGTCAGAATACATCCACACTCATGTTTGTGTTCTCCCATAGTCCATATCTGCTCCTGGAAGTGGTATCTGGAGTGATGGTAAAGACAAGAACGATGGCTCGCAGGCACACACATGGAATGTTGAAGTTCTTATTGACGTTGTCAAAGAAGTGGTATGTTAACAATCGTTTTATATCTAATACTCATAAATACTGTTGTGAATCGGAGGGCAGTGTTACTTCTAGGATTTTTTTCAGCAGCGGGGGCAGGCTATCTGGGGACACTTGTCCCACTGAATGTAAATATAAAAAAATAATACGATAAATAAAATATAGGAATTAAATAAGTACAAGTAAAAACCTTGGAATCAGTGGCACAATTTGCATCCTGCCTCAGAACAGTATATTTTCACTGTACTGTTGTAAAAGGTGTCAAATACGTCAAACCTTTTCTCTGGCCGGCAAGTCACCGCTTTACACTACCCGCTTGAAGTGTTTGACGACCGCACAACGGGCGGGCCGCCACTCCAAAAGGAATGTAGAGGAAATTTTGGAGTGATATATAGAAAAAATGTAGCGGTTTGATGTTTTTTGAAATAACGTACTAGTTTCCTTGAACAGGGTTTTGGGATTGTTGCTCTCATTGTCATTTATGTAAGTTTTAATTTGTATATTTTATCTGTACCCTAGAATCCCAACCTGAACTTTAAAGAGGTGACATACGAGCTGGATCATCCAGGATTTATGATCCGAGACAGTAAAGGTCTGCATATAGTTGTGTATGGCATTCAGCGGGGCTTGGGCATGGAAGTCTTCCCTGTCGATCTCATATATCGACCATGGAAACACGCTGAGGGACAGGTAAAGTACCGGAATCATAATCTTATTTAATTTAAAATTGTTGTGTAATCAAATATTATTAAAAAGAATGTATGAATTAACAAGGATCGACTGAATGAATGAATAATGAATTAGTGTCCATACAAACTACGGTTTAACTAGTTATTGTTGAGCTTAAATGTTCTTAAATGTGCTTTATTTCTTTTCAGTTGTCGTTCATTCAGCACTCCCTTATGAGCCCAGAGGTGTTCTGCTTTGCTGACTACCCCTGTCACACTGTGGCCATTGACATCCTTAAAGCTCCACCAGAGGATGACAACAGGGAGATTGCAACCTGGTATGTAGCTGGTTGTAGACAACTGACGGAATTTTACCGTAGCTGTTAGTCAGTGAAAGAATCTTCACCTTTGACGGCAGTCTTCATTTTTGTATGGATGCATTTTTTTGTTCTCTGTACTTTACTATGTATGAGCTGTGTGGTATAACCCCCAGATCTGTTGTAATTGTCCTAATTCTGTGATTCAGTTAATGTTCTCCTTACAGAATTACCATCTAAAACCTTTGACTTGACCGTTAAGAACACACCTGTGCCATAGGGTGTTAAACTGAGAATGTTGTACATGTTCTAGGAAAAGCCTGGACCTAGTGGAGAGCCTGCTTAGGCTATCAGAGGTTGGCCAGTATGAGCAGGTCAAGCAGCTTTTCAGCTTTCCAATCAAGCACTGCCCAGACATGCTGGTGCTGGCATTGCTGCAGATCTCCACCTCCTGGCACACACTGCGCCATGAGCTCATCTCTACCCTCATGCCCATCTTTCTGGGCAACCACCCCAACTCTGCCATTATCCTGCACTATGCCTGGCATGGACAGGTTGGTATAAGAAGCTTCCATTCTATTAATACAGAAGGTTGGACTAAAGCTGTTATATATTTCTACTTTATTTTAGCACCGTGTTTTTTGTCGTAATTTTTAAGCAAATGTATTTATTTAACCTGGTTATTTTTCCAGGGACAGTCTCCTTCCATTCGTCAGCTAATTATGCATTCAATGGCAGAGTGGTATATGAGAGGGGAACAGTATGACCAGGCCAAGCTCTCTCGTATTCTGGATGTGGCCCAGGACTTGAAGGTTTGTAGAGATCATGACTTATGTCAATGGTAAACTAAAGCAGAATATTTATGCAGCAGAGATGAAGCACATGTGATAATTGTACTAAGTATGTTCCTTTACTTGTTCTTGAAGTTATCGTGAAACCTAAATCCTGGTGACACGTCACATGTTTTTGTCATTGTCCCCCCAGTCTCTGTCAATGCTGCTGAATGGTACTCCATTTGCCTTTGTTATTGACCTTGCTGCGCTTGCCTCTCGCCGTGAATACCTCAAACTAGATAAATGGCTGACTGACAAAATCAGAGAGCATGGGGTATGTCAGAACTTCTATGTGTATGCATCAGTTTATGCATCAAAATATCAGTACTGTTTTCTGTTGTTTTGCATGTTATGGTTGTATATGTCATGACTGTAAATTTGTTGTGGGTCTGTGTCAGGAACCTTTTATCCAAGCATGTGTGACATTCCTGAAGAGGCGCTGCCCATCCATTATGGGGGGTCTTGCCCCAGACAAGGACCAGCCCAAAAGCTCCCAGTTGCCCCCTGAGACTTTAGCCACCATGCTGGCCTGCTTGCAGTCCTGTGCTGGGTAAGAGCCCTTCCTGCATATTCAGCTTCAGTTTTGTCATAGCCACCAAATCTTTCTCCATATATATTTAGGAGTGTGTCCCAAGAGCTCTCAGAGACCATCCTGACCATGGTGGCTAACTGCAGCAATGTCATGAACAAGGCTCGGCAGCCACCACCAGGAGTAATGCCGAAGGGACGGGCGCCCAGCACCAGCAGCCTGGATGCCATCTCACCTGTGCAGGTATCTCTTCTTTACATGCCTCTTCAGGTGAACTGTAAAATGATTCCATTCTCTGTCACAAAGTTATAGCTATCGGATCATCACCTTTCTCCTCTCTATCTAGATGGACCCTCTCTCTGGTATGGGCTCATTAAACCTGGGTGGGACAGCCACCTCCCACACTCAGAGCATGCAGGGTTTCCCCACCTCACTGAGTTCAGCCTTTAGTAACCCTCAGTCTCCAGCAAAGGCCTTCCCACCTCTTTCTAACACCAATTCCAGCACACCATTTGGGGGCATTGGCAGTTTGTCCTCACAGCTCCCTGGTATGGACTCTGGTACTACACTATTTTATTTTTCTATCAACTTAATTCAATTAAAAGTCATACTATAGTGTCAAAGCTAGCTAATGCTTTGACTCTAAAGTTTAGTGAGAATGTTTTGCAGTTAAACAACTCATGTGTGCAAACTGTTTTCTAAATATTGTATATTGGTAATATTACAATATTTATTCACTTAAAGAATTGTATGTCAGAGGGTAAAAAAACAGTGATTTAAAATTGGATGTTGTTACCTCCAGGTCCCTTGGGCTCAGGCATCGGCTCAGGTATTGGTTCGAGTCTTGGAATGCCAGCAGTGAGCACCGATCCTTTTGGCACCAGAAAGATGAGCACACCAGGCCTGAACCCACCAACCTTTCAGCAGAGTAAGATGAAGGCCTGTAAGTGGTGGTGGTAGTGGTGTGACTGAGAGCCTCGCTCTGCGCTGCTCAGCACTGTATTTCCTCTACAGTGATCATATTTATAGTCTTGATTTTCCTCCCAATGCACGGTGGTTTGCTTTTACATTGCAGTTTTTAAGACTCAGTACATAATATTCATAAAATTTGCAAATAATTTATCGTGGAGGAAATACAGCTCAGTCTTCCAAACCCTGTCTGCTTATGCTGACTGCCCCACTTTATATTGAAGTCTTTGTGTTTCTGTAATGAGTGCACAATGTTTTCACAAATTGGGTAGTTATTCCCGGGTTCATGGAAGTGAAAGTTTGAAAAATATTTCCTCTGCTTGTCTGTCAGCCGACCTCTCTCAGGTGTGGCCCGAGGCAAACCAGCACTTTAGTAAGGAGATTGATGATGAAGCCAACAGTTACTTTCAACGAATCTACAACCACCCACCTCACCCAACCATGTCTGTTGATGAGGTAAGTACGGCAGCTACGTTGATTTTAACTCAAACAATAACCTACCTATAGCAATCTGATCAGTGCTGTAGAGATGTCCTTTTTTTAACCATAGAACATAACAGTACATAAGAGTCTGGGCAGGGATTGTATTTGTTTTGCTCTTTAAGATCACTCACAACTCAAAACATTATCATTCACCCTCAAGGTACTGGAAATGCTGCAGAGGTTCAAGGACTCAACCATCAAAAGGGAGCGAGAGGTGTTCAACTGCATGCTTCGGAACTTGTTTGAGGAATACCGTTTCTTCCCCCAATACCCAGACAAGGAGCTGCACATCACTGCTTGTCTTTTTGGTGGTATTATTGAAAAGGGACTCGTCACCTACATGGCCCTCGGCCTGGCACTCCGATATGTTCTTGAAGCCTTAAGAAAACCTTATGGATCCAAAATGTATTACTTTGGAATCGCCGCTCTTGACAGATTCAAAAACAGGTAGTTTATTTTGACTTTTTTTTTTTTAAATTGAGTGGTAAAAACAATAATGAATAATGTGTCAATAATGTGTGTTGTGTATTTCTAGACTAAAGGATTACCCTCAGTATTGTCAACACCTTGCGTCAATTGCTCACTTCTTGCAGTTTCCCCACCATTTGCAAGAGGTAAACAGGTTTCCTTAATTATTCTTGTTGACCATTCTTCATTTCTTCATCACTTGCTTAGACTACAGGACGAGAGTACCACAGACATATCAGTTAAATCTGTCGCTCTGCACCTTTCAATATCCTGTGCGTGCAGTATATCGAGTATGGCCAACAGTCACGGGACCCTCCGGTGAAGATGCAAGGCTCCATCACCACACCTGGCAGTATTGCACTGGCACAAGTTCAGGCCCAGTCACAGCAACCTGGTGTCCCTAAAGCACCACAGCCTGGTCAGACAAGTGCTCTTGTCACCACCACTACAACGACGACCACAGCAGCCAAGACCACCACCATCACAAGGCCGACCCCCAGCAGTTTCAAAAAGGATGTGCCTGTGAGTTTGACTTAGTTGACTAAACAGAAGTATAAATTATATGAAACCTGTTGAAAGGATTAATTGCTCCCTTGATTTTCCCAACAGCCCTCCATAAACACTACAAATATTGACACCCTACTGGTGGCCACTGACCAAACAGAAAGGATTGTAGAGCCTCCAGAGAATGTTCAAGAGAAGATTGCCTTTATCTTCAACAACCTGTCTCAATCCAACATGACACAGAAGGTAAAAGAAAACCGTAGTGAATCTCTAGAACTTTGATAGCCAGAAGATTTTTTTTAAAAACAAGATCTCCCTTTTTTAGGTAGAGGAGTTGAAAGAGACCGTTAAGGAGGAGTTTATGCCCTGGGTGTCACAGTATCTGGTGATGAAGCGTGTCAGCATTGAGCCCAACTTCCACAGTCTGTATTCAAACTTTCTGGACACACTCAAGAATCCTGAGTTTGTGAAGATGGTCCTCAATGAAACGTACAGAAACATCAAGGTGAGGTCTACTTGAGTGCTTGAAGGACAAAGTCATAAACATCATTGTCTCTTGTTCTGCTCAATAGAAACGTATATACTTGTAACACTCCACTCTCCTTGTCTCACAGGTTCTGCTGACATCTGACAAGGCTGCTGCAAATTTCTCTGATCGTTCACTGCTGAAAAACTTGGGCCACTGGCTGGGCATGATTACTCTGGCAAAAAACAAGCCAATCCTCTACACAGTAAGATGTCTGCAAGTTATCTGGATTTGTGTATTCAATGCATACTTTCTCAATTGGCTTCATAATCTTTCCCCTTTCCCAGGATTTGGAGGTTAAGTCTCTGTTACTGGAAGCCTATGTGAAAGGCCAGCAGGAGCTACTATATGTTGTTCCCTTTGTGGCAAAAGTTTTGGAGTCCAGTTTACGGAGCATGGTGAGCGACCTTGGTGCTGGTCAGATGGTCCTGTGTGTTGCTTTGTACATGA
>JBBMJM010000020.1:5085709-5096683 GCA_037832705.1 Centriscus cristatus | reverse complement strand
TCGAATATATAGTATATGAATAAACTTTGTACCTAAATTTTAGTTTTGGAAAGTAGAAATATGTCTATGCTAAAAAATCACCATGCCATTACAATAGTTACTATCAGTTCCCCATGTAAATAATGTCAGTGCTTGTATTTTGTTGCTGTCATGCGTTTTCATGTGATTTTAATCAAAATAGCGTTTTGTGACCAACAGGAGACTTTGTTCCATTTGCAGCTCCTCCCTCAACACCAGCTGCCACCACCACCACTTGCACAACCACTGGGCCCCCCACCCCACAGTTCAGTTATCACGACATCAATGTGTATGCCTTGGCAGGCCTGGCTCCACACATCAATATAAATGTCAATGTGAGTATGTAGTATCTTTCAGGCGGTGTAACAGCACCATGAACAGCTGTAAACCTTTGTATCACAGCTGAAACTGATTTTGGGGGGAAATGATTTCACACGCTGTGTATTTACCCCTGGTGGTACTTTTTGCTCTGAATATCTTCATTTATCCTAATCTTCCCTCCATGTTTTCTCTACAGATCCCCCTACTACAGGCCCATCCTCAACTGAAGCAATGTATAAGGCAATCTGTTGAACGGGCTGTCCAGGATTTGGTACATCCTGTGGTCGACCGGTCCATCAAAATTGCCATGACAACATGTGAGCAAATCATCAGGAAGGATTTTGCCCTGGATTCTGAGGAGTCGCGCATGCGTGTGGCTGCCCACCATATGATGCGAAACCTCACTGCTGGTATGGCCATGATCACTTGCCGTGAGCCCCTGCTCATGAGCATTGCCACCAGCCTTAAGAACAGCTTTGCTGCTGCACTGAGGGTAAGTTGAATGTTTGTATGACACCTTATGTCCCTTATTGCCAATTTTCCAACAAGGATTGAAGTCAGTTGGCAGAAAGTTGGTTTAATAATGTTGACAAAGTTGTCAGCCTCACAATACCTGTTTTAGTAAATCATATGGCAACATAGATGATAAAATGCTCTATGTCCTTCAGGCTCCAACTCCCCAGCAGAGGGAAATGATGGAGGAGGCTGCAGCCAGGGTCGCTCAAGACAACTGTGAACTGGCATGCTGCTTTATTCAGAAAACCGCTGTGGAGAAGGCTGGCCCTGAAATGGACAAGCGACTAGCCACGGTCAGGATTTAGCTATGGCCAGTGATACTTCATTGTGAAATATGTATAAATGTGCTATTACTGATTTTTAAGTAGATGCTTCCAGCACTAGTACGGAGTGCTGGCTATGAATGGAGTTTGATGTTATGCTGAAAAACACACATTCTCACTGATTGAAGCCTTACATATGCATTTGCCTGATAATTGGTATGCCTCAAATAATGATAAGCGTGCTTTGCTCGATCTAATAATACACTTCTCAGGTTGACCACTTTATATACTATTTGCAACTTTCTGTGGTGTTCGCACCTTTTTTAAAATGAAGCTACACACTGAACATGTTTCAAAGTGTCTTTGAATTGTGTGTGTTCATACAGGAGTTTGAGCTCAGGAAGCATGCCCGCCAAGAAGGCCGTCGCTATTGTGATCCAGTTGTTTTGACCTACCAGGCAGAGCGGATGCCTGAGCAAATCAGACTGAAGGTACAATGTTTTTGGAGTTATTTCAGTGGAGACAACTTAAAATTAAGAGGAAAAGTCACAGCAATGTCGAGGTGTCAGTCTACCTTTGCAAACATTTCTCATTTTTGATTTTGCTTCAAAACCATTACCGGTAGATTATTTTCGAGCATGTGTGTTTGTGTGTTGCAGGTCGGGGGCGTTGACCCCAAGCAACTGGCTGTATATGAGGAGTTTGCAAGGAATGTTCCAGGTTTCCTACCCAGTAATGATCTCTCTCAACCTACTGGCTTCTTGGCTCAGCCAATGAAGGTGACATGCTTTATGTGTTGAGTACTTTGGTTGGACTATGTGTCTCCAAAACACCGACAGAACTCAATTCTATCTCTGTACCTTGGTCAACAGCAACAGGCATGGGCCACTGATGATGTTGCACAAATCTATGACAAGTGCATGGCAGACTTGGAACAGCATCTTCATGCCATTCCCCCAGCTCTGGCCATGAACCCCCTGACCCAGGCCTTACGCAGTCTTCTGGAGGCTGTAGCCTTGGCTAGGAACTCCAGGGATGGCATTGCAGCCCTTGGCTTGCTGCAGAAGGTATGTTCCATCATTTTAAAAAATTGCTTAAAAATGTCACATGTACACTTTTTAGGACAGATGATTTTAGTCAAGGAGTGGAATCGAACCAGTTCTCAGTACCCTATTTTCCTCTACATCGCAGGCTGTGGAAGGTCTTCTGGATGCCACTAGTGGGGCTGATGCTGACCTGCTGCTCCGCTACAGAGAGTGTCACCTTCTGGTGCTCAAAGCCCTGCAGGATGGACGTGCCTACGGACAGCTGTGGTGCAACAAGCAGATTACCAGGTGGGTCAATGCACGAGTTATCCATTCTTGGTATGGCAATGGGCATGGGCCGTAGTTTCATGCACGCACACAAACGTACCACAAATGATGTGTTTTTTTTTTTTATCACAGTAACAGACACACACGTGCAAGTTTTTGGACTGATTGTTTGTTTTAATTCACAGATGTCTGATTGAGTGCCGTGATGAGTACAAATACAATGTGGAAGCTGTGGAGCTTTTGATCAGGAACCATCTTGTCAACATGCAGCAGTATGACCTGCACCTTGCACAGGTACACAAACTGATTTCATGGTTGATTATCAGTTCATTCCATTTTAAGGTTTTCAACAGACACAAATATAAATGAAGCTAACGCAAAATCAGGAATATCAGGATCAGGAATAATGTCATAACTTAATTTGTTGGCCTTTTTTTTTTTTTTTTTTTTTTTTACTATTTACTTTTATTTTTCATGTTTTATCTTGTGAACCACTTCCAGATGCATATTTGTATGAAAGGTACTCTTCAGTTAAGTGTCCAAATTTCCTAATAACCCACTGGTATAAGATGAAAGAAATGTGTGAATCTGTATCCAGATGAGTGTCCAAGTGAGGGTTTCTACTCTGTCTAACATGAGTAATCTTGTGTTTGTCAGTCTATGGAAAATGGACTGCACTACATGGCAGTTGCATTTGCCATGCAGTTGGTGAAGCTCCTGCTGGTGGATGAACGCAGTGTGAGCCACGTCACAGAGGCAGACCTGTTCCACACGATTGAAACTTTGATGAGGACTTGTGCCCACTCCAGATCCAATGCACCTGAGGGGTAAACATGTTAAAGCATATAAATATGTTGCTCATGTTGTTGTTGCAGAAGTATGCAACGTGCTGAAGCCTTGTTTGTCTCCCTAGTCTTCCACAGCTCATGGATGTTGTTCGCTCCAACTACGAGGCCATGATCGATCGGGCCCACGGTGGACCCAACTTCATGATGCACTCTGGGATTTCTCAGGCGTCAGAATATGATGATCCTCCTGGTCTGAGGGAGAAAGCAGAGTACCTGCTGAGGGAGTGGGTTAATCTGTATCACTCAGCTGCTGCTGGAAGGGACAGCACCAAAGCCTTCTCTGCCTTTGTTGGCCAGGTAGCAATCGGATCACCCTCATGTTAAACATTTGCCGTCATGCATATTCTTCCAATTTATCTCTTGCCTCCTGCCTATTTTTGTTTCTCAGATGCACCAGCAGGGCATCCTCAAAACAGATGACTTGATCACACGATTCTTCCGCCTGTGCACTGAAATGTGTGTGGAGATCAGTTATCGGGCGCAGGCTGAACAGCAGCACAACCCAGCAGCAAGTGCAGCTATCATCAGAGCCAAGTGTTACCACAATCTGGATGCCTTTGTCAGGCTCATAGCACTGCTAGTCAAACACTCTGGAGAGGCCTCGAACACCGTAACAAAAATCAACCTCCTCAACAAGGTACAGCAATATGAAAATGCAGATGGTGTTCTGTGGCTGTCATTTTTTGTAGGGCACAGTACTTTACAATACACATCTAGTACATCACCAAGGCAGGAAATTTGACTTTTTGTTTTTTTGTTTTTTTGTTTTTTTGGTGGGTTTTTTCTCGTAGGTGCTGGGGATTGTCGTTGGAGTGTTGATTCAGGACCATGATGTTCGTCAGACCGAATTCCAGCAGCTGCCATACCATCGTATATTCATCATGCTGCTGTTGGAGCTGAACGCCCCTGAACACGTCCTTGAGACCATCAACTTCCAGACACTGACTGCCTTCTGGTAGGACATGCGTGAAGATCACGTCTGAAGCCTGGGAAGTGTTTGTTGTGATAGCACAGCTAATCATGTTAACTATCTGCAGCAATACCTTCCACATCCTGAGACCCACCAAGGCACCCGGCTTTGTGTACGCATGGCTGGAGCTGATCTCCCATCGGATCTTCATCGCCAGGATGCTTGCACACACGCCACAGCAGAAGGTTCTCAAACTGTCCCCCTCACAAGCAGAGACTTAGTCTATGACAGTTACTTTAACCCCTCTGAAGCTCTGCATGTGTAACTTTTGGTGTAATCGACTGATGTCATATTCCAGGGGTGGCCCATGTATGCCCAGCTGCTCATCGATCTCTTCAAGTACCTGGCCCCTTTCCTGAGGAATGTTGAGCTCAACAAACCTATGCAAATCCTCTACAAGGTGCTCTTTGTGGTGTTTATTTGAACTGCAACTCTGTGAAATATGTGTCCAATGTGTTTGGTCTGACCTCACCTTCCTTGGACTTAAACCAAAGAGGCCTCTGCCAAGTTTTGTCATAGCTGATTATCTGAAATAGTTAGTGGTTTTAATTTCACTGTGTCCTGAGGGAACACATGTTTCCAGTTTGATCGTAGTGATTCTCTCAACATGAAAATAACCAGTCTGCTCGTCCCTGTCGTTGCAGGGCACACTGCGAGTGCTGCTTGTCCTGTTGCATGACTTTCCAGAGTTCCTGTGCGATTACCATTATGGCTTCTGTGACGTTATCCCACCCAACTGCATCCAGCTCCGCAACCTCATCCTGAGTGCCTTTCCACGCAACATGAGGCTCCCTGACCCCTTCACACCCAATCTGAAGGTAGATTAGGTGTCATTGCACAAAACTGACCTGGTTTCCTGTGGTGTTACCGCTCTTGTCCACGATTTGATCCTGTATCTGGTTTACCCCCCTGCTACAGGTGGACATGCTGAGTGAGATCAACATTGCTCCCCGCATCCTCACCAACTTTACTGGCGTTATGCCTTCTCAGTTTAAGAAGGATCTGGATTCATATCTGAAAACCCGTTCCCCGGTCACATTCCTGTCTGAGCTGCGTGGCAATCTACAGGTAGAATTAATCCCAGATTTGTCTGGTCTAAAAATGATTGACAGGTTTCTCTCAATCTCAGTCGAATACCACATTTGTGTCATTTCAGTCACATGGTTAAATGAGTTTTTGTAAAACGTGTTTTCTGTGCATATTTTCATTTACCCTGTGAATCTCCCAGGTGTCCAACGAGCCAGGAAACCGCTACAACATCCAGCTGATCAATGCACTGGTGTTGTATGTAGGCACACAGGCTATTGCTCACATTCACAACAAAGGCAGCACCCCTTCCATGAGCACCATCACCCACTCTGCACACATGGACATCTTCCAGAATCTGGCTGTGGACCTGGACACAGAGGGTAAGGTGGCAGTTCACATACTGAGTATTAATTTAGTCGATTACATGGTTTTGTTGTGACCGATTATAATCTGCACTTACCAACACTGACATCGGGCCTCATGTCCTTCTAGGACGTTACCTGTTCCTGAACGCGATCGCCAATCAGCTGCGCTACCCCAACAGTCACACACATTACTTCAGCTGCACCATGCTCTATCTGTTTGCTGAGGCCAACACAGAGGCCATCCAGGAGCAGATCACAAGGTGAGACGGTGTCTGCGTTTCTCAACTAATACAACTGTGTGTACCAGGTCAAGCTGTCATACTAATGCTCAACTAAACTGACGTTTATACTGATGACCTTCTTTCATCTCCAGGGTTCTGTTGGAGAGGCTGATCGTGAACAGGCCTCATCCATGGGGTCTCCTCATCACCTTCATCGAGCTGATCAAGAATCCTGCCTTCAAATTTTGGAGTCACGACTTTGTGCACTGTGCCCCAGAGATTGAAAAGTAGGTTGTTTTTTTTTCCTGGGGTGAACCTGGTGAACTTCTTACGGAACTTGTTTTGTATGCAGTGTCACTGTATCCTCATTAAAGAGTATAGATGAACCTTGAACGTTAACAGCTCTGCAAGTAGACTTTTTATCCACTCTTCACTTCCTCCTTCTGTCGCCCTCAGGTTGTTCCAGTCAGTAGCCCAGTGCTGCATGGGACAGAAGCAGGCTCAGCAGGTGATGGAAGGCACTGGTGCCAGCTAGCCTGTTTACCAGCCAGCGTGTAACCCTTGGGAGAGATGCTGCGGCCTTGACCCACCACAGACACAAACACCTTCATATTTACTGTTGGCAGCACTGGATAAACTGGCAACCACAGTCATTTGTAAGTGGCTAAAAGGACTACTGCTCCAGGTTCTGAAGTTAGTTTTTGTTGATCCCCTGGGGGCTGAGTTGAGTTGGAGATAATTGATTGGACATGCTGTTTAATATACTTTTTGATGCTTTGATGTAAATATTAAAAAAGGGAGAACAGGAGATAGAGAAGTGAAGTGCAGAGAACGTGTCAAATAAAACGTATCCTGACATGTGAAGACACCTGAACATATTTTCACTCACTACCAAAGTCCTTTGTTTGGTTCCCTCCCACACAAAATCCTTTTTTCTGATTTTGTTTGCTTTCTGAGGCTGAATGGTAGATTGATGAAGAAAAAAGAAAAAAACAGCCTGTTTTCATTTGATTCCTTTTTATTCCCAAGTGGGACAGGAAGATGTAGTTTGGTTTCCCAGATGGGGTGGAGGTCTACTTCTGGTGTGTTGGAGGAGACAATTAACTGATGGTTTGTCATTTGAAACCTCCTTGGCACTTGTAAAATTGTGCAAAGTGAGAATGGTGTATCTTGACAATTTGTACAAAGATCCAAATTGAAGAACAATAGAAGGACCAATACAGCCCATTTTGTAACATTTTGAATGTTTTGTAAATGTATTGGTCCATGTGTATTTTGTAGTCCTTTCTAGTTTGCCTTTAGTTCTTGCTACTTAATTGCAGTATGCGTACATACAGGAAATAAAAGCATTCAAACTGCTGCGCATCTGTGTTCATTCAGGAGCAGTTGGTGGTTCTGCAGTGAAGCCGTGTACCTGACAGATTGTAATATAGTCAGCAGATGCTTCAATGTTCAAATTCCACTTTCCTGTGCAGAACGACATTCTGATGTTCAGGGGGCTTTAGTTAAAAAAAAAAAAAGTATATTGCTGTGAATCCCAGCAAGTGCAGTTAAGGACAAAGGTTCAAAGAGCAAACATCAGTCTTTCAGAAAATATTTATTGTAAGACAAGTTAATAACGGGAAGATTTAACAACAAAAAATCTCATGTCTTTGTGAGCTCCATCAGCTTGTGCAGGATGTTCTTCTGTCCATAGCGGACCTGCAGCGCGTTCAGTTGCCGGCTGCTCAGTCCTTTAACAGCTGCTGTGTCCTCCATCAGCACCTGGTCTTTGTCCACGTTTGTGTTCTCCTGCCAGCCTCCATAAGACCTCAAAGTCTCACGTGCCATTTCGTGGATCAGCCATTTCCACTGGGTCTTTAACCCAGGGAGACCGGTATTTGAGAAGGCCTGGGAAATTCTTTCATCTTCATCCTGGTCGTCTTCCTCCCAGCCGTCATTAACTTGGAACTCGGAGAACTCTTCCCTCGACATGCACAGCACCTGAACATACACAGCAGTTCCACAAGTTGTCGTCGTCAAGAGGATGTTTTTGAGCTGAAGCAGCTGTCGAGTCCTACCCAGTCTGACAGTGTTCTACACCCCCCCCCCCCCCCCTCACCTTGAGCACTGTGTGGAGCTCTGTGTCCGTGAGGCAGCCCGGTCCACCAAACACAAAGGCTCCTTTCTCCTGGATCATGTTGCGCAGCATCTCCCACTTCTCCTCCACCAGCTGCCGGTCCAGATCAGACTGAATGCCTTCGTGGGATGAGGTGGATGGCGAGAAACAGATGCATCAAGTTGAGAGTTGGGTTTTCATTGCTCACATGTACCCCCCACTCTTATTCTGTGGTCGTTAAATGTCTCTGCACATCAAAACTGAACAAATGTGGGAATCGTATCGGTCACCTTGAGTCGCGACTTTCTGGAGGGTGGCGATGGGTATGTCGACCGTATCGTTGCTGTTGCTTGGATACGGCTCTGTGAAGCCGTACATGTGCAGAAGCTGCCAGTTGGCCATCTGACCGTAGGTGTTAAATACCTCCTCGCCTTTATGTATCGGCCGCACGCAGACCATCCTCAAACTGCTCTGAGAAAGAGTAGGATCGGTCATTAAATGTGAGGTGTTCAGTCCCTCAGCATTGGCGTGTGTGTGTGTCCCCTCACTGGCGTGAACTCCAGGTTGGCATTATGATTAGACACATGGTTGAGCATATCAGCCATGGGGACCATCATGGGTGGGTTGGCGACCTTTTCCTCTTCTTCTTCATCCTCTTCATCGTCATCCTCTTCCTGTGGCTCTTGGAAGCTGGAGCGGGATGAAAGAACAAGGAGATAAGCGATCTCACACACGTACAGTGTGTTGTTCTTGCGCTCACTAACCTGTAGGCCATGACGAAAGCCACCAACTTTGTGTACAGCTCCAGTGTGTGCGTGTCCGAGTTCCAGAGGTCAGGATATCTGGCGATGAAGGGCAGGACCACGCCTGTGTATTCCCTCTGGATGTTGGCCAAGTCTGTGTCCACTGCCTCGGGAATACCTGTTCCCCTCAACAATGTGTCCCTCTCCTCTTTGGACCTGAAGGGATGAATCCAGAATCAGTGGCAGGAACTGAACGAAACACCTTCCTGACATCATACATCTTACATAGAACTGGAATGGAATACTGTGATATGTGTTTGTAATGAATTACCTAGCGAAAGAAAGGAAACGTATTGCAAACAACTTGGGTTTCGTCCGGACATGACGTCAAAACAAAATAGTGACTTACCAGAACATGGGGTGGTCCAAGGTCTTGAAGTCAGTCCAGAGAGAGAGGTAGGACTTCCAGTGGGATTGTGGATATGTGTATTCATACAGCAGAGCCAGCAGCAGGGGAACCCAGCCTGACGAGCTCTCCAGAGATTTCTTCTCTGGGAAGCGAGAAGGGGACTGTTCGCTTATTAAACAGCAGATTGTGTGAATCGTGATCGAACTGACGAAATACCCACCTTTGTCAAGCACGGTGGACACCTTGGATGTTCCTTGGTGAAGAAGCAGAGATCGGGGGATGGTGAATAAGATCTCCCCCTCTTTAATGTTGTCTTTTGCGATCATCCCATATTCTGCCACTGTGCCCTCTTGACTCACACACACCTAGAAGAAGAGGCACAGCAGCTTCAAATGTCTGGCCACGGTGACCAACACGGTGGTGTGTTACAGGCGGCTGTCCTGAGGACCACGGTGACGGCCACGAACAGACCTTATTGCTGAGAACCAGGCCAACTCCCTCACACCACTGCAGGAAGTTTTGCAGGGGGAGATGAGACTCAGAATCCACCTGAGAACAAGAGACATCGATACCAGCTTCAGCAGGCACATATACCAGTGAAAGTCCCAACCGAGACGGACACATTTCATAAATGTGGTTCTAACTTGTGTTAGTCCGATGTACATCACACATGGCACAGAGTCAGAAGAAGAAAACATCATCAACCATGATAATAACCCATCTCCAGTTAGGATGTACAGTGGGACAGGTTGTTTCAGATACTATTACTTAGCTATTAGCTACAGCTAACTCGACAAACTGAAAACAAGCTAAACGGCGAGCACATCTTGCGAGGAAATGGCGCGTAATGTACCACAGTACAGCATGTTAAGGTTCTTCACAAAACCCCCTTCGGCCTCAAAGTTCTTCACCTTGGGACGTTTCGCGTCTGTTGCCATTTTTTGGGTCTAAATTCAGGTCAGCCGCGTGCAGCAAAGCGTCGCTAGCACAAGGCTAATTCCAGCATGTGCGACATGACGTGACACAACTTTGATGGCTCGTAGGCTGCAGCGTGTGGCGTCCAACACGGACCGACGTCGGCAATCATTCCCGAAGAAAGTAGACCATGGGTCTACTCTCTGATTCGTATTGTCAAAAAGTTGTATGTAGAATAAAAAGCAGAAATCGGACACGTCTGTGTGCTACAGTGTCAGACAGCACACCTTACATGTCATCATACATCGGCTCGTTGGTCTAGGGGTATGATTCTCGCTTTGGGTGCGAGAGGTCCCGGGTTCAAATCCCGGACGAGCCCACTTTTCAACGACGACGTGGAACCTATAATTAAATCTCGTGTGCCGTTAATTGTTTCATCTCTCCCCACCCCCCGTCCAACACACACCGTTCTTATTAAGTATTCAGCCATATTCAGCTATCGTCTCAGTGTCTCTGAAGTCCACTTCAAATGATACCATACTTACATTAGGTTACAAGATATATTAGTCGACACATTTGAAGACAAATTTAAACTCTCCAACAGTTAGATTCAAACCCCTAGACTGTGTTTTATTCTCCATACAGACTTTTGCCGATACAAATGTGAGAGTGGACCCATGATCTATTTTCTTCAGGAATGACTGCTGCTGTCAAGTCCGTGTTGGACAACACACAACCAGGGGGAAATCTGTGAAAGGGAAGAAACAGACAATTAGGAATTATTCACTGCAGTGAAGGCCTGGAAGGTCCCGATTTATTTAATATGTGAAACAAGTGTATATCGTGACATACATGTACATATCCTTGATTGATTGAGTGTGTGTGTGTGTGTGTGTGTGTGTGTGTGTGTGTGTGTGTGTGTGTGTGTGTGTGTGTGTGTGTGTG
>JBBMJM010000020.1:5074642-5085609 GCA_037832705.1 Centriscus cristatus | reverse complement strand
CAGGAATCGGTGGGAGGGCAACACGGTGATTCCGAAAACGCCAGACGCTTTCAGACACTGGTTGGTTTTTGTTTTTGTTGTTTTTTTTAGGGGGGGGGGGGGCTGGTGAGCACACTGAAGTTTGACCATGAAAAGTCCTGGTTTCAAGTGATAGCATATTGTTGACCTATAAAAGTATGTTGGAAATTAAAAATGCTCTAGTTCTACCTACGTTTGCACATTAGCCTTTTTTTTTTTTTTTTTTTGTGAGTTTGAAAACCGTCTCAGCAGGAGAATGTAGATGAGTTCATATCTGACAGCAAAAGCCCAATCACACTGGGTATGATTCATTTTCAGTGGAAGTGAAAGCTGTTTACTTCTTTTTCTAATTGCACCACAAACAAAACATGACGTTAATTAATAATTTGTGTATAGAGCTGCGCCGAGCGCGCTCACATGCGTTAGTGTGAACAGATCACAGTGTTGGACCAGAGGATGGTGGCAGCTCAAGCTCCGATCTCTCACCTGGATCTTTGTTCTTGCTTGCTTCTTTTAATAAGACTCTCATTATTTCCCTTCAGCTTTGTTTTTTGTTTTTCCCCCCCGTTTTGTTTTCGCCCCCTCCCTCCTGTATTTCAGCCTGGCTTTGTCAGGCAAGAGATATGCAGTGGCACCAAAATCCCAAAGCTTGGGAAGCATGGGGATTTTTCAGCACTCTGACAATAGAATTGCTGCCTTGACTGGAGCGATTGAGCTAATCCGCAGGCGCGGCTCTGATAATGTAATTACTGCTGTCTTAAGGCCTTTAATTTCGCCGCCCCCCCCCCCAAACCTGCTCTGTATAAGGAGCAGGAGATGGGAAGAGGTGGGGGTACGGAGCCCTCTTTCAATAGGGGCTTACACACTAACACCGCCAGCAATATCCTCACTCTCCAATTATGGTTCGCTGACATTCAACTAATTGGCCTGGCTTCGCTATGGAGGCTTAATTTCTTTATTAATTTCAGACAGCGCTGCCTGTGTTTTGATGTATGCTAATGCACATGGTGGGTGGGGGCTGTGTGAGAGGGTGCCCCCTGTAGGCCCTGTGAAGGAGTAGTGAGACCTGGGACGGAGGCCAGGTCAGGCTTATCAGTGAGTCGGCACACCTGCTTATTAAATCCTGCCGGCATCGCATTTCTGATGATCGACACAAACAGACTGTGACCATGTAACGACGAGTCTGTCTCTGAAAACACACTCGCTTTTAACGTGGAATGTTTTGGGGGGTGTGGCAGTAAAAAAAAAAAAATGCAAGTAACTTTTATATTGTGAATAATAACATAATAACAGTCCGCCACTCTCTACCTCTTTTCAGCTTCTGTCTCTGCTGTTTGAAGATCTGTTTAAGAAGTTCAACTCTGAGCTGAAGAAAATTGCTGATCAGATCATCCCCAAACAAAGGGCAGCACAGTTTGATGTGGTCAAACACATGCGGCAGGATCAAATCACCAACGGCATGGTCAATGCCATATCCACAGTGAGTGGGTGCAGCCACACAAGTCCACATGATCAAAGAAACTCCAGCCACTGAAGTTGAGAAGTCCGACCGAACTAGTTTGTATCAAGTAGTTCAGTGATGGGCTGAACAGCAGCTCCGCAGTGCTTGAATGTGATCGGTTGTTGGGATCTCCTTCTGTTTTCAAAGGGAAACTGGTCTCTGAAGAGATTCAAGATGGACCGACAGGGAGTCACCCAGGTCTTGTCTCGTCTCTCCTACATATCGGCTCTTGGCATGATGACCAGGATCTCCTCCCAGTTTGAGAAGACCAGGAAGGTCAGCGGGCCGCGCTCCCTGCAGCCCTCGCAGTGGGGAATGTTGTGCCCGTCTGACACCCCAGAGGGAGAGGTGAGTGGGCAGCACGCCAAATCATTCTTCTGATAACTAACACTTAAATGCATTTATAACATCCACAAGCACATATGGACACAAATTCTGTCCTTTGTACCTAATGTCCCTTTGACTTTACGCTACGAAAATTCCAAATCTCAATTATATTGTCATATTTGTCTTATTTCTAATAAGGTCTGTGTGTTAAGGCTTTTGAACGATCCCTCGTGTTGTGATTGTGTAGGCCTGTGGTCTGGTGAAGAACCTGGCTTTGATGACACACATAACCACTGACATGGAGGACAGCCCAATCATCAAACTGGCCTTCAACCTGGGCGTCGAAGACGTCAATCTGCTGTGCGGAGAGGAGCTCTCCTACCCCAGCGTCTTTCTGGTCTTTCTTAATGGTAAAAGTGCAGCAGTGGAGGCTCATAAGTCGGCACAGAGGAAGAACACAAGATGCTTTTGCTTTAGATCACTTGAAAAGAAAGTTAAATCCTCCGTGTTGTGAATGCTTTGCTCATGGAGAATGAAGGGGAAGTATTGTGTTTAGTTTATAGAAGGCAATTTTGTATTTTGCAGGGAAGCTGATAAGTCGTTAATTTCATGGCAGCGTTCGGTGTTGTTCTTGAGGCAGAACTTGGCCCTGTAATTACTGTATGTTTGTCTCGCCACTGATAACTGTCAAATTATATTAGCTGCCATACCATTTAATTAGTTGGTAGCAGCAGGTGTCAAAGCCCTTCAGAATGTTCACTGCTAATGTGCCGTCACACAGAGGCCGAACACAGAGTCGCTTCTGTTCTCCAGTCACTCGTCTGTCAGACTTGATATGAGCACAACCTCAGCAGGCGGCTTGAGCCGTATTCTACCAGGAGTAGAGGCTCAGAACGTCCTCCTGCGTCACATGCTGTGCTTCAAAACTCATTCGTTCAGTTTGACGTTTGTGGATATGAGTTTTTCAACTAAAACTGAAAATACTCACCCATTCGCAATGAATGGGATGAAAAGGTGTTAATCCAAACTTTTGACTGGTATATAAGTAGCCACACCTGGTGTGTATGTCCTGTCGAGGTTTTAATCTGCAGACAAAATTGTGTTCACAATTTTTAGTTCACTGTTTATATAAGTAGTTTACTTCCATTTGTTAGTGTCTGTTTTCGCAGTTCTTAACGCTGATGTGTAGTAAATCTGTCCCCATCTTTGTCTCAGCTCACCTGTCCAACCGTCTGTCTCTGTTCATGTCCACAGGTAATATTCTAGGTGTAATCCGAGATCATCATAAACTGGTCAGCACCTTCAGGTTGATGCGCAGGGCAGGTTTTATCAACGAGTTTGTGTCCATTTCCACCAACTTGACTGACCGCTGCGTCTACATTTCCTCCGATGGAGGACGACTCTGCAGGTGGGAAAGTCTGAACAACTTCCAGTTTGAGTTCAAAAGCTAAAACGCTTGCTCCTGATAACAGATTTTCATGAATGGCCTGGAATAGGTTGTAGAATCCAGCTATAGTTGTACAGCCTCATGTTGGTGATTCATGATGTTTGACAGTGTTCTGTCCCCCCCCCCTCCACTTTAGACCATACATTATTGTGAAAAAGGGGCAGCTGATGGTGAAGAACAAACACATTGAGGATCTTTCGCAGGGCTACAGGTGAAGTCGAGTATCCTATATGGACCCCAGTCTTTGGAAACAAAGAACAGCTTTTTGTTTACATGTTTATTGACTCCAGGACTTTTGAAGACTTCCTGCACGAGGGTCTGGTGGAGTACCTGGATGTCAACGAGGAGAACGACTGCCAGGTCGCACTTTACGAACACATGATTAACAGGTGAGCGTTTGTGTCATTTTCAAAGATGCCCCCGGTGGTCCGCACACTGTTCACTGCCACTTTTAAGACCGTTTCTTTAATATTATTATTTCAAATTTCCACAGGGACACAACCCACTTGGAGATCGAACCCTTCACGTTGCTCGGGGTGTGTGCCGGCCTCATTCCCTACCCCCATCACAACCAGTCCCCCAGGAACACATACCAGTGTGCGATGGGCAAGCAGGCCATGGGTAAGACAGAGCTGAGCAAGTAGCTTCCGTCAGCCGTCAGGTCATTAAACTGTGAAGATCTCAAATCCCTCCTCAAACACCCTCCACAAAGCTGCATGCACACAGACAAACACGGACACTTACAGTAATTTAATCTCACATGAACGCCATTCTTAAACCCCTGCACTCTGCTGCTTCAAGGTTTTATTTGCACAAGTTAAAATCATACAATAGGACATAACGAACAGTGTAGTGAGAAAGGGAGGGAGAAGAAGCCTGCTGCTTTTTCCTCCTAAAACTCTGCTCCTGCCCGACGTCTTGTCAGAATACATTTGTATTTGTGACTGAGTGTTTTTCTTATGTGTGTGTCTCAGTGTCTGAATGCGCATGGACATCAAACATGGGGCGCTTGCGTAGGTTCTCTATTGTGCCGTGTGTGTGCGGAGGCCCTTTCCCTGCCAGTCACCCAGAGTGTCATTAGCAATTCATTGTGTCTGCTCTGGCTGTGCTCAGGGGGTCAGTGTGCTCAGCTGCGAAAGACCACAGAGTGTGCACCCGCAGCTCCTTGGTAACCAAAACTTCCCCAAACGGCCCTGCTGACATTCATCAGAACCACCATCACCCCCCACCCCATGGCTTTACCTCCGTTCCTTTCTCCCCTCCCCCGATCTTTACAAAAACACAGACTGGAACTATATTTGGCCCAATATCCTCTGCCTTGTCTGTTTTGTGTGGACAACCCTATACATGTGCAAATCTGGTTGTGTGGCCCGGGCCTATTATCACAGGCTCTGTGCTTGTAGCCTGATTGTGAAGTAATAGCATCTGACAAATGTCAAGACTTCCAGGGAGGCCCGGCATTATGCCATTTCTTGCACCTCCGCTGCTCTGTGGTGGTGCTAACCAGACCCAGCCTTGACCCACCCGACAGCAGGAATCAACACCTGTAGCAGACACATACCATTGATACATGCCATCTCAGCTTTCATCATTGGGATCATGTTACATGCATATAAAGTCAGTTTGATCAAACATTCATGTTCGGAGTCTCGTCTTTTACACACTAAAATCCCACCTCTTCCAAATCACCTGCTGACAGTCGTCCTCTGCCTTTCTCCAATTGTGTTTTGCCGCTTGTACATTCTTGTCCCTTTGTTTCCGTGTTTATCCTTTGACAACATGCTTATTGTGAATATGATTATGATTCTCCTTCTTCTTCTTCTTCTTCTTATTTTTATCATATTTCACCTCTCCAGGTACCATCGGCTACAACCAGAGGAATCGTATCGACACGCTGATGTACCTGCTGGCATATCCTCAGAGACCAATGGTCAAAACAAAAACCATCGAGCTAATCGACTTTGAGAAACTGCCCGCTGGTCAGAATGCCACCGTCGCCGTAATGAGCTACAGCGGCTACGACATTGAAGACGCTTTGGTCCTCAACAAAGCCTCACTTGACAGAGGTGAGGAATGCTGCAGATTAAATCAGAATGTTGGTGTGGATTCAAATGTTGCATTTCGTCCAATCACCCCTAGGATTTGGCCGTTGCCTTGTCTATAAAAATTCCAAGTGTATATTGCGGCGTTACACCAACCAAACCTTTGACAAGGTGATGGGTCCCATGCTGGATGCTGCCACACGGAAGCCCATCTGGAGGCACAACATCCTGGATGCTGATGGGATCTGCTCCCCTGGTGAGTAACACCACTGTTCTAATACATCTGATTACTAAACTGAATAAAAACTAAATGTTTTACAGACCCCACCAAACAGCCTCCTTGTGGTCAATAAAATGTTGTGCAAGACAAACACAATATTCCCGATTTTGAACAGTATCTGATTTCTTTTCTTTTCTTGGGTAAAAGAGACAAGTACAGACACTCCAGTATGTGTATCTATGTATTTATTTTTAGATGTTTGGTTTGATTTCTGATGGTTTTATGGGAAATTAGACTTGAAAAACGAGTTTTCCTTATTTCAGGATTTACAAACTCAGGGTCTTTACTTCACCAGCTGGCCCTGCTCAGAGACGGAGTCTGCATGTCATTTGTTTTATTTCATTTGTTTTTTTTAAGTAACAGAAATTGCGTCTGACTACTTTGTCCATTCAGACACGCTCATGCTGACAAACCCTGATGCTCTGTGTGCACTGCAGGTGAGCGGGTGGAGAACAAGCAGGTGTTGGTGAACAAGTCCATGCCGACTGTCACCCAAACACCACTGGAGGGCAGTACCCAGCCAGGCCAACCCCAGTACAGAGACGTGCCCATCAGGTAAGTGGTCAGCAGCTGCGGACCCACCTGCTCGGCTGTAGGTCGGAGCAGCTGGTGAGTGGAAGCACGGCGCCAAACCTGATCGCTTTCTCTCTGGTTGTCTTTCTTCAGCTATAAGGGCTCGACAGACTCATACATCGAGAAGGTCATGATCTCATCCAATGCTGAAGATGCTTTTCTCATCAAAATCCTACTGAGACAGACGAGGAGACCTGAGATAGGAGACAAATTCAGCAGTCGACATGGACAGAAAGGTGTCATCCTCTGCGCTCTCGGACAAGTCCTGCGCACTCATATAACTCAAATCTTATTTGTTTCAGCACCTTTCATACATTGAAAATACAACATAACGTGCTTCTCTAAAAACATATCGCAATGCAACAGACCCAGAATAATGAAAACCCGCCTCTCCCAACCCCCACATATCAACACATGACGAATATGTCACCAGAAGACCAACGCTCGCCACATTTAAATCCAACCGATTGCACACAACTAAAACAGCATAGGTAGTCCGATTTGTTGAGTCAAGTCCCAGTGGCTCTGTCACTGCCCCTCTGTCCTCATCTTTCAAGAGCTCTTTTCAATTAATTGGCTCTTTGTCCTGTGCCAGACTATGCAAATTTATTACACCCCAGCAGTGCTCGGCTGCTAGTGGCCTGAAAGTGTTTACAACCGCCATTGTTTCTGCAGCACCTCCCCTATAGAGGGCCTGTATGATGTTTTAATCAAAAAGCTAACTGGCGCCATGCATAATTTACTCTCTTCATTAAGGCAGTGTCCACAGGGCGGTCAGCTCAGGGTGGGACAATGTCTTCTGTCTCCGATAGTGAGACGAGAGAGGGGTCATCGGGGGGTTAGTTGAGGGAGATTTATCTGGAAGGGCCCAGATGTGCAACTGCTTGTTGAACACTTATTTAAGAGGAAGAAGAAAAGTGAAACTTTTTTTTTTTTGCAGTGTAGAAATAACATCATGATCTCTGTTGTCAGATATGTAGAAACATAACAAAAGGAATCTTGAACTACAGGCTTTTTCTTTCATTAGAAGTGAATTTGACTCTGGCTCCTCAGGACCAGTCTTATAAGTCTTGGGTCAGCAGAGCAGAATAAGTTAATTATTTACTGGACACACACACACACACACACACACAGCTGTAGAGTCTGTGCAAGAGGTGTGGGGGTGTGGGGGTGTGGGGGTGTCAGTGGTGGGGGCCCATTGTGCGAGCTGCCAGCATGGAGCTGTTTGAGCTGTGATGGAGAGCTCGGGACCCTTGCTGTTGTCTTGCCTTTCTCTGCTGATTTCATGCCTCTTTTATCATTCACTTTCACACAAAACAAACAACACTGAGGATGTCTGTTATGGGAACTATTGTCACGCTCTCTCAGCGCTCTGTTCACCTTCTCCAACTTTCTCCAGTTTCCGTTGATCCTCTTCCACTCTTGACTTTACCCTGATATTCAGACGTTATAATGCCCATCCTTTGTTTTTATTTTCCCCTTTTATACCCTCCTCTGGTCGTGCCATGCTCGCCTTTCTCTGTTTTTTTTGTTTTTGTTTTTTTTAAACCATCTCTCCTTCCTGCTGTTGGATGACTTTCCACTAAATCGTTGTACTTGTTCCCAGTCAACATCCTGTAAGACATCAGCAGTCTGTGGTGCAAACCAGTTGGCTGACAGGGTTTCGTTTTCTCTTCTCCAAACGATCGCCTCCGCTTCCTCACAGGTTTGAAGTGAAAGTCAGGGACGTGTTATCCCAGTCTCCCTGTCAAACTAAGCACCTTTCTCCACTTCCTGCTCTCCTTCTCATCTCGCTCTTTTCTATTTTTTCATTTGCAAATGGGCCTACAATCTGTTTACCCTGGCCAGGGAAGAGTGCTTCGGCCCCTCAGCAAACATTTGCACTCACACTTAAACTCCTGGCTACCAAGCTGCTCGCCTCCCAGCGACTCAAAGGAGACCGACTGTCCACATGAGTATGGAAATGTCCGGACCAAGCTTCCCAGCAGGGATAATCACAACTGAACACTTTAAAGTAGACCTACTGTCCATGTTCAGGACAATGATTAGTGGGGTTTTGACTGTCAGGAACATTTTCTCAACCCATGTGTCGGTTATGATGTCAAATAAAACGAGGAGAAGCTCTTGTTAAATAAAAAAACACGCTCTCCTTGTAGCTCATATTTTGTGTGTGTGTGTGTCTCTCAGGTGTTTGTGGCCTCATCGTCCCTCAGGAGGACATGCCTTTCTGTGACACAGGCATCTGTCCAGACATCATTATGAACCCTCATGGATATCCCTCCAGAATGACGGTAACGGTTACACACACGTACATACATATTTAGAGAATTGTCGAAGGGATTTTCTCATTATACGACTATAACAATTCTTCAAAGAAGAACGTGAATATTAATTCTCTACAGATGATTGACAGAATTATAGATAAGCAAGCTTATTTACCACTGCATGTAATGTTCATTTATATTTTTGTTTGTTTCTGTTTCATTTTTTGGTGTAAATTCATAGAATAGAAAGTACTTTATTCATCCTTTGAGGGAAATTCACATTAAACCAGTTGAAGAACAAAGGAAAAGAAGAAGGTACACACAGATTTAGAGAGAGTTTAGTAAAACTAGACATTTTCAGCATTTATTTTTGTAGTATATCTGTCAAATGTAGTTTTATCTTGAGCTAACTGTGACACATTCAGATCATCATCACTGAAAATGGGCCAAAGGAAGTTTATTTAGGAGGAAAGATCAGTTTTGACACCAAATAATTGCAATCGGGAGTGTTGACCTTCGCTTTCCACAAGTTTGCTCGGCTCTTCTGAGACAAACCATCATTATCTCAGCCTCTGTCCTCATGGTTATCACTGGCCTCCAGAGCACACGTCCATTGATGTCGCTACACAGCAATCTTATTGTTCACAAACAGATATTTATTGCTGCGCAGTCAGCTGCCAACCAAAAGGCCGCCTGTGGCAGTATGTGCAAGTTTTATCAAACATGCACAGTACATCTGAACTGGAGGACGTCGCTGCATGTGAATACCACGAAACTTGGCTGTGACTCCCGACAGCTTCTTGTCTCTTATGCTATAAAATCCTGAATGATCTTTACTGCTCAAGTTGTCAGTGCCAGCATGTTTGCTGGCTCCGGTTGTCCTGGGAAACACTCAGAAATGTTTGGCTCGGGAGGATGTTTCTGCGGTGGAAGAGTGAAATGAGAGTAGGTGTTTTCCTTTATGTGCCGGGGTCAGAGGTCCTCTGGGTGCGACCTCAGTGGAATTGTTGAGATCAGTCATCCTTACATGGCTGGTCCCACCCTGAGGGGTACATATGTTATCTAATCTCACCTCTAATATCTAGAGACGATCCAGGACAGAATATAAATGACAAAGGTTTGCACGTCCTGAACAGAGCCGTTGTTTGATTTCCAAACATGAACGAGTGTCTGATTCTCTCAGGTGGGGAAGTTGATTGAACTGCTGGCTGGGAAGGCGGGGGTCCTGGACGGGCGCTTTCACTACGGCACAGCCTTTGGAGGCAGCAAGGTGAAGGATGTGTGTGAGGACCTCATCCGTTATGGATACAACTACCAGGGCAAAGACTACGTCACCTCAGGAATCACTGGGTAATCACTTGCAGAAATCCCCCAACACAATTCCCGCATGTGTCACTTGACATTTTACCCAGACATTCAATTGTTTAATCTGAACTCTCTGTAATTCTTCTCGCAGTGTCAGCTTTTCCTTGTGATTTTGTACAGCTTCTCTATAAAAAAAAGCAAAAAATGTCAGGGAAGTGTCCTGTGTAGGACATGACGATTCCCACGCCGCCTGAATGCACCATCATAAAACAAAGCTCAATTTTTGAAGCTCCTTACCTGAAAAAGGTTGAGATTCAACAGAGAATTGGACCAGCTATGATCAGCAAATGATTGCTACTCTTGTGTGCTATGTTTGTTAAACACACACATGTGTTCCAGTGTTGATTTCCACACGTGTGTGTTTTCTCCTCAGGGAACCTCTGGAGGCTTATATCTACTTTGGACCAGTGTATTACCAGAAACTGAAGCACATGGTCTTAGATAAGATGCACGCCAGAGCTCGCGGGCCCAGAGCGGTTCTCACCAGGTAAAGGCAATGGTCAAGACATTGTTCACATCTATGTAGTCATGGCAACTACTAATCACAGAGTACCCCCCCCCAGTAGGTGCAGATGATCAAAAGTAACTGAAGTACAGTGCTCAATTGTTTGACCCTGCAGCAAGTTGACGGAAAGTGTGAATCTGTTAGGCAGCCAACCGAAGGTCGCTCCAGGGATGGAGGTCTGCGTTTGGGTGAGATGGAGCGTGACTGTCTGATTGGCTACGGAGCCAGCATGTTACTGTTGGAGCGCCTCATGATCTCCAGTGATGCCTTTGAGGTGGACGTTTGTGGACAGTGTGGCTTGTTGGGCTACTCAGGATGGTAGGGGTTTTTTTTTTTTCTTTTCTTTAGTCAGTTTCTACCCTGGGTGTTTTTAGTTAAAGTATTGTATTTCTTGGAGGACATGTCGTTAAACTTGTCATAAGGTATCTTGATGTTAACATCATATCAGTGCATGACAGGAAATGTGCATGCAGCAGAGTGACACTACATTCAACCACTTATCATCACACTGGTGTACAGTGAAACTCAAACGTGAACAGAAAATCCACCAGTTCCATGTCTCACTTTCTCTCTTTCAGGTGCCACTATTGCAAGTCATCCTGCCAAGTCTCCTCACTGCGAATCCCGTACGCCTGCAAGCTGCTG
>JBBMJM010000020.1:5017765-5028730 GCA_037832705.1 Centriscus cristatus | reverse complement strand
TGTGTGTGTGTGTGTGTGTGTGTGTGTGTGTGTGTGTGTGTGTGTGTGTGTGTGTGTGTGTCTGTGTGTCTGTGTGTTTGTTTCCAAAGCAAAATCAGACAAAAGCGGTCAGGACATGGAGCACCTGGATTTCAAGATTGTTGTGGAGCCAAAGGACAGCCAGTCATTCACCGTCATCCTGGTGGCGTCCTCGCGGCAGGAGAAGTCTGCGTGGACCAGTGACATCAGCCAGGCATGTCAACGCGTATCACAGTCTCTGTCGGACGGCGAGACGTCGTCAGGAACCCCGCATACCGCAAAACATGTACCGCTCTGACCACTCTGTTGGCTTCTGCCCTGTCCGTCTCACAGTGCATAGACAACATCCGCTGCAACGGGCTGATGATGAACGCCTTCGAGGACAACTCCAAGGTCACCGTTCCACAGATGATCAAGTGAGTTTTATTTTGATCACGCTTGCTCTGCGTTCTCATTTCCCCTCACAGGCAGGCGTATTTACCCGTGTGTGCTTGTGAGCAGGTCCGACTCCAGTTTGTACTGCGACGACGTGGACATCCGCTTCAGCAAGATGATGAACTCCTGCAAAGTGCTGCAGATCCGCTACGCCAGCGTGGAGCGTCTGCTGGAGAGACTGACTGACCTCCGCTTCCTCTCCATCGACTTCCTCAACACCTTTCTGCATTCCTACCGCGTGTTCACCACCGCCGACGTGGTGCTCGACAAACTCATCACCATCTACAAGAAGCCCATCAGCGCCATCCCCGCACGGTGAGTCGCATCAGAGGGTAACTAAGAGCATTTCTAGAGCGTTCCGGAATTCACGTCATTTCCCGAGCATTTTTTTTTTATGCCTCCATTAACAAACCTCACCACATTTAACATTCTAGTTCTATTCATATCTCTATAGTCTAAACTTTATTAATTACATCATGATGCCTGAGACTTAAGCTGGTCTAAGGGGAAAGTCAAGCGCAGTGGTGGCGCCAGATTTGCACTCGGTGGTGGTGAATAATGTGATCACAGAGAAGCAGCAGATGGATCCGTCAAGTAAATCAGACCATGATGCTTGTGAATCACTCTGCGTTCCTATTTATGTGTCGGTGCTCGACAGCCGTCCAGTCTCTCCTGTCTGCACTGGGAGAGTCTCAGCTGGACTCTTTCACTCTATGGCAACCATCCTCCAATCTGCAGGACCCCAACCTCCCCTCCACAGCTCCAAAAAAAAAAAAAAAAAAATCCAAGCAATATCAAAGCAGTGCAGCCGTGGGGCCATCTTGGGTCTCCAGTGGCCAGGAGCCAGAGTCCCACCGCGGGGTTCGGATCAGGGGGAGCTCTCCATGCCAACGCCCTGCAGCCCTGCGCTCTCCCACGGCACTTGTCATGTCACTGTGAAACACCTACACTTGGTTGCTCGTGTCAGCAGTGGCCATGCGCACCATCATTCGCTGTGCTATTTATGGGAACCCATGAGGTCGCCAGGAGGGTGGCAGGGAGTGGGAGAGGTTTTCTGCAACACTGCAGCCTGAATCTAGCTCTAAAACAACGGTTTGCTGGTTTGACTTGGATTGCATAAATAATTTAGGAGGTGCTGTGTACTTAGCTAAACTCTTACATTAGATTCAGAGACACGTCCCTAAATTTAAATGAAATGCATATATTCCTCTCTTCTGCAGGTCCCTGGAGTTATTCTTTGCAAGCAGCCAGAACAGCAAACTCCTGTATGGAGACCCACCCAGCTCCCCCAGGGCCAGTCGGAAGTTCTCGTCTCCTCCACCTCTGGCTATTGCCAAGAACTCATCCCCAAATCGCCGGCGCAAACTCTCTCTCAATATCCCCATCATCACCGGGGGCAAAGCTCTTGACCTTGCTGCCCTCAGCTGCTCCTCAAATGGCTATGCAAGCATGTACTCCTCCATGTCCCCATTCAGCAAGACCACCTTGGACATCAACAAACTCTATGTGTCCAGTCCAATCACAAGCAAAATACCCGATGAGGGTGAAGACAAGAAGGACAAGGCGGAGGAGACCTCCGTGTGCAAACAAGGTAGGTTAGCAAGAGTTTTCTTGCTCTTCTGGAGACATGGATTGATTATTACACTGTGTTCATGATGCAGATCTCTCTGTGCGAGAGGAAAGTGACAACGATCAAAACCAGAGCGAAGACGCAGACCCAGAAGCTTCTCCCACAAAGTCACCGACCACCCCCAAAAACATCAAATGCAAAAATTCTTCAGGTACGTGATGTACTCGACGTGGTTGTGGCAGAACTGCACCTCTAGAGAGTCACTTATGTCTAATCTGAGCCGAAGAACAACCTGTAGAACACAGGATGCTGTCACAATCATACAGGACAGGATCATTTATCAGTTGGTCTCAAGTAGACAAGGATTCATGACCGTGTTTTGATCCAGTCGTACTTGACAGTCAGGAACTTTTGGGGGAAGCCTGTGCTTGGCTTGAGTAGGTGTTAGGGAAATTTGTGTCATAGCAACTACATGGAGAGCGTGTTTTCCCATCCGCCCCCGGTAAATAAGGCTGTTTTACTGGAGTGGTGATTATTTGTGCGTCTACATCTCATGACAAAATCGCACAATCGATTTCTAAATGCAAACCCCCTCTTGAATTAAGTGATATTGTGAATGTATGTCCCACATGGTTAAGGACTTAAGATCCATCTATGTTCTCAGGATTTAGCAGACTGCAGAGAATCTGTTGATTCCTCTGTTATGCTGATATTTGATGTCTATATTTAGCTGCAACCATCTTGAATATCAAAGCCCCCTGCCAGGGAAAGTCTGAAGGCAGTCGGTTGTTGGCCTGTAGTGCCCCCCAGTGGAAACTTAAGGAAGGACAAGTAGTCAGTTGTACTCTCAGTGCAGCTGAGTTATCCTCAATCAGAGTGTATTTTGGAGATGAATAAAGATGGATTCTCTTCACACAGCTCAGATTACTTCCTGGTTCAGTATTCTTCTTTCCAGTGAGATCTGTGTTTCCACTGTGCTTCGTTGCAGACTTTTCTCTGTTTTCCTACAACAATGGAATGGTGATGTCCTCATGTCGAGAGCTGGACAACAACCGCAGTGCCCTTTCTGCAGCCTCTGCCTTTGCTATTGCCACAGCTGGAGCCAATGAGGGGACCCCGACCAAGGAAAAATATCGCAGGATGTCCCTCGCCAGCACAGGTACGCAACTGCCCCCACCCCCCTACAAACACACACACACACACACACGCACACACACACACATCCACATATAGCTATTGGCTATCAAAAATGGTAATATCTTTAAGAATAATGAGAGCTGCTTGTCAGATCATGTTGAAATATTTTTGCAGGCTTCCCAACAGATCAGAGAAACGGAGATAAAGAGTTTGTTATCAGACGAGCAGCAACCAACAGAGTCCTCAATGTCCTGAGACACTGGGTGTCCAAACACTCTCCGGTAAGATACATACATTAATACACACATTTTCAGTCTACCCATATGTGCAGCATCGGTATCCTTTTAAATATGGGCTGTTCATGTCCCTCAAGGATTTTGAGAGTAACAACGAGCTGAAAACAAAGGTTATCGCCTTCCTGGAGGAGGTGATGCACGACCCTGAGCTCTTGACCCAGGAGAGGAAAGCCGCAGCCAACATCATCCGGTATGAATAGAACTGGGGGACGAATGACGAATGTTCAACTACTTACTATGTTCATTTCTTAAACCTTTTCATTCTGTCTGCAAGGACTCTAACTCAGGAAGATCATGGCGACAATCAGATCACCCTCGAGGATGTGACTCAGCTGGTGGGTGCTGTTGTGTTCATTGATAATGTCTATCCGTTACTGCCGGAGTGATGAATAACAAATATTCATGTGGTTTGAGGTTCTGGATGCACTGACCCATCATCTTTGAATTTGTTTGTTATGGCTTATATATGATCTTCACACTTTCTGTCTTTCAGGTGGGTGCGGGGAAAACGGAGCCCTTTGAGAACCACTCTGCATTAGAGATCGCAGAGCAGCTCACCCTGCTGGACCATCTGGTGTTTAAGGTCATCCCGTATGAGTGAGTGCAACCGCACGCACAGCCCATCTTTCAGCCCAGGCATCGATTAATGCCGACACTGTGATTCTGACAAGAGTAAATGCTAGTGACGTTGACGTGAAGAGAGCCTCTATTAGGAGGTGGTGGATGGCAGCAAACACCAGGCATCTAAAATCTATACTATATTTAATAAGGCAATAAAAAACACACATGTATATGGCAAGATGAGATAAGATAATACAAGTTAAAGAGATGAAGATACAATATGCTAGAAAAGAAACAAGTACAATACGTAGTTGACCATGCAGTATCTATAGGTACACATGCAATAAGAGAGAAAGAAAACGGGAAAAGCAGTAATGGAATTGTGCCGGTAAAGGGGCACAGTTCATTTGAACAGCTCCATAACTGTGGGTAGATTGGGCCTTTTTGCTAATTCACACAGTACCTTTGTATATCTGAGCGACCACAGTGAGTGAATTCATGTTCAGTGTCTTATGTTGTTTTTGTGTCACTGCACGTGAAACGTGACACTGTGATGGGACCGTCCCCTCAGAGGTGGTCCATCTGACACTACTTCATTCAGGTGACTGGGTTTGCACACGCTGAAATGTGTGATCATTCTGGTGTTTTTCTCTCCCAGGGAATTCTTTGGCCAAGGCTGGATGAAGAATGACAAAAACGAGAAGACGCCTTATATCATGAGAACAACAAAGCACTTCAATGATGTAGGTTCCAATCAATAACCCCCCTCACACGATTCACCCCCCCCCCCGTCACGTGTATTGATTTTCCTGGGTAATACCGAGTGTAAACTCCTCATTTCTCTGTGTCTTCCGCAAGATAAGCAACCTTATTGCCACAGAGATCCTGCGCTGCGACGACGTGGTCACTCGGGTGGTGGTCATTGAGAAATGGGTGGCCGTGGCCGATATCTGCCGCTGTCTCCACAACTACAACGCTGTGCTGGAGATCACGTCGTCTCTCAACCGCAGCTCTGTCTTCCGCCTCAAAAAGACCTGGCTCAAAGTGTCCAAGCAGGTCGGTGCCTCGTCGTCATCGTTTGCTGGGAGTTTTCAACAACTGGGTTCTTTGTTCAAATGTTCCTCCAGACGAAGGCGCTGATTGACAAGCTGCAGAAGCTCGTGTCCTCCGAGGGGCGGTTCAAAAACCTGAGAGAGGCTCTGAAGAAGTGAGCTCGCTTCTGTGCACGAGTTGTCAAAGCAAACGCAGAGCAGAAGCAGCTGATGTGTGTTTCTCCCACCAGCTGCGACCCCCCCTGTGTGCCCTATCTGGGCATGTACCTCACAGACCTGGCCTTCATTGAGGAGGGAACGCCAAACTACACGGAGGACAACTTGGTCAACTTTTCCAAGATGAGGATGGTGAGAGGTTTCGTTGTCGATCGGCAGTCATTGGACTCCAGACGGCGTTTAACCACCCGGCTTCACTTTGTGAAATGTGCTTTTCAGATTTCTCACATCATAAGAGAAATCAGGCAGTTTCAGCAAACAGCTTACAAGCTCGACCTTCAACCAAAGGTAAAAAAAAACATACACTGATAAACCTTCATGTGATCGAAGGCCACGTTTGACAGCTATTTTACTGTTTCAGCTTGGAAACAGGGAAATGTTTGTTTGTTTCTATTATCATATATTGATCTATGATTTTTTATTCATTGTAGGTAAAAAGAAAATAAGAACGATATATATATATGACGATAATAATAATAATATATTTCTCCAAAATCTTCTTGTCATTATTCAGGCCTTTAGAAATATCATTTATATTGAATTAAGAGATGCTCAGATAGAGGGCATGCCAAGGCTTTTCAGTTAGTTTCACTTGATGTGTGTTTGATAAAGCAGCTGACCCCCCCCCCCCTCCTCCCCCCTGCAGGTAGCCCAGTATCTACAGGACAGGAGCTCTGCTCTGGATGAAGAAAGCATGTACGAAGCCTCGCTCAGAATTGAGCCAAAAGTGCCCAACTGATGGGGTGAAGGTTTTATTTTATTTATTTTTTTTACGTTAATATTACACATCGGTTCACACACACACACACACACACACACACACACACACACACACACACACATCCACTTTTATATAGTTGTACATGTTTAAGATACTTGCCCTTCTGTACAGTCGATGTTTCAGGATGTTTTACCACATTAACCACTTCAGTGTTTCCCATTTAGTTTCTTTCAGTCACTCGGATGTCGCCTGTTTCTTTTGAGTCTTCTGAGCATAATAACAGAGGTCCGCTGGGTTGTTCACAAGCAAAATCCTCGTGACCAATGACATTATTTTGCTTTGTCTCATACTGTGCCAATTTTTCCACTTTCCGAGCGCTCATGCTGCCGACCGTCATTCTCTCCGCTTGAGTTTTACCGGTGACTTGAGTTTCTCTACGACCAATGTAGCAATGTAAAAATGGAACTGTATCAAATCAGGTAAAAGAGCACAGGTGACTCTTGTACGTCAAGACGAGGAATGACGTTTCGTAGAGATGATGGTGAGGTATGTCGAACCACCGCCATCTCTGTGCTTCCTAAACCAAAACAAGTCTCTTTATTTCTCACTGCTAGAGGATCAAGTCCAGTCCTGACTAATCATGATTATTATGTTTATTTTTCTGTCATATTCTGGGCCAAGCAAACAATCATACTTGGACCATGGCAACTGGGCTTCTCAGCCTCATTGTTATTGCTTAAAACAACTTGAAAGAAATCCAGAGTAAATACTGAGAAGTGGTGATGATAAACTGTTACCTCACTGACCGATGACCGTCAACTGATTAAAAAAAAAAAAAAAAAATGCTGCCAGAAGATTAGAAATCTCTGATGGAAGGTGCATGTCTACGGTGGCCAGGAAGTGAAAACAAATTTACATTTCAGAAGACGTGTTACATTTAGGTAACTTTCAGGCACACGAAAAACAAAACCGTTAGTCCGCTCAAGTGTTCACCACAAAACGGGCAAATGACTGCTTGCCTGCCGTCCATCTTCGGTGACCATGAACTCCCGCTTCTACCTTCATTGCCGCTTCTACTCCCAGTCCGGTTGAAAGACTTCCGGTTGCAAAAGTTACTTACTTCCGGTTGCAAGATTCAACTTCCTGTTGCAAATGTTTCCTAATGTAAAACGTTTTCTAAATGTAAAATATTTTCTAAATGTAAGTCTATAATGTAAATTTGTCTTGCACCTCCCGGCCACCGTACATGTCATCAATAACTTAACACCAACAAAATCCTGCGTGCTTTTGTTTGTCGCCAAGTGACACAGTACCGTCTGAGGACTCAGCCCATCTCGGACCCCTGCAATCAGTAAACCCTAATCAGCTGTAACCTGTGAGTAACGAATGGTTACATCCCCTTTACTGGTCATCTGGTTGTACTGTTACACCTGAATTACACCAGTACAAATGGACGTTTTCTTGGTTTTTAAACTGTAAAAAAAATCTCTCTCTCTCTCTCTCTCTCCCTCATATGCGATGGTTAGTGTTGTACCTTCAGGTTTGGCGATACATCTGTAGAGTAAAAGGTTGTTACTCTCCTGTAATTAAACGACAATCTGTCCTTTTTGCTGTTCCAGTGATTGTGGAACGTGACTGTATATCACTCTGTTATATGCATCGCTGTTTACCAATATGATACCAACACTTATGGGAATGACCTCTGCCTGCAGCATTCAAACACTATTTTTGTAGTAGTACAAGAGAGAGGATCTGCTCTTTATATGGACATGGGAAAGTATTTTGTACTTTGTTGTTAACTCACCTCACTGAGACTGTGCTGTACATTTTGTACACGCAACCCTGCATATTTCTCAATGTGAAACAGTGTAATCCTATAAAGAAAATGTATCTGAAGCTTAAATCACAAGACGCGACAACAGTGTGGTCCTGGAACCATGACTTAGACGTAGGAAAACAACTTCAAGGTGTTTTGCATTTATACTGTAATCCTGTCTATAACCATTTCTGTTAGCAGGAATATAGTAATGTAGTGCTTATTCTGTGAATATTTGTATGTATTTTTACTATGTATGTACAGTACACTTTTGAAGCTCATGTGGCAGGCATGCAACACATTCACAGACAGAATAATACTATATACTTATACTGTATACACTTAAACATGCACATACTCTTATAAAGAAATAAACATTTTGCTGTTAGCAATACCCAGTGGTATGAAAATTATCTTTCAACCCTCATGTTTCCACACGTTAAGAATTATTGCCAGTTTTGTAGGAAAAAGAAGGAGAGACAGACAGGAAGAACGCCACGATGATTCTATGATCAAATAAATAAAACTATGTTTCTCGGTTACCTCTTGCTAATAAACCCATTTTATCTCAGGGGCATTCTGTCTCAAGTGTTTTTCTAGATCGTCATGTGGTTGACATAATGTTCTCTCGTGGAAAAAAAGGGGGGGAAAAATGCAACCAACACATCTCTGTCCTTACAATGACGTATCTTTTGCGGTGCCAAAAAAAAAAAAAAAATCCTGGTTGTTTGTGCAAAAACATATATTCCAGAGAGTCATCAGATGCATGAAATTATTTTTTTTCTTCATATTCAATGTTTCATTAATATGTCAAAATAAATTCCTATTGCTCAGTTTTGATCAATTTACTGTCACGTGATAAATGTGTCATCAAACACGAGAGAAGCAGGTTTGTGTTTGTACTTCATCTAACATATAGTGAATATACGCGCAATATCACGTACCTCATTCACCGTTATTTTCTTTATTATCAGGTTTATGGTTGTAAGAAGATTGGTCTCTTGGTTACCAATCAGCATTATGTACTTTAACTTAATTAATCATAATTAATAATATGGCCATATCTTCCAATTAATACCTTGTGCCTTGTAATATATTACTCATGTCAGAGAAGTCAAATTACACTAATTAGCATATGTAGACAATTTTGAACAGCAAACACTTCTCACGTGTTTTCAAGGCAAACGTCATAATAAGACCCCATTTCCCAGCGTTCTCAGTGCCGTTACTCTTCGGCCAATAGGAAGTCTGTGTTTAACAGGTGCGAAAAACATGATCGCAGTCTGCTTCCCTTCTAGCAGGTCCTGAGGGGAATGCAGAGCTGTGTTTGTGTCACTTTGACATTGTTTCAACAGATGAGCCGCCGACACTCGGCTGTAGATCATGACGTTGACGCGGACGACACAGAGTCGTCCACTTACTCTTACTTACAGAGTAATCAGGCTCCTTTCTAGAGTATTCCAAGAAAGAAAGAGCAACACAAGTTGAATTGTTGCATGTATTGTAATATTCAGTCAGTCATATTGTATCTTTGTCCCATTTTTCATTGATGCTCAGTAATGAAGAAACCTGTTATATCTGCATCTGCATCCGTACGGATTTACGTGTAGAGTCGGTCACAAGGGGCAAAAAGAAGATCAGCGTTCCCAAACCTCATGAAATCATCCGTGTACAGAGGATATAATTCTTGATGAATTTTGTACCTCCTGTCACAAATATCAACAATAAACATAAAGGGGCTGACCAGATAGCAACACCCCCCAGTTAAGGTGGAGCTCAGTAGAACAGTACATGTCAAAAAGATCAGCTGTTAAAGAAAGAAAAAATATATGAACCGTTTTTCCCCGTGTTGAAGCAGTTTGACCCAGAATATAAAGTACTCATCTTTGTTCCATCTGAACAAACAAAGCAAAGATAATAGAAAATAAGTGACACAAATGTACATGGAGTGATGTACTGTCCCGTCGGTGATGAGGAAACCAGACACCTTCTGTGTGACTCGTATGAACTGTAGTGGACCATCACAGTCGTCCAGCAGAAACCACAGAATCTGGCATGAAATGAAACAAATGTAAACAATGCAACGTACAGGTGTAGTCACCTTTGGGTCTGCAGATGAGTTTAGACCGATGCTACGGAGGCAGATGGTTCAGACACAGGGAACGTTGTGTCTCTCACAGCAGAGAAACACAGTAGAGCAAACATCCACCGGGGTCAAAGGATATCGTTGACCCCGGTGACATTATCCCTGGTTTTGTAACCTTCAATAACCTTCAATTCCCTCTTTGTTTTTCACCTTTCAAAGATGTCAACTGTCTCTTAAGGCTCTTGAAGGCCCCGTTTCTTCCATCAGACTTTGCTGCCTCTTTCTCTTTTTCACTTTTCCTTCCTGTTGTACCGTCTCTACTCTTCTCTGTCCGACCGTCCATCTTTTACCCCCCTTGTTTCTATTCTTACATACAGACACACTAACACATTCACTTACACCTGCACTCGGAACTTGAACGTGAACACACCCGTTACAAAAAACTGGTTTTACCCAGAATGCAACATTCATCGTTGTAAAGAGTCGGACCGAAATGTATTTCACATGCAGATACACTGGAATCTGATGTTATTTTAACACAAGAAAATCAAGGAACTTAAAAGAAAAGTACACAAGATGCCTCATTTCACAAACTGTTACCTTGAGTGGTTGGTACTTGATTCATCTGTGCATGATTAATCATACGTCAGAAAACGGTGACAAATACAACGTAGAATTTACCCAAAGACGGTATATTCAACATGTTTTTAGTAATAATAACATTTTAAATTATCTTTTAACCACTCACTGAAAAAAATCTCACATTTGAGCAGCAAATTCAGTGACAGTGAAATGCTTTTTATATTAATTACTTTTTTATTTTAAACATGATTTTTTGTTTTTTGTGTACACACTGCTGATAGACTGATGAGAGGTGCGAATCAGTGTTAAGTGCTTCTGGATAAAAACCTTGGTGTTTTTTTGTTTTGTTTTGTTTTGTTTTTCGCCCCCTCTGCATTTCTATAAATGGTTCTGAGATCACTGGAAACGCAGCGCAAAAAAAATGTATAATTTAATTTTCAATAACAAAATAACATTTCAGTTCTGTTAGAATATA
>JBBMJM010000020.1:4971839-4983899 GCA_037832705.1 Centriscus cristatus | reverse complement strand
GTGTGTGTGTGTGTGTGTGTGTGTGTGTGTGTGTGTGTGTGTGTGTGTGTGTGTGTGTGTGTGTGTGTGTCATGTCTAAGAATGTTCAGTGGGCTTGTAGAATATTTTTACCATGCCAGTTGCTGTGTCAGGGGATTATTCTGGCATTAGGAGGCTGTGTTCTGGCCCAGCAGCATACAGTATTTCATGCAGAGCCTGTTGGCTAACATCAAGTATCAGCATGCACTGTAGGTTCCATCCAGAGGTCACACACCCTCCATTCTGCTTGTCTGCAAATCATAGCCGGTGCTCTTCTCTAAAATTATCCCTGTACAAACTGTAAGCCTCCGCTGGAGTCTGTTTTGACACGATGAATGCTTGATGTCTTTATTGCATGAATCGTTTTTCCTTTCTCTTCTTGAAGGTCAAACAAGGCATCATTGATTGTGTGATTGTGTTGTGCATTCTTTCTCTTTCTTTTTTAATTCTGTTTACAGAATGTGGCAGTATCTCTTGAGTGGATTTGTCATGTAATATGTTATTTTTACAAAATGTACTAAAAATTTCTCCACATTTTGTGACACCCAATGGGAATAAATCACTTGGTTAAACAAGTCTGGTACCGCCTTCTCCAAACCAACAACCATGATGTGCAGGTCATGTTTATCAGATATGATAGCGGAAGTGGAGTCTTGAATCCTGAAGTCCTCCAGCTACAACGTCAACCCCACTGACAGCAAAACACTGCTAATTAAGTCGCAAAATAAAGAGCTGTGACATGGTGATATGGTGCCATTCGGGGATTGATGCTAGTTATGCACATCTCTCATGTAAAGACAATGTCATCCAAAAGCACTGACCGTTTGTTTCTCTCAGTATTTTCGCCAATAAGACCCAGGTGGTCTGACGCTGCTGCTGCTGTTGCTGCTGCTGCACTCCACAGACCTGGTGGGAATGGTGCACGCACTGCATGTGTTCTTACCTGAGTCTGGTTCCCGGAGTCAAGAACCGTCCAGCCTGGAGGTCGTCCAGGTGGCTTTGCAAGGAATCCACTTCCTCAACAGCTTTGCCCTCCTCGACCTCTGTGCCTTCCAGGTGTCCACGTTCAGATTGAGTTTTGCCATTTTTTTTCACGTAATTAAGCGCGTTTTTCTGTGTCGAGGATCAATTTGTCCACAGAATGACTGTTCACATTTTGAACATAGAACATAGTTTGTTTGAGGATTAGTGTGTATTTGTCTGCGGTTGCTTACAAGTAACTAGTAATGTATAGCACGTATACCTGATTCCTAACACAGGGTTATCACAAATATTTCTCTTCTTTTATAGACCTACACACGATCGGATTGACGCTAGCTCCTTTGCTAAGGGCTATTAGAGGAGAAGTTACTCTCCTCAGGACAAAGCTGACCTGTGGACATAAACATCGGTGCCCTTTGACCCCCAGCTCAGTTGTTTGGGTTCAGTGGATCCCCATGGGTCAGCAGTTAAGATGGTGCGTAAGTGATTAGCACTGTACGCCGGGCCATACATTACATACCCCAAGGAGGAGAGGGCGTCAGCTTCACTCTGCCGAGTCTCCACGTCCACCGAAAGGCAAAAGAACACACGAGAATGTCGTTCATTACTTTAATGCCTTGTGGTAATTACCTTGAAGTGGCTTTCCTCTCACTGACCTGCCACATCCAGACAACTCAAAACACCTGGATATGAAAGCATTTCCCTGTTGGACTTTTATGAACATTTTAAATTATATTTCTTTTTTTTTTCTTTTTTTTTTTTTTGGCTGGAAGTTGTAATCACCTTGTGTTTCACTTTGCCTCACAGCACAAGCTAATGTGGACCGCACGAGATGGATGGTGAGAATTCAGGCAGTTAATTCACTCTGCTGCTGCATCAGCGTCCCGTAATATGTCTGGAAAGACATTCACAGGGGTCGAATGCAGTATTAATAAGCGTCTTTTTGCAGTAGTTGCATTTGGGCAAAAATATGCAGGAAAAATTCCACAAAAAATCAATGTGAAAAAAAAAAAAAAACGTTCACACTAAGGCAGCTTTCATTCCCTCATTGGTGTTGTCAGACTGACGTCTGCAGGGAGTTTGATAGACCAGCTGACTGGATACCTAAACGTGATTTGTGCTTCTGGACATTACAATGCTCAAACAAACACTGTGCTGATCTGATGTCACGCTGACATGTTGAATAAACACGGTTTGTAAACTGCTGCTAGCTTCACATTTCTCAGCAGGTTTAGATGTTTTATGGTGGAACGCTACCTGACTTCTACTCGGCGCTCCCACCAGTGCCACATAAACAATGTTTTATGACTTTGTGTGGATGTCTGTTTTCCTGGTCACTGGTATTTGAAATGAATTTACTGCAGTAAACACTGACTGAAGCTTTGTGTGTGATCTTGCAGTCTGTTCTCGGCGCTGGGGGACTGTCTCTAGCTTTCTGACCCTGAAGACTTCAGGGTTCCACCAAGTCATCATTTGTGTCGGTCACCACCCACCCAACCAAACCCGCTTAAACATAAATGATTTACAATTCAGTCAAACATTAATCACAACTTTATTCAAAATGACCGAGGTCAGCTGTTAAACCTTTTTTAATGGAAAAGAAATGAAGGTTTTGATCAAAATTCAATAACCAATGATACCATTCTGCTTGTGAGCTGAGCCACAAGCGTGCTGACACCAATCAATCCCTACGTCAGTCCAGAGTCATGTCTTGTCAAACGATTGCTATTTTGTCACCAACCCTTCTTCTATGATGAACCTAGTAAAATTTATGCTGATATTTTTTTACTATGATGTCTCATGTACATGCCCTCAGTCGTGACTCATCTTATTGTATTTCTGCTCATGTATTATTACTCAGAAAAAGAGTGTACGTTTGTAATTGTAACAAAGAGCACCTGTTTAAAGATTCATGTCTTGGCACCTCCCTGCCTGTGGTCTGTGCAGCATCTATTGTTCCACAGAGGGATCCATTGTTCCCTGCTGGTAAAGCAGGGCAGCGTGCTGGCCTTGGTGTTACATCCACTTAGGACGCTCTATGGAAGCGAGCATGTGATGGAGCAGACCTGGCTGCTGTGTAATTGGCTGTCATGCATGGCCCGTCTACCGGGCCCCTGATTAGCCACGCTACAGTTGGCTGGTCTCTGATTATGTTAAGCCCAACCAATACAGGCAGCAGCTAACAGCTTCAGTTCCTCAAAGCTATGATATTTCATTTTACGCCCTCACAGTTGCAGTCAGACACCACGACGATGATTTATAAGCCTGTTATCGATTCAAATTCTTCAGCTTTTTTTCCACCTCTAATTAAAACAATTTGCCACTCGGCTCTCCTCTGGGTCCCTTCCAATTCAATTATTCTGATGTAAGGAATTAGCATTTGTTGCTCACTGTAAAGGTAATTTGCATGTCGTATTGAGTAATTGAATTTGGCCCGAAGATTAAGTCAAGTGTGTGACAGGACTCGTCCTCCAACACCCACAACGGCGCTGACAGAGCAGCCATGCTTGACTGTATTTGGCAAACAAACATTCATGCAACTAATGTGGCATGAACCCTATCATTACTCCAATTTGCCGATGACAAAGCTTTGTACACATTTTTGTACAACAAAACACAAATTCGCTTTATTCTCACTTTGGGGGTAAGAATGTATGTTTTGTGGAAACAGGATCCCACACAGCCTCTCTGCACAGACCTGATCCTTGCCAGTGGTCCAAGTTCCTGGAATGCGTCCATTCAGTTCCGCACCAAGATGGATGGCGTAAAGGAGAATATTTAGAGCAGCTTGAGCTTTTCTCAAGCTAATGTAAGCATTGGCAGGACACAAAAGCGTACCGACCGGAGGCCTGTGCGGTCGCGAAGGCTGCTGATTCACTGTCAGCACACCGGCTTTTGTTTATGCATATGCGCTCGAAAAAAACGGCTGCTCATAAAAAGCAGAACTTTGAAGCAGTGCTCTGCGTAGTGATGTATTCCCTCCTTCTCTGGGGGCATGAATAATTCACCTTGTCACATAAAAAGCCATTGCGAGAGTGACATATGTAGGCTTGTGTGTTTTTCAAGTGTGTTCCTGCTCAAGGTGGCCACTGAGCCATGTAGCCATATGTTTCATTGTCTATTAGGCGCGTCCATGGAGACCTTTACACAAAGAGCAGAAAAAAACCACTAACACACACACAAAAAAAAAAAAAAAAAAACAATTTGGGAAGTGACATGTAATTGTACATCCTTTCTCTCTGAGGAGAGATGTACCGGTAATCTCCTTGTATTTAACTACAGTGATTCATTTAAGAATCATTCACAGTGATGATTTGTTGAATCTTGGAGCTGACGGAAGTGTAATTGTAAACTGTTGACATGTTAACCCACTTGATTCCAGGGTTCTTTTTTTCCAGTGACATGAGCAATTTAAGAGTGTGGAAATCTTAAGAAAACATGTTTTTTTTTTCTTCACTAAATGGAAAATGGCCACACACACACACACGGAGAGACTCAAGTCGTGAACTGCATAAGCAAACACACAAATACAGTTGTCCTAACAATACACACAATCTGTAAAAGTAATTGTAAAGTTTGACTCCTCTTTTCTTGTTATTTACAATTCTCCACACCAACAATAAAAATCCAACGAGCAGCGGATTGTCCCTCAGCTGAACGTCCTGCACACATCTCCCGAGCTGAAGCCTTATCTGTGGGGTCATCCCGCGTCTTCCTCTTCTCCAGGAGGGCGTTTCCCTCCCTGCAGGCTGAAGTCAAAGCTTTAGGCCTGTAATTCCTGTTAACCTGATGTTGAAACGCTCCCTTCAGCAGTTCATTACTGCCAAGACAACCGAGCCTCGGCTGCCTGCGGGGTAAGTGCAGCTCGTGCAGACCATAGGGAGCCAGCGCTAGGGAATGTACACTCTGTATCACCCAGCAGAGTAAACAGAGGCAGAGGAACGCAGACAGACACACACTCCGCTGACTAGCAGGAGAGGGCCTGATTGTTAGCTTGGTCGATGATTTACACTTTACCTCGAGGGCGAATGCAGGTCCGACTGACTGAAGTGAAGCTGAGGACATTTTCATCCCCTGCAAACCTTTCTGTGAGGAGTTTCCATTTGTCTGCATGTCAGGGTAGTTTCGCAGCGGGATTATCAGCAGCAGGATCTGGGCTGGGATGACAGCGTCAGCTCATCGGGATGAATAAAGAGTTATTGAGCTTCATTGTGTAAGTGCCAGGTTTTACTGGATCTTCAGACAGCTGACAATTACCCCAAAAGTCAAGGTAGACTGTCTGTGTCAGGAGCTCACAAAGGCTATTTACATCACAGCTGGCGCATGTCTGAATGAGCTTTGTAAAGATGCATTAAGCAGCCTTGCTTTGCGGCGCTGCCGCTCTTATCAGTAAAGAGTGCGACGCTGATTAATCGGGTTTATGTTGTGGATTTACCTCAGTCAGATATATCACCCTGCTGGACAGCGGTTCCTGTGAGGTGTTAGGGCTGTCTAGACACTCTGACGAATGCATATACCACAACACATTTTACCTATTTCCTCTTTGTGGCCTTACACATCCCAGCGCAGTGTGAAAATGATTTTCCCCAGCCGCGCTGCAGCCTCATGCGTGAGATGTAAATATACTATTTGGCGTTTCGGTTGTGTGTGTCCCCCCTCCCCATCTGTTCTTACACCCGCGTTAGCTGCCGGGTTTTCCCAGGAATGTGTTTGCGTTTCAGAACATTAACTTTACACACTCTTTGTTGTCATTGTGGACAATGAGGAAGTTATGTCATGGAAGCGTCATAAAACGTGGCACTGTTTGAAAATGCCAGGTCTCTGAACTTAAGAAAGAACAGAGCAGCAAAGACACTTGAGTTTTTACAGGGTCTGCGTGGGGCCAGATGCAGCGGTTCAGATGCGTGTTGTTAGTTTTATGATGTCAGGCTTTAAGCTGCGGATACTTTAGCTGAACTCAGAGAGTGCTTCAACTTAATCTGAATTTGGAAAACATCTCCGACTCAGACAGAGGTGTGGAAAGATGACAGGGAACCTGTTGTCTCTGTTACCACACGACTCTTGGTGTAGCAGGATTTGTGGTATGTGTCTTTCTATGTCTTTTCATTTGGGGGTGGGGGGTTGTTCTGGCAGCTGAAGGTGGAACTGGGGATTATCATATGATTTGTTATTTGTGTTGTTAAATTATGACGCATAAACTGTAGATGTTCTGTGTTAAACTAACTACTTGTTTGCTTCATGCTGTTATTCAATCAATTACAATTAATTCAATTTTACATACATATATATATTTTTTATTCACTTTTTTGTCAAATTTCTAACCACCGGGGGCTAATGCCAGCCACCTGAAGTGAATTCACACCAATCTGAGCAAGATTTGTGTCAATCCTCAAATTTTGTCAATTTTCAACATTGACAAATGTCAATGCACTGATGCGGGCCATTTGTCATCAACTGACACACACTTGAGTGACTTTTTTTCTGGGCTTTAATTCCGGGACTTACTTGTTTTACAGGCTTATGCCAGTGACTTTAAAAAAAGTAGGATTTTATATTTTCCAATTTTCCATAAGTTTGCCACATTCACTATACCTACCAGGAGTTTCTGTTGAACCTGCTAAATACTTTTTTTGTAAATTTGCCAATATAAAAGTGGTGAATTATTACCTTTTTCTTTCCTTTGACTAAAACATGGAGTGAATTTTCAACAGAAAAGCCAGTTGAAAAGTATTTAGATTGTATTTCTAGAATCCTGTAAATCTTGTGAATTTATGTGACGTGACTGTGGGACCTCTTGCCCCTCTGGTTTTCATTGATGTGGAGTTGGTAGTGTTCTCTACCTGTAAAGTGGTGTGGATTTCTTTTTCTTTTTTTTTTCTGACCGTGCTGACCCCTCTAGCTCTCAGAGCAGCACTGAGGGTCTTCAGAGATGGCTGGAGAGTTACCAGGGTTGGAGATTTGGTTTTAATACCGTCGATCAGCATGTGATGATTGACTGGCTCTTACAGCAAGAGCATGGAGCACGTTTCATTAACTGTATTGCTCATTTCTTAAAGTGGGGGTGGACACGCTGTTGGTTTGCCTTTCAGCCAACACTTTGTCGCCCTGCTGCACTGTGAGTGACATCTAAACCTAAGCTTCACTTCAAGAGGGCAGTACCAGGCCCGTACTGTGATCGTGGGCCTCGAGGCTGCGTCAGCTGCGTCATGCAAAACTTTAAAGCGAAGTTTCAACCACTAATGATGACTTTAGGTCGCATTTCTAATTTCCCTCTTAGCATCTCGGCTGTTGCTGCAAAGGAAGGACACAACGTCTCATCACTGTGTTTTATAGCCTGTAATTGTGTCGCGGGAGACTGTGCCCCCCCCCCCACACACACACACACACACACACACACACACACACACACACAGGTCTCGCCCTAATGGTTGTTTGTGTGTTGTTTTAGTGGCAGATTTACATGTGGGCGGGACACAATTTACAACCAGCAGTACCACTGGCTGACTTAGCGACTGACTGGCCCTGCTCCCTGTACGCTGGTGATAGCGCAGTCTGGTCACCAGCCACCCAGTGCTCTTCCCCTCTCTCATCTCGGCTTGTTACAACAGCTCTCCCAACCCGAGGTCTTGCTGCAGCAGGAGATGAGCTGCTGTCTGGCAAAGGTGAAATCACATACAGTTACTTACGTGCTGAAACTGTTGGAAAGTGCATTAAAACAAACAAATAAAAAACATACCAATCACCAGAAACAACCTTTGTGCACTTTCATGCTGTCAAACTTCCCAACCTAACGAATGTCTCCCACATCAGAAGAAACGTGCCTGCAGCAGCAGCTGATTGATTGTTCAAATGGGCTGTGGTGAGTCTGTAACAGGAGGGCTTTTACAAAGATGAATGGCTTCCTCCGCAGTGGATTTACCTGCCACTGGTTGAACCCCTGGTAAACAGCTTGTCTCCTTCATCTCCCCCCCGACAATCCACCCCTCACCACTCTGCAAGCACCGCTGTTTAGACACCGATTAACTCTCAGTCAAAGGGAGAGAAGCTATTGTCATTTCTTTCAAACAAACAAATGATGCATGGCGTCTTGCCCTGCTGCCCTCATTGTTGGGTTGACCTCAAGAGCATTCCTCTGAGAGAAACAATTTCATCCAGGATGGATCTCTCCTTACTCTGAAATGATTTAATATGCCCAAAGAGGCTGACACTGAAGTTGTAGCTTTACGTGTGTAAAGTGCCATAAATTAATCAAATTACATTTCATTTTTGTTGGGTTTTGCATCTAATAACGACAAAGAACAATAAATGTTCTTATAGTCAGGGGAGACTCTCAAGTGGCTTGTGTGTATTATGGATCTGATAATTTCATTTCAAAATTTTTAAAAGTGCCATTGATGTTGTACTTCATTATTATTATTGTTGTTGTTGTTGTTGTTGTTGTTGTTGTTGTTGTTGTTGTTGTTGTTGTTGTGACGACTTCACTCAGGGTTTGAGCGGCGGGGGGAGGGGGGGGGGCTACAAGGTTTTTAGCCTTGGTTTCAATGGCAGCCATCAAGCAGAGGATACTAATCATCCCTTCAATCTTTGAATTCAGCTCCACTCAACTTGATGTGTTTTGTTTAAACTAAATGATTTTAACTTGGACTTTACAGCTGCAATATGCAACATATCTGATGCTGTCACATTTGTATATTTGTAGATTTCAGATAAAGATGATGAAAAGCTGCTGCAGGCTGAGGAGGGAAATAATAAAATCATTGGTAAGTACTCTGATATTTACCAATTTAATCCTCTATTATAATTCCCGGGTTTGGGAAAGTTATTTTTGGAAATGTAATTGTCACCATGTTTTAACAAGTTGAACTATTTCAATTAGAAATATGTAATTGTTTACATTTTATTATTTTTTGAATAGTTGAATGAATGTTCTTAAACTGTTTTGAATGTTGAGAAGTTCAGGGTTGATGTCAAATCATTACAAAAAAAGTCTGATGCCAACAACAAAAAAGAGAAACATATTGCTGGGATTATTAACAAAAAATATACATGAGTAGATAAACAATACAAGAAACTAAGTTAGTCTCTGGTAACGCAGCCATGCAGTAGTTTTAATTTGAAACCAGCAATTACACAATTAATTTCTCTGCTTAAAAATGTGTAGATCTCAGAAGTTATGTTTCAGAGTAAAGACTCGGGACTTGTCAAACAAGTACTTCAAATATATTCACATGTAAGAGTTATGATAAATGATCCTGGCAGTGAAGAATGTCTGAGCGCCACCACTGTCTGTCTGGTAAAATGTGCACCTTGTCATCTCTGACACTCTTGTCTGATGTGGTGACTCTTTTCTGTCTCCTGTGCGAAGCTTTCCAGCTGTTGTTCTACTGCAAAGTTGTCCAAGTACTTTCCTAGAGGCCACTGGGACTCAGGAGAAATGATGGAGTCAGAAGGGATGAAAACTCGATGAAAGAGACTCTGATAATTCTGTGTTCTCCTAACATTGTAACACAGAAAACTCCTGAAGTCGTATTCACTGTTTTGTGTCTGTTCTCATGTTCAACATTAATTTGAAAAAAAAAGACTTGTGTGCTGTATGAGAGCTGTCATAGCAGTGATTCGTTCATAGCACATTGTTACTTTACAATATATTTGTGCCTATTTTCTTATTGCAAAACCTCACTTATATTATTCATATTTATTATAAAATAAAAATGTCATATACTATACTATATTACTAAATACTACGAATATTTTTTTATTTTCTTTTTCTCTCATAGAATGAAAATTCATCAGGTTCCTCGTGATGACGTTTAATGCTCCTCGTGCGATATCTCATCCAAAAGCTGGAGTGCATCAGCACGTGTGTGTGCCTGAACAGGACTTCCCATCTCAATGAGACTCCACTTCCTTCGCTGATAAAAGTCGATCCTCCCAAACAAATTGTTGAGGTGTCGTGTGTCAGTACCGGCTTGACCTGCATGCTCTCTTGTCCAGCGGCTATTTGCTGCTCAGCATTCCTAGCGGAATGAAAATAAACTGAGGACACGCCAGGATGCGTCCGCAGGCTGCAGGGGGAGTCCCCTCAGCGCTGCGCCCTGGTGTTGTGGGTCCACGGTGTTTCCTTTGCAGGTGATGCCAGATGCAGATAAGCGGCAGCAGTTTGTCTAGACGGATCTCTAGTCAGTGTAGCAACATGACATTTGTCCAAATGTTATCACAGTACGGGGATGAAGTGCACTTTAAAAGAAATGTGCGGGCTGCAGGAGTTTGAGACCTGATGCCGAAAAATGTCTCCTGACATCAGTTTCCACGGTCCAATATTATCAGGACTGATAAGATATAGGTTGAAAAGGCATTCAGATTTATTATATAATAATATAAATAAAAGAGGACAGTTCTTTCCTCCAGATAAAACCGAGCAACTAAGGAGGACAACTCTTAAAACCGACAAACACGTTTAAAAAGGGACAGTTCGTCCCTCCAGATACAAACGAGCAGCACGTGTCCTTTCACGCGGATTCGTTCGTTCGTTCGTTCATTCATTCATGTTTTCCCCGGTTACGGGTCGCAGTTGTGCTGGAGCCGATCCCCGCTGTCAGTACTACATAAACGACACGCAACCATTCACACTCACATTCACACCTACTGGCCAGTTACGGCCCATTGACCTCAGCCTGCTTTTGGAGGTGGGAGGAAGCCGGAGAACCCGGAGAGAACCCACGCAGACACCAGGAGAGCATGCACATGGAAGCACATGGGTTTGCGATAATTAATCAGACAGGGATTTATTGAAATGATCAGGTTTGCCTATCCTCATAATAAATAATAATAACTTATTTTTTTCTGGGAGAAGACGCAGAACAGCGCGCATCTCACCTGTAGCATTATATTACAAGAGGTGTTCTAGAAACGTATCATGCACGGCCACAGTTTGTCTTCTGGCTCCCAGACAAACACTATAAACTGTCTCATACAAGCTCACGTGATGGCATTCCCCCACCTTTAGGACCTTGGCAGCACTGTAAAGGTGTCCCGTGTTAGGTGTCCACGTGCGTCCTGCCGGAGTGTCTTTGAGCAGGAGGTGCAGTGAACACTCATCAAATCTCTAATCCCGAGTCATCCTGGTTTGTAATCCATCCCGCTCCTTTGATTGTCTTTTCTCAAATGAATGTCACTGCTGGATCACCGAGGTGGTCTCTGCGCGTTCCGGGTACAGGGTCCTCACGTATCCACGGGACTCGGTACCATACTGTTCGGTGTGTCCGGTAACTGGGACGACAGAGACGTCACGTCACTGGCCGACGAGTTCCCCAACGAGCCCGACTCCGAGAACGACACCTGAGGAACCGGAGATTTCAAACTCTTTAAGGACGTCAACATGAAAAGAACAATCAAAATAATACCAGCATGTGTATACGTCTTTGATTATTTTTGAGAAAACGATGGATTGTGATCCATCTTCCCATGTGTACGTGTAATGAATAAACATTTGTAATGTAGCACCGTTTCTATGACGTCATTTCTGGACTGTTCAACGTTGAAGCTCAACAAATGTTTTCTTCTGTCACCGTGAATCTAATCCGGTCATTTGCCTCCAGTGTTCGGTGTCATTATCCCCGGCTGGCTGGAGTCTTACCAGCTGCTGGAAAGCGGGCTGGTCTAAGTCACTCTGCAGGGCGAAGTCGCTGAGGCTCTTCCAGGGGGGCTGGTAGGTTTGCACCTCCACGACGTTCCCCTGCACGGTGCTGTCGTGACGGATGGGGCTGCCTGCTACCAGCGGAGTGCCCGTCAGGCCCTGCAGGTTCTACAGCGCCAACGAAAAACAGGAAATAAGCACAAAGACCAGCAGCTGCACACATTGTCAAGGAGACATTGACCAACTCGCTGTCATGTTAATGTATAAGTGTCTACACTCGGTTATTTATTTTTTATTTTTTTTTAAATGACATGGAAATCTTTCCAACTTACATAAATGAATTACAATCCAAAAACTAAATACAACATCAGTGAATTTCATTTCATGCATATATTTATTGAGTAATGAGTTTTTTTAGTTTTTTC